>JAVIAB010000092.1:2040643-2596230 GCA_032433765.1 Megaustenia siamemsis
ACGTAACCCTATGCTATAGTCATGAGTACACATGTGTACGTAACCCTATGCTATAGTCATGAGTACACATGTGATCGTAAACCTATGCTATAGTCATGAGTACACATGTGTACGTAACCCTATGTTATAGTCATGAGTACACATGTGTACGTAACCCTATGTTATAGTCATGAGTAACATGCGTGAAGAACATCCCACAGATGGCTACTTTAGACGCTGAGTTGGCCGTGTGCTCTAGCACTTGTTGGCAAGGCGCTGTGCCACAGAGTAAGGGTTCGATCCTGCTTCGGGCCATCTATTGTTTTTTTTTCCCCTCTGTTGATTATTTGGTTTTTTTTAAAACCAGTTTTGTAAAAATACCTCTCTTCCCATAAATTTATTCGCTGATCTATCGCCTCGGAAGTTTCCTTCCATAATAATCTATCTATCTATTGACCTTTCGAACCGTAACCGGCCCATATGGTAAAGACCTATATACTCCTTTCTCTATCTAAATGTTTATTCTAGTAGTTTTCAATTCTTGTAAAGATGTTTTATCAAATCTCGCCATTTGTCTCTGTTCTGTGCAAACATTCTATCCAATTGAGGGAACCGATTCCTGCTGCTTTTGCCTCTATGATCAATGTTCTTCTCAGTGTCTCTCTGGGTCGACCACTTTTCCATTATAAAATTCATGTATCATTATTTGTCTCGAACCCTTATGGTCCTGACTAGGGTTGCGTGTCACGAATGTTGGGGATGGGGGAGAGATATGCTATACCTTATAGTTCTATCTTATAGGTTTCGTTGGGGGTGGGGGAGAGATATGCTATACCTTATAGTTCTATCTTATAGGTTCGTTGGGGGTGGGGAGAGATATGCTATACCTTTGTAGGTCGTTGCTGTCAGACGTCTAGTCGAACTTCTTTCGGCGCAGAAAAGTGTCGTGTGAATACAAGAGCGAAGGATTTCGTCCTGTTTGTTTCCTCATTTGTTTGTGAGGGAAAATTGAAAACAAAAAATAGAAAAAATTGGTATGGTAAAAGCTTTAAGTGATTGATAGACAACACAAATTTGGACGAGGTTTTTGTTGTACAAGTTTAGCAGCTTTAGGTTGGCTATTGCCTCAGTTCTGGAAGTTGAAAGTGGGCCAGAATATAACTGACACCAGGTCGATGCGCTCTGGTGACTTGTTTATGGAGAAGGGGAGTTCATTCCGTGAACAGAAGATTTATTTTCAAACAGATTTCCGTTGGACAATAAAATGAAATAGATTTAGAAGATAAAAGCAGTTGAAAAAGAGTGGAGAGAAAGTGCACGGCTCACAGTGTTTGGGTAGGGGCGGTGTCCATGTGGGAAATAGAAAGTAATTGTAAAGCAGACAGAAGGAGAAAGTAATGGGAAAGTAGACAGAAGGAGAAGTAATGGGAAAGAAGGCAGAGGGTTAAAGTACACCACAAACAAACTTATAGAATTCCTAAAGAGATACATCTACATCTAGATGACATGGACATACGACTACTATGTAATCTATACTGGGAGCAAACATCAATAATAAAATACAACAAAGAGAACTCTACACCCATTGATATAAAAGAGGAGATAGACAAGATGGTGGAAACCTGTTCACGTTCTCTCAATCGCTGCAGAAAGTGCATTCGGAGTCGATTAATTTCGGTTTCTCCATTGCGCTTTTCTGCGTTAAAGTTAAAATGATGTTCTGCTTAATGCATCTGCGCCGATAGGGCGGAGTCGTACGCCGGCATGTTCCTTTTTGACAAATCTTGTGTTGTGAGTGTGACCTTCACCGTCTAGACTTGTTCTGCGCTTTGCGTCACATTGGTGCTGTTCGTGGCATTTGTTGGAATTGCTTGACGCAGGTTATTTACATGTTGTTCATTGATGTGAACTGCTTCGTCGGGTCAGCCGCGGTTTTATCTCTTTGGGGCATTTGCATTGTGGTTTTGTTCGTCTTAGCTGCATTCACTAGAGTGATCAGGGTCTGAAGGGCGCAGACATTGTTGTGTGTGCTACGTCATCGTAATGGCTCATCGTATATCCCTAGACCTGCCATGCGCTAATCATACGGTCTGTTGTTTGATGTGCGACGGGGATAATCTGACGACTGGCTGTGTGTTTGTATGTTCGGAATTGGAGTCAAAAACTATGTCCTAACATCATCAAGCGCTATACATTTTTTAAAAATATGATCATCATTTTCAGGAGGACGTGAACTTCCGTGTATGGTGATAGGCGGCAGGAACCATTGAAGGCTATGTCTGAAAAGTGTTCCTTGTTGCAGTTTCCTCATATTCCAAGTCCGGCTTGTTGCAGGAGCTACTGAGTTAAGTGTTCTGTGCTCACCGTGAGCTGTGTGTTTCATCCGTTTTGAACATGTTTCGATATTCCAATTGTTTACGATCAATGATGATATCGTATGACAAGGAAAGATGGCTGTGTTCACTTTCTGCGCGGTTTCGCCTTATGTCTTTTGGCGTGTGCTGGAGACTGCTACGATGGGAACTACAGTTACCTTTCTTTGTTTGGAAGATGAAATATTAATTCGGATGATTTCACTGGCGTTGAGCAGTTATGAATTTTAATCCGTTTGCAGTGATACCAGGCCTCCATAAACAAATAACGAGGAGTAAGACAGGTATGCATCCTACCAACAAGCTTGTTCAATCTATACACTGAGAAAATCTTTAAAAACATCACAGAGATGCCAGGCATACAAATTAATGGAAAGATAATCAATAACCTAAGATATGCTGATGATACTGTACTACTAGCAGAAAATCCTAAAGATCTACATTACTTAATGTAATAAACAGGACAAGCAAAAAATATAGACTAGATATGAATATCAAAAAGACTAAACTATGATCATAAACAAAGTCATCATCATCATCGAGTGCCGTCTCCTCAACAAAGGTTAGTTACCATGGATCGCCATTCTGCTCTGTCTCTTGCTTTGATGGTGCAGGTTGTCATCGGCTGATTTGTCCATCTTTTGATATTACTCGTCCATGTTAGTCTTGGTCTGCCTCTGCCTCCTTTACCTTGTATTTTTCCTTCCAATATTACTTTTAGTAGGCTGTTGTGTCTTTTAACGTGTCCCAAAAATTTCATTTGTCTTGTCTTGATTGTATTTAGTAGTTCTCTTTTTATTTTAGTTGTTTTAAAACTTCATCGTTTGTTTTCTTTTCTTTCCATCCAATTCTACCTATTTTTCTATAAATCCACATTTCAAAGGCTTCAATTTTCTGTTCTGTTTTCTTGTCTAATGTCCATGTTTCTGCACCATACAGGAATATTGAGAAGATGTAACATTTTGCTATTCTTAGTTAATAGTTTCCCTGGTGTTATTTGTTTTGTTGTTAGTATATTTTTCATGGCATTAAAATTACTTTTTGCCATACCTATTCTTGTGTTTATTTCAATTTTACATTTCCATCATTGCTTATAGTATGTCCCAGGTAGTTGTAACTCTGGACTGTCTCCAGATGTATTCCTTCAACTGTGATACTTAATTGTAGGTCTTGAGAATTTTCTTTGTTTATGATCATAGTTTTAGTCTTTTTGATATTCATTTCTAGTCCATATTTTGTTCTTGTTATGTTTATCACATTAAGTAATTGTTGTAGGTCTTTAGGATTTTCTGCTAGTAGAACAGTATCATCAGTATATCTTAGGTTATTGATTATCTTTCCATTAATGTTTAGGCCTGGCATCTCTATGATGTTTTTAAAGATTTGCTCAGTGTATAGATTGAACAAGCTTGGTGAAAGGATGCATCCTTGTCTTACTCCTCTTTTTATGTCCATGGGTGTAGAGTTCTCCTTGTTATATTTTATTATTGCTGTTTGCTCCCAGTACAAATTACATATTAGTCGTATGTCCGTGTCGTCTAATTTATATCTTTTTTAGACAGTATATAAGTTGATTATGGTGTATTCTATCGAAAGCTTTGGTGTATGAAGCAGGCATATATTGGTTTGTTTACTTCTGTGTACTTTTAAATCAATGTTCTCATGCTGAATATGGCTAAACAAAGGAAATACTCAAAACCCACAAGTGGATATCAAAATAGAAGGAATAGACCTGGAGGCAGTTCAGAACTACAACTACCTTGGACATACTATAACCAGTGATGGAAAATGTACAACTGAAAAAAAGAAAAGAAGAGGATTGGCAAAAAGTAATTTTAATGTCATGAAGAACATACTAACATCAAAACAAATAACACCAGGGCTAAACTAAGAATAGCAAAATGTTACATCTTCTTAATATTCCTATATGGTGCAGAAACATGGACATTAGACAAGAAAACAGAACAGAGATTTGAAACCTTTGAAATGTGGATATATAGAAGAATAGGTAGAATTGATGGAAGGAAAATAAAGCAAACGATGAAGTCTTAAAACAACTAAAAATGAAAATAGAACTACTAAACACAATTCAAACAAGACAAATACGATTTTTGGGCCATGTTAAAAGACACAACAGCCTACTAAAAGTAATAGGTTAAGGCAAAGAAATGCAAATAGATGCATACAAATTCGAAGCTGCAGTAAAGCTAAATGTGAGTGAGAATTGGAAAAAACAAATTTTCAAGCAAGAGACAGAGTGGAATGGCGCTCCATGGTAGTGGAGACAAATAATAATAAATGAATATTATTATAGAGGGAACTTCCGAGGCGATAATTCAGCGAATCATAGTAGGAAGAGCTATGTACTACAGCACTCAGAAAAACTGGAAACTACTATTCGTGCTGTTTCGTCCAATAAATGTTTGTCTGCAACGCAAGTATTCAGCCCTACTGGTAGATATATACTTGCCTTAATATGAAAGAATTACAGAAATACAATTTTTTCCCGAGCTGTGATCGTAACCATATGCTATAGTCATGAGAACGCCTTCGCGTAAGACATTGTCCACAATAGCTAATTTTTTAGTTAGCTGAGTGGCAGTGTTCCTAAGCGTTCGGCTTCTCGTGGCAAGGCGCAGTGCCATGGAGTACGGGTTCGATCCTGCTTCGGACCATATATTGTTCTTTGTTTTTCTCTATTGTTGTTTATTTGACTTTTTTTCTGAGTGCTGTAGTACATACCTCTTCTATGATTACCTGCTCCATGGTAGCCAACCTTCGTTGCTGAGATGGCACTCGATGATGATGATGATGAGGTAGAAGGAGAAAGTAATGGGAAAGCAAACAGAAGGAGAAAGTAATGCGAAAGTCAATGTTTTCCAACAAAAAGATCGAGCTGGAAATTGGCGGGTCAGTCTCTCCGTGACTGTCTCTTCTCCACGACACAGACTCCACGCCGTGACTACTGTCTCTTCTCCACGACACAGACTCCACGCCGTGACTGTCTCCACGGCACTGACTGACTCCACATCGTGAGTGTTGCGTTGTCTACCTCTGGCAGGACGTCGGCGTCTGATTGTTTCTGGAGATACTTTCAGCTCATCGTTAAGTATGTTTTCTTTACTTTGTTTGTGTGTTGTGGAGCGCAACGACTGACACGCCACTATCACTCTATCACTACACTACACTACACACTTGTCGTATCGTCATCGACTCTGTCAAAAAACCATATCTCAACACTACTCAACAGTCTACACTCTACAGTCTACCTACAGCCTCCAGTGATTTTGTGATTAAAGAACAACATAAATAAATATTCTTATCTTATTACTAAGAAGACTGGCTACCGGACCAGCCGCTAGGCGTATCAGCCTATCAGGCTTATGTTAAAACTTATAACAATTATTATCAATTATTCAATAAACAACTTGATAAACTCTTGCTATACATACTCATACTGGCTCAAAATCCACATTTTTAAGAAAAAAAAAATTAGGACGTGAGTGCATATGTCTTCATAGCAACTTTTCAAACTTAAACAATAATTACCATGAATCAGGTACTTTGATAACAATTTCAAAAATTGTTTTAAAATTATTTCATAAAATATCTAGATAGCCCTTAGTCTTAGTGAACATAAAAAAATGATGCCTCCTTCACCCTCTGTTGTACGTCAATTGTTAAAAAAGTTTTGCACATTTAAGTGTCAGCTTAAGTGACTATGCAATTTGTTGATATATAATTATAGTGACACTGTGACCTTCCAGGCATATTGTAAGGGGTGACTAAGGAGGGTGATCGATGGCTTGACAAGCTGTCATTGTAAAAAGTATTGGTATGGAAACAGAGCCATAGATTTTAGAAGGGAGCCAGTGATGGGGAGTGTTAGACACTCCAAGGTATGGTGACAGCTTTACAAATAGGGAACACAATACAATACTGACGTTTTGGCCAGGAGCCTTCTTCAGAATACAGGGACAACAACAACAAACGGTGAAGCACAATTATCTATATCTACATGTTAGATGATCAGGTGAATGGAGGGGTGGACAGAAAAGAATAGAAGAAAGTAGGATGTAGAAATAAGAAAGGAGGCTACATGAGGGGAGGTAGGATGAGAGTCAAGATGTGTAAGAAAGAGAGATAGGAAAAATGAGGAAGAGATAGAAATATCTTGCCGGATTTATCAGGAATTGACATCAATTTCTCCGCTTGCATAAAAGTGATCTTTCCTGAAACACGATTATGGAAGCGAGGTCAACAGGTCAGGCCATCACTGGAGCAGACGATAATCTTGGAGTGTCTATCACTCCCCATCACTGGCTCCTTGCTACCAGCTTTACCGCAGCATTGCAATTATTTGCCTGTTCCCTACCCAAAGATTTTAGAAGCAGTGATCTCTGCAATATGTGCCATTTTGGCACACAAGGTTTCTGTTTTTTAGATTGTTGTTCTACCCTATGTGCCATCTTCAGCTAAGAAAGGACAATAGATAGAATTAGCCATGCCCCCTTGGACATTTCTTCAGCCTAAACAAACATATCACTGATATTATCAGGTGCCACATACACAAATATATCACTGATATTATCAGGTGCCACAAATAATATGTAAGCCAAATCCAAGTCAGCAACACGGCCAGTAACAGCAATAAATCATTAAAACAACATGGCTGTGGCGCGTTATGACATTGGGGGTCACTGGTATGTCACTTTTTCAGTGTCCCACAAATAGAATTTAATAACAAACCTCCTAGCATTTAGATATCTTTCATATAGCACCAGAGTGTGCATAAATGGATGATTCATCATATATAACAATTAAGGACCTTTTGGAATTGTAATTTTTTAAAAACATTTTTTCAATGTCAAAATCAGGTAAAGCTGTTACAACCATTGCCACTCAAGGGATGCATTATTCCAGAGTAGACTTCATCTTGAAAATATTCTTGTAGAATTTGATGCTGAATCTAAATATGCATACCAGTTAGCTATATGATCATTACATTTACATCGTGTTCTATTTGTAGACCTAAGCTTTGAAAGTGCTGGAAACTAAACAAAGCAATTTGGTTGATATCAAATTAGTAGTCACGCTGCCTTATTTTCAACTGTAGACAAGTCCATAGCAACGTGAAACGGTCACCATCTGTGGTTACTCCAAATGCCTTCGTAGTGACATCAACACTTGTAGAATATAATACATTTTTTATTAAATTACCAACAAAATTTTTTCTAGAAAATTGCAAAATGTAACTGAAATCCCGATAAAACAAATTAAAAGCATAAAAACAACAAATTCATTAGTAATGTAGGGTGATTATTTTTTCCCCATTGTTTTCGGGGACATTTGTCATTTTTTACATTTCAGATTATTTTTTTACTTATTTCTGAGACTGTCCCACAAAATTGGGGAACGATAATATTTATATTTATATATATATATATATGTGTGTGTGTGTGTGTACATATATATATTTTATTTATAAATATTTATATGTGTGGGTGGGTGTGTGACTGTGTGCGCAAGAAATTTTGTTGATGCAAAAAAAATAACTTAAAATTTCATAATAACTGTGTTTATTTGCTGTTTGATTTTATTTTTGTTAATATTCACGGTACTTATGCGATACACGCACTTAATGAAATTACAATAGCTAGTTTTGTTTCTCAATAACAAAACAAAAAAAGTTTAAAATAAAAAAAATTTCTCTCTCTCTCTCTCTGCGATCAGGACTCAATCAGAGTAGGACTCCAGACTCTCGCACGAAGACAGCTGTCTGTTTAAGCCTGTTAGATCCACTCCGATTGAATACCTGTTAAAATGTTGCACTGTGTTCTGCGCCAGTGGCCCAGTGCATCCGATTTCAGCCAGCATTTTGTTCAGGTTTGCTTTCCTTAGCCTTTGATTGTCCCCAATCTTCCTGCAAGGCAGCAGATGGTCTTTTCTGTAGGGGGATTCTGCCCTTAGATGGTCGGCCTTCCCAGGTTTACGAGCACCATCTGCCCGAGTCACTAGATGTTAGGCCATCGTTGATGACTCCAATTCCGAACATAGTGACACATAGTCAGTCGTCAAATTTTCCCCGTCTCACATCAAACAGCAGACCGTAAGATTTGCGCACGGCCGGTTTAGGGAACCATTACGATGACGTAGCACACAACAATGTCGCCGAGCAAATAATCTCGATCACTTTAGATTTATGTCTGATTACTCAAGTGTAAGCAGCCTACGACGAATAAAACACGAAGCAAATTCCCCAAAGAGACAAATCTGCGGCTGACGAAGTAGTTTACATTAATGTGTAACATGGAAATAACTTGCGTCAAATAATTTCAACAACGGTCACGAACAGCACCAATGTGACGTAAAGCGCAGATCAAGTCTAGACGGTGGAAGGTCTCACTCACAACACTTGATTCGTCAAAAACAGACTGTTGTCGGCCTACAACCTCGCTTTAGCGACACAGATATATCAAGCATATCATCATTTTGACTTTAACGCAGAAAAGTGCAATTAAGATCCGAAATTAATCAGACCCTGGGTGCATTTTCTGCAGCGATCGAGAGGACGTGGACTAGATCCGCCATCTTGATACAGAACCACCGAATAAAGTAAAAAAAAAAAAAAATTTAAACAACATATAGATATTAACTGCAATACTAAAGTAATGTTTACAGTACCTTATTTCTACTGAAGATGTTGTTGTTGCCTCGGAGTGGTACTTGTTTTTTGAGTGTATCTTTCTCAAGATCTCATGATTTGAAGCAAGTTTTCCACTGAAGCTTTCACACGATAAATTAATGTTAGTTTTTACTGTTAACATGGCTTGCACCGTGCTCACATTAATCCGTGATTTCTCTTCGGACCAGACGTAGATAATTTGAGAAAATAGTCTTCTACGGATGCATTGCTGCCAGGTAAGCACATAAAAAGTTCAAGAATTCTCTTCACATTAGCATGTGGTACATTATTTTCTTTCAAGTACCTGAGTACTTCATTCCATTTTCTACATGGGGGCTTGTTACTGAACCACTCACATTCTTTTTGCAACAGATGGCCTCGCAAATAAGTAAATTCATCAAAGAGCTCATCACGATTGGCGTTTACAACTTCATGACACTTTGAAGATATCTGTTCTACTGTATTATCAAAATGTTTCCTTTCAGGCACATTATCCAAGAGAAGGCAGCTCAGTTGTGACAAGTCCTTATTGTGCTTGTTCCAAGACTGCAAGTAATGTACAGCAGTATTATAGAATTCTTTACTTATTTGGAAATACCTTTCCATTTGGATGTCACCACTTTCTACTAAATCAGTTAGCAAACTCTTTACCATGTGTGGGAAGAAATTTTCATGGCGTCGAGTTTCTAATTTTATAATGAGATTGTTCACAGCTAGTGCTGATTCTGTTGCACTCTTGTCGTCGCCTTTGATCGCCTTAATTGTTTCATGGAAGAGTGATGCGTGAGAATGAGCAAAGCTGAGCCAAAGCTCTGATTCACTGTTTTCAAAGAATTGTTTCAATATTGTAGGACAGTGTGTTTCTGACAAGAAGAAAGATCTCAGTGATTGATACAGTTTCAATATTGTAGGACAGTGTGTTTCTGACAAGAAGAAAGATCTCACTGATTGATACAGTTTCAATTTTCTTTCCAAGGCTGGAAGTAATGGCAACCACCTTATATTCGAATAACCTAATAATTGCTTAAACTCCTGTCCAGCAAATTCACTGAAGTCTTTTACGCGTTCTACACAAACCGTGTAAATGTGAAAGTATCCAAATATTTTTGTTACAATCACTTCCATATCCATAGGCATGGAATCAAACGCTGTTTTTGCACAATTGTGAATTATGTGTGCGTTGCAAACAAGACCCATTATGTGTCTGTTTAACTTGGACTTTATTTTAGTTATGACTTTATCTCTCCCTTTCCTCAACAAGCCTCCAAAGTTTGTATTTGTATTGTCTGCTGAGAGTCCAACAATCTTTTTGTTTAAGTCAAAATTATCAATTGCTTTCAACAATTGTTCAGATATTATGTCGGACGTTTCTCCTGGGATATCTATGAAAGCAATCAGTTTGGTCTTTACTGGAGTTTCCAGCTCATAAGCCTGAAAATAACGAACTAAAATAGGAAGTAGCTTAACATGTTTATGATTGGATGTATCGCAAGACAATGTTACGAAGCTGACATATTTGAGGTCATTTTTTAGTTCATCAATAGCCCAAGGAGCAAAAACATTGGTAATTATGGATTCACACTTTGTTCTTGCACAGGAAAATTGTTTCGTTAAAATTTCTTTTATAGAATTGTTGTACAATCCATACTGCGGAAACTATGATTATGAAGTACAGCATGATATGCGAAGGTTCCTTCATGAACAGCTAGAGTGTATTTATCTTTTGAGGGTTCTGTTTTACGAAAATAATTTGTCATACACCCAGACTGAGACTTACAAAGTAGCGCATCCTTATGCTTTTTTGCCTGTAGATGATCAGTTATTGATGTCCTTCCACCACTTGCTATAGAAAAATTTGAACGACATATATTACATTTCACTAGCGTTCCATCCTCTAAAATTGCTTGTATAATAAATGGAAATTCAGCTTTCAGCGAATCACTAAAATGACACTTACGTTTTTTGGAAAGCATTGTTTTTATGCAACAGACGTCCACTGATCACAAATAGAAAACGCGACTGCACTGTACTGTCATTACACTCGGACTGATTTGAAAATTGGCCGGGAAAGATACTTTGGCGGGAGATGTCCGGAAAGGCAGGGGTGGGGGGAGAGAGAGAGAGTGTCTGCTTTTTAAAAATTAAACCCATCCCAATAGAAGTCAGTGGCTGGAATAGAAGTGACGTAGCACCGCGCTTCAAGAGTTCAAAGAGCTATCTCCGACACAACGCATCTAAGTCTTCTCTTTTATCTTCCTGCTAATGTCGCTCAGTCTGGGATAAAGAAACACAACTCAGTAACATCCTGATTCCTAGTGATTATTTTAAAAGAGGGCCGATTCCGTGTATGAACATTTATTTATTCACTGAAATCGGGGACAACTTCTACACTTCGGGGACTGTCCCCGAAAATTGGGGACGAAATGATATCTGAAGAGGAAAAAATGTATCATTTATTATAAATAGTTCAAAGACAAATAATTTTCAATTCAAAATATCATATTTCATGTACCTCTATTTTCCCATGACTAGAAGTGTGTTCCTATCCAATATCCTTTCTTGAAATTTTACACAAGTCAAGTGTAATCCAAAGTTCTTAAAAATACACTTTATTTGATGCATTTATGTCCACAATTAATGAAAATATGTCCAAGAAACAGTTGTAGTGGGTGTGGCCACTGTTTGTCAGAAATGAACACACATTTACTTAGACAATTATTTCATTTCTATAAATTAAACGCAGCAAATAGCATATGGTCATTGACAGAAAATAATTATAAAACTTCTTCAGGGTATCAAATACAATTATTGTGAATATAAATATAAAATCGTCACTTTACTTTACAATATTTAACCATAGCCCGTCTGTGACGATGTGTTTGTTTTTGGTCTGATAGTTACCTTCATCAGCAGCACCGATGTGTTAGTGATCCAGAGAAAATGAACGCACAAATTGAGCAGATCTACTCTACCTCTTGGTGGTTCCTCAGGTAACAGTGTAACAGATTAACCAGTCTAGTCTGGTCAAGGGAGTAGGAAGGGAAGGCAACATGGTGCTCAAAAGTGCTGTGCTGAAGTCAAAAGTGTTGGGCTGAAAGGTTCCAATATTACAGTTCTGTTCCTACTGTACAGCACACCCACTTAGTCTTGCATTATGATTCCACCATAAAAAAAAAACTCATGTAATCAGAAAAATAAAAGGTTTCATTTTGCCGTCAAACTTGGAGCTAACCAAAAACCATCAAAACTACACATTTCTTAATGAAACATTTTTGCAAAAAAAAATCTGGTTTATTGACTCAACTAGCTATCATTGTGGCTGAGGGACAAGGTGATTGGAATAGCAAATCACCTTTACTTTACATTTACAGTCGTATTAGGGAGAGTATGGGGAGCTGCGATAGCTCAGTGGTTAGTGAACTGGACTACATAGGAAAAGAGGTAGGGTTCAATCCCAACCGACGGCTTCCAGTTCACCCAGCCTTTAATGGGTACCAGATTTTTTTCTGGGAAAGTAAAGCGGCACTGGTGTAATACCGACCACATTACCCCAAAAATAATGTGCTGAAGGTCTGTAAAATTTATGGTCACTAACACCATATTCCCTATACAAGGTGAAAGTTCATGTGTAGTGAAAATAGTATAAAAATGATGGTTTTGATCACAGCAGGATTGTGATAACCAAATGCTTGAGGAATCATATGTTTAAATAGTGAGACCAGCTTAGGCGATATTCACTGTTCTCCATTGTTCACTATTCTCCACTGTTCACTATTCTCCACTGTTCACTATTCTCCACTGTTCACTATTCTCCACTGTTCACTATTCTCCACTGTTCAATATTCTCCACTGTTAAATATTCTCCACTGTTAAATATTCTCCACTGTTAAATATTCTCCACTGTTCACTATTCTCCATTGTTCACTATTCTCCATTGTTCACTATTCTCCACTGTTAAATATTCTCCACTGTTCACTATTCTCCACTGTTAAATATTCTCCATTGTTGACTATTCTCCACTGTTCACTATTCTCCATTGTTGATTATTCTCCACTGTTCACTATTCTCCATTGTTGATTATTCTCCACTGTTCACTATTCTCCACTGTTCACTATTCTCTATTCTCCACTGTTCACTATTCTCCACTGTTCACCTATTCTCCACTGTTAACTATTCTCCACTGTTCACTATTCTCCACTGTTCACTATTCTCCACTGTTCACTATTCTCCACTGTTCACTATTCTCCACTGTTCACTATTCTCCACTGTTCACTATTCTCCACTGTTCACTATTCTCCACTGTTCACTATTCTCCACTGTTCACTATTCTCCACTGTTCACTATTCTCCACTGTTCTCTATTCTCCACTGTTCACAATTCTCCACTGTTCACAATTCTCCACTGTTTACTATTCTCCACTGTTCTCTATTCTCCACTGTTGACAATTCTCCACTGTTCACTCAATTCCTGTAATCATTGCTCCCTGTTTGAACATGTGCTAATGTTTTTATATTCCCCGTCCTAATCATCTAAATCATGTGGTATGTGAATACCATATGAATTGTAAACGTCTTCATATGTTTCTTTCCTAATCAACATCAAAGTCTGGTTAAGTCAGTACCATACAGGTGTAACATAACAAACATTTTATACAGGTCTCTCTTAATCATCAGTTGGACCTATAAGACTGGACATTATGACATTTCTGCAGATCTGCGTAGACATGGAGCCATTGGGATGGGTTGTATTTCTTTTCTCTCTTTTTGGGAGTCTTCTTGTACGTGGGATGGGTATCGCAGACATGGTTTCTTGTTGGTATGTCATCACTGTCTCTGCGTGCATCTCTCGTCCAGAGATTGGATTTTGGTAATCTTTTCAATTTCTGAATTACTGGACTTTTTCATCCTTTTACCAGTCTGTGAGTGTGTACTTTTCCTATGTGTGTGTGTGTATGTGTGTGATATGGCACCCACTCATTAATGATACAAATATAGTAGCTTTTCTTTGTAAATCTATCTTACAAATTGCTCCATGTAAACATAAATATTACATTTTTTTAGTCCCATGATGATTTTCCAGTCTTATATTCAATGCATAAATAGTAACATAAAAGTATTACATTTTTTGGAAAATCTCATATAAAGCAGATTTCCAATCTGATATATAATGCACACCTCCATTCTGACATATAAATCAGACTTCCAACTTGACATATCAAGCAGACTTTCATTCTGACATATCAAGCAGACTTCCATTCTGACATATCAAGCAGACTTTCATTCTGACATATCAAGCAGACTTCCATTCTGACATATCAAGCAGACTTACAACCTGACATATCAAGCAGACTTTCATTCTGACATATCAAGCAGACTTTCATTCTGACATATCAAGCAGATTTCCATTCTGACATATCAAGCAGACTTTCATTCTGACATATCAAGCAGACTTTCATTCTGACATATCAAGCAGACTTCCATTCTGACATATCAAGCAGACTTACAACATGACATATTAAGCAGACTGTCATTCTGACATATCAAGCAGACTTACAACCTGACATATCAAGCAGACTTTCATTCTGACATATCAAGCAGACTTCCATTCTGACATATCAAGCAGACTTTCATTCTGACATATCAAGCAGACTTTCATTCTGACATATCAGGCAGACTTTCATTCTGACATATCAGGCAGACTTACAACCTGACATATCAAGCAGACTTTCATTCTGACATATCAAGCAGACTTACAACCTGACATATCAGGCAGACTTACAACCTGACATATCAAGCAGACTTACAACCTGACATATCAAGCAGACTTCCATTCAAGATTTGTGTATGCCATTGATCTGAAATTGTTTACCAAAGTTAAGGTAAAAGTACTGAGATCATTTGAAGATTAGCAGAAAGGGCCATAGAAATGAACACAGATCTGTACTTGTTATAAACTATGCTAAAACATTGGAGAAAGTCAAACATCAAGAAAGCAACATTTTAAAGAGTATAAACATTGACAGCAAAGAATAAAGAACATAAACTGGCAACAAACAGCTATCAGAACAGGAAATTAATTGGAAATGTTTCAACAAATAAAACAAGCTGTTAGACAAGGGTGTATGCTGTCATCAGATTGATGTAATAGTGAGATTATACCAAGACCTGTAAAGGACATGCCCAGAATGTGGACACAACAACCTGAGGTCAGCTGATGACTTATTGCTGAGATGAAAGTGTTGGAAATGAAAAATAAAACCCTTAGTCCCAATAGTCAAAATACAGAAGTGATGATTGCAACAAGGAAAAAGACATCTCCTAATTAAATTACATGGGACAGTATTAAAGCAGGTCAATGAATGAAATTTGTTGGAGATAATGTTAACTTTGGATGGTTGATGTACAACAGAAATGGGGCATAGAGTAGCCCAAACAAATGTGACATTCAAAGAATGAAAATATTGTACAAGTCAATTTTTGACAAAATGGGTTGGACAAAATACAAAATAATGCATTACGACTCATCAGCGGTGCAATGAGGTCCACTCCAGTTGCAGCCTGCGAAATCCACTGCAATGTGGAACCTTTAGAGTCGAGGAGAAACAAGGCCGCTATGGTTCTCTATGAAAGACAAAAAAAGAACGGAGAAGTACCACCCTAACAGAAAATTATAGATACATGGACTCCAAAACAAAGAATTAAGCAGATGTCAGTAATACAACATGTTAGAAATATACAAAAGAAATTCCATCTACCTGAAAAACGACGACAAACATCAAGAGTCATCAAAGAAATGACACCAAGTACGAATTTTAAAAATCCTGAAATAAATGTAGAGATATGTGACAGAACAGATAAAAGGGCAGACCCAGTATCAGTAACACTAGCAGCAAGGAAAACAATAGATACTTATCAAGAGGATTGGATACATATATACACAGATGGTGCAGCCACTAACACTACTTCAAAAGCTGGATATGGAATAACATACATGCTGGATACATTATCCAGATGGAACAGCAGAAGAAATATGTGGACCTTGTGGTGAAGTCTGTAACAATTATGAAGCAGAAATAACAGCTATTGAAACAGCAATTTATCATTTAAATACGATTTTCGATACCACACCATCAAAGAAAAACACAGTTATATTTACGGATTCCAAATCGGCTCTGCAAGCACTGGAAAACAACACGAACAAACCAGAACTCACACAGCTTATCATAGATACAGACAAACTTATTGAAACACATAACATAAGATTGGTAATGCAATGGATCCCGGGACACTCAAATATACCAGGAAATGATAAGGCAGATACATTAGCTAAGAGAGGATCCAGACAAACACATATACATACATCCATCACACTAGACACAGCCAAACAAGTCATAAACTCAAACAGTAGAGAGGAGTGGTTGAATGGATGGGCCTTAGGGAAAACAGGGAGAGGTTTTTTAAATATATGGCAAGACCAAATCTACAAGACAACATCAACAACCTAACAAGAAGAGACCAAACCACCATCTTCAGACTGAGAACAGGACATGTTATGCTGAATAACCACATTAATAGAATACAACAAAACCATACCCCAGTATGTCTACTCTGTAATCACTCACAAGAGAGATCAACAAAGGCGACGTCATCATCCTGCCTGGACACATCGTCACCGTCTGGAAGAAACAAAGAGAAAGAACACCGGCATAATAGCTGATGGCATGCACCAGGGTCGGTGAACAAGAACAATCCAGACCCTCCTCCATCTCTTCTCACAGTGACTCTGGAAGCGGACCAGCCAGTCTAGTCTGACCAGTAATTCCCTGTGTCCAGCGACTGACGACTCCAGTTCCATTTTGATAAGTCTTCTTACACGGCCACTAAGTTTCTCATTTCTGGCTGTGCCCATCTTAACTCCCATTTCCATCATCCGAAGAAGTGACTTGGATTTGTATTTGTCGAAGTCCTGTGCTCTTCCCACATCTCGGTGGGCATTGATGATGTCATTCCGATCCATTGGTTGCCCGTCCTCAACGACAGCGCAGCTAGTCAACCTGTCCGCTCTTTCATTTCCCCGTACTCCCGCATGTCCAGGGACATAGACAAAGGTCAAAGTGTGACAATACACGAGAAAGTCCCCTTGAATGACGTAGGCACCGGTATCCACTCCTCACCAACACTGCTATTGGTAAGCCCACAGACCATTTGATGACATCTTCTGCTCGGCCCACCCATGATTTGCCTCTTTTTAGCCTGGCACCTTTCACTGTGTTGAGCATGTGGTGCAATGGATGCTCTGTATCTGTACTAATCTTCAGGTATGCTCGTGCTCTCCAGATCTTGATTCTGTCATCCATGGTTGGAAAGTCAAGAAGATACCTCATTGCTATACAGGGAGTGTCCCTCGTACATCCAAGGATAATGCGCATGGCTTCATTTTGTATTTTCCCATAGGCTATCAATTTGAGTCGTACTGACAGTAAGAATCGCCAGGGCATACTCGATTGGTGCAAGGACTAATCCCTGGAACAGAAGAGTAAGTAGCCTCTGCTCGATGTTGCAGCTGCCATGAACTTTAAGGTGGCTAATCCTTTGTGTGAATTTTGTTATCACATGGTTGACGTGGTCCCGAAAACACAGGCTGCGATCAAACTTAACTCCGAGGTATGTCATCAACTTGTCCCTGGTCACCTCATCAGCTCCCATTCGTACTAATGGTGTGATCGTATTAACGATATGATTGTTAAGGGAGAACCATGAAACTTATACTTTATTAGGATTAAACAAGGCACCTAAAACCCCACACCAGGAAGAAATGCGATTGAGCTCGTCTTGCATTGTGGAGGTGATTCCCTGTCTGTCTCTTCCCTGTCGATATACCAGAATATCATCAGCAAAAGTCATAGTTCTTCCCCTCCCATCCAGCTGTTGTTCCGTGATCGTTATTGTGTCGTTAAATAGAACGGGTGACAATGGTAAGCCTTGTGGCAGCCCTGGACAAATGGATGTTGGCTCGGAAGACCAACTACCAGCCCTACATCCTTACACAATTTTGACAGCGATCCCCATATCCTCATTCTTACAGCCTCATTTCTTTGGTCCATCTGCTCAATGTAGCGGGCAAGCAGGGCCTTCCCTTTGCTCTCATCAGATTTGTGCCATATCCGGCCTGTGCTCTGAAAGTCTGGAATGCCTCTGTGTCATGTTGTGCCATTCATGCTCTGATGAAGGCGCCAGAATGTGGCGAGCGATTTTTCTGAGCACACTTTTTTTTTTTTTTTACAGAAGTCATCCCATTTGGCATCCTTAGCCTGCTTAGCGCATAGTTTAAAGTGCATCATTTTTTGGTCGACCTCTACTTTCAGACGCTTCAAGAGCTCAGGTTGTGTTCTTCCATTCCTTCTGGCTTTCTGCCATGTCTTGGCCGTTTGTCTCTTGCTCCACCAAGCTTCCTCGACATCTACGTTCCACCAGGGTGGCTGTGTCCATCTCCCCTGCCTCCTATGAGGGGCGCTCTGTTTCCTATGTCTGATTTTGCTAATGACGTCCTGGTCTGTTTTCTCATAGTTGAATGTGTGGAGCTTTCTTTTCTGGCTTCTATTTCTGCTTTTCTCAATTAGGACACATGGATAGTGATAACATCCGTGGAACTCCAGTGCACTCCATCTGCAAACCGGTGCGAAGGTGGAAAACACCAGTGCCAGGTCTATGACACTATCAGGGTCCCCTGTTCGAGTGGCCATTCTTATTGCCCTTCCATCATTCAAGCACACTAAATCAGCCGACACCAGTGTGTTCTCTAGGTCTTCTCCCTGCTTGTTGATTATGACGTTACCCCACTGGTTTACCTCTAGTATTAAAGTCTCCGCAGAAAATGGCGTTCTCTTCATCGAACTTGAAGAGATTCTGCCATTGTTGTGTGTTCACCTTCCCATTACAGGCATACACATTAACAATCACGAAATGAACTGGGGTCTGCACCCTAACCGCATGTACCTGCAATTCTGCACTGTCCCACGCAGACATCAGCTGTCAACCTCAGCTGCCACCATATTGCGCACAAGGATGGCCTGCCCAAGGTGTCGTCTATTGTAAAAACAATGAAAGCCAGGAGTACTTACTGTCCTGTCACCAAGAACAGTTTCTTGCAAAACCATTATAGCGGCGCTGCACAGTAGCTTATCAAGAATGGGCTGTCGTTGATTAATAGACCCACAATTCCAATAAGTAACGCGCACATACTTTAGGCCTAGCCTCTCACACTTCGACAGTTTAATGCCACCACGCTTGCCCTGTCGTGTTTTCCTTCTTCGATGATGTCGTTTGGGCTGCACCTGAATATATATACTTACCGTCGATTTTGATTAGATGATTTTGTCGATGTTGTGGATGGTCTAGACTCACGTGCTCTTACTCAGTCGCACGGACCAGAACCCGTCTCCACGTTATAAACTGGCCAACTCCAGTAAATAGCTCTGCAGCACGTGGATACACTGTGAGCCTATTACAAATTAAATGAATTACGCATCCTTGACAACAGACCGGCCAAAACAAACCGCCATTTTTGACGTGTTCAATATAATGCATCTATGCCCACCTAACCACATATGATGATAACATAATGCATCTATGCCCACCTAACCACATATGATGATAACATAATGCATCTATGCCCACCTAACCACATATGATGATAACATAATGCATCTATGCCCACCTAACCACATATGATGATAACATAATGCATCTATGCCCACCTAACCACATATGATGATAACATAATGCATCTATGCCCACCTAACCACATATGATAACATAATGCATCTATGCCCACCTAACCACATATGATGATAACATAATGCATCTATGCCCACCTAACCACATATGATGATAACATAATGCATCTATGCCCACCTAACCACATATGATGATAACATAATGCATCTATGCCCACCTAACCACATATGATGATAACATAATGCATCTATGCCCACCTAACCACATATGATGATAACATAATGCATCTATGCCCACCTAACCACATATGATGATAACATAATGCATCTATGCCCACCTAACCACATATGATGATAACATAATGCATCTATGCCCACCTAACCACATATGATGATAACATAATGCATCTATGCCCACCTAACCACATATGATGATAACATAATGCATCTATGCCCACCTAACCACATATGATGATAACATAATGCATCTATGCCCACCTAACCACATATGATGATAACATAATGCATCTATGCCCACCTAACCACATATGATGATAACATAATGCATCTATGCCCACCTAACCACATATGATGATAACATAATGCATCTATGCCCACCTAACCACATATGATGATAACATAATGCATCTATGCCCACCTAACCACATATGATGATAACATAATGCATCTATGCCCACCTAACCACATATGATGATAACATAATGCATCTATGCCCACCTAACCACATATGATGATAACATAATGCATCTATGCCCACCTAACCACATATGATGATAACATAATGCATCTATGCCCACCTAACCACATATGATGATAACATAATGCATCTATGCCCACCTAACCACATATGATGATAACATAATGCATCTATGCCCACCTAACCACATATGATGATAACATAATGCATCTATGCCCACCTAACCACATATGATGATAACATAATGCATCTATGCCCACCTAACCACATATGATGATAACATAATGCATCTATGCCCACCTAACCACATATGATGATAACATAATGCATCTATGCCCACCTAACCACATATGATGATAACATAATGCATCTATGCCCACCTAACCACATATGATGATAACATAATGCATCTATGCCCACCTAACCACATATGATGATAACATAATGCATCTATGCCCACCTAACCACATATGATGATAACATAATGCATCTATGCCCACCTAACCACATATGATGATAACATAATGCATCTATGCCCACCTAACCACATATGATGATAACATAATGCATCTATGCCCACCTAACCACATATGATGATAACATAATGCATCTATGCCCACCTAACCACATATGATGATAACATAATGCATCTATGCCCACCTAACCACATATGATGATAACATAATGCATCTATGCCCACCTAACCACATATGATGATAACATAATGCATCTATGCCCACCTAACCACATATGATGATAACATAATGCATCTATGCCCACCTAACCACATATGATGATAACATAATGCATCTATGCCCACCTAACCACATATGATGATAACATAATGCATCTATGCCCACCTAACCACATATGATGATAACATAATGCATCTATGCCCACCTAACCACATATGATGATAACATAATGCATCTATGCCCACCTAACCACATATGATGATAACATAATGCATCTATGCCCACCTAACCACATATGATGATAACATAATGCATCTATGCCCACCTAACCACATATGATGATAACATAATGCATCTATGCCCACCTAACCACATATGATGATAACATAATGCATCTATGCCCACCTAACCACATATGATGATAACATAATGCATCTATGCCCACCTAACCACATATGATGATAACATAATGCATCTATGCCCACCTAACCACATATGATGATAACATAATGCATCTATGCCCACCTAACCACATATGATGATAACATAATGCATCTATGCCCACCTAACCACATATGATGATAACATAATGCATCTATGCCCACCTAACCACATATGATGATAACATAATGCATCTATGCCCACCTAACCACATATGATGATAACATAATGCATCTATGCCCACCTAACCACATATGATGATAACATAATGCATCTATGCCCACCTAACCACATATGATGATAACATAATGCATCTATGCCCACCTAACCACATATGATGATAACATAATGCATCTATGCCCACCTAACCACATATGATGATAACATAATGCATCTATGCCCACCTAACCACATATGATGATAACATAATGCATCTATGCCCACCTAACCACATATGATGATAACATAATGCATCTATGCCCACCTAACCACATATGATGATAACATAATGCATCTACGCCCACCTAACCACATATGATGATAACATAATGCATCTACGCCCACCTAACCACATATGATGATAACATAGTGCATCTACGCCCACCTAACCACATATGATGATAACATAGTGCATCTATGCCCACCTAACCACATATGATGATAACATAATGCATCTATGCCCACCTAACCACATATGATGATAACATAATGCCTCTACACCCACCTAACCACATATGATGATAACATAATGCCTCTACACCCACCAAACCATAGATGATGAACAGTACTATTAATTTCTTTAGTAGACATCAGATGAATACAAGAAAGAAAGGCTAGACATTTCAGAAAATGGTCACCTAGGTAGTCTAAAAGACAATTGATGAATAGTTGTAGAGACAAGTAGCTGTGGAGAGTCATGATCACATAGGTGGTCAACAAGACAATTGATAAATAGTTATAGGGACGGGTAGCTGTGGAGAGTCATGATCACATAGGTGGTCAACAAGACAATTGATAAATAGTTGTAGGGACGGGTAGCTGTGGAGAGACATCATCACCTAGGTGGTCAACAAGACAATTGATAAACAGTTGTAGGGACAGGTAGCTGTGGAGAGTCATGATCACCTAGGTGGTCAACAACACAATTGATAAATAGTTAGGTAGCTGTGGAGAGACATGATCACCTAGGCACTCATTTACCTGATGTATAAAAGATCAAAAGGACAAGTTCACTTGCAGTAACTGGAAAATCCTGGACTCCTACAATTATGTTGGTTGAATTGTTGTACAGAAGTGAATGTGAAATGAATGGACCTTACCCCTACAAATAACATTTGTTGAATGCAGCTTTACAGAAGCTTTAGTTGCAGCTTTGAATAAAGAACATTTAGCTATCACATTTGTCTTCTTACAGAAAACAGCTGATCTGAGAATGCCAAAGTCCAAGGAGTTTCTCACTTCTTCTGATTCTGAAAGTGGAGATTCTGATGAGGTAATTTAATAAATCATCTAAATCCAAATGAGGTAATTTAATAAATCAGCTAAATCCAAATGAGGTAATTTAATAAATCAGCTAAATCCAAATGAGGTAATTTAATAAACAAATCAGCTAAATCCAAATGAGGTAATTTAATAAACAAATCAGCTAAATCCAAATGAGGTAATTTAATAAATCAGCTAAATCCAAATGAGGTAATTTAATAAATCAGCTAAATCCAAATGAGGTAATTTAATAAATCAGCTAAATCCAAATGAGGTAATTTAATAAATCAGCTAAACCCAAATGAGGTAATTTAATAAACAAATCAGTTAAACCCAAATAAGGTAATTTAACAAACAAATCAGCCAAACCCAAATGAGGTAATTTATTAAATAAATCAGCTAAACCCAAATGAGGTAATTTAATAAACAAATCAGCCAAACCCAAATGAGGTAATTTAAGTAGACGATACCTACCCACAGGACTCTGTCCCACAGATACACAGATGGCTCTGCTACAAATGACACCAGAAATGGAGGGGGAGGTGTGTTCTTGACGCTGAATAATCAGGACGAGATCACCAAGTCAATAGCTACTGGAAAATTCTCAAACAACTTTAAAGCAGAAACTGAGGCCATCAGAGATGCTGCAACACTGGCTACTCAACACAAAAATAACATGCACAATAAATTGGTGATTCTGACTGATGCTCTGTCAGTATTATCAGCTCTAAAAAGCCCCAAGAACAATGAACTAGATGACTTGAGAACAACCCTGGACCAACTATGCAATAACTTCCAGAGAGTAGTCATTCAGTGGATACCATCACACTGTAATATACACGGGAACGAACGCGCAGACAAATTAGCTAAAGAGGGAGGGAGATAACCATCTGCTCAGTTATGATGAAGCCAAATCCATCCTCAAGGGTCAGTTCCATGAAAAATGGAAACAAGAATATCCAAAGCATAACGAGAGTGACGGATACCATCAACTATCAAAGAGGGAACAAATCATCATACTTCGCCTATGCACTGGCCACAATAGAATGAGAAATCACATGTTCACCAAATTCAAAATATTTACAACCAGCCTATGCCACTGTACACTGGACAATATGACTATAAAACATGTTCTAGAGGATTGCCCCCAATACACAGACCTGAGAAGAGCAATGTGGTCCACGCCCACCTCCCTGGAAGAAAAACTATATGGGGCAATCGATTCGCTTAAACAGACAGCTGACTTCATGAGAGAGTCTGGAATCCTACTCTGATTGAGTCTTGATCGCAGAGAGATATATATATAGCGCATAAGGTAAGATATTTTAGGTTGGTATATGTTTTCCTAGTGCTGGGAGACCACACAATCACAACCGATACCCCAGCACAACACTGCTCCTGGTCCAGATGGTGTTTGGTACGATGAATTAGGCTATTTAGCTGATGACGACTTTAAAAAACTGGCCAAAGAATTTAATGCCAGCATTCAGAGTGGCCAGATTAAGGAGGAGTGGCTACACAGTTGTAGCTGCCGCTACTGAAGCCAAATAAGGACCACTCTCAGATCAGTGCATACAGATTCATCACGATGCAGAACACTGTGGACAAGCTACTGGAGAAAATAGTTGCCCGTGTAACTCACCTGTCACCTTGAACAGATACGTGCATTCCCACCCACACTTGGAAATTAAGATATAATATACATGGCTCAATGCGGCAGTCAGTCTTCGCCTATGACGTCTTTGAAAGATTACACAGACGAGAGGAGACGTGCTATAGATCTGGAGGATGCATACAGCAGAGTACCATTTGAAAGTGTAAATCTCAATGGTAACGGTGGTTTGGTGTGTATGTGGGAGTGTAAATATCAATGCTAACGGTGGTTTGGTGTGTATGTGGGAGTGTAAATCTCAATGGTAACGGTGGTTTGGTGTGTATGTGGGAGTGTAAATATCAATGGTAATGGTGGTTTGGTGTGTATGTGGGAGTGTACATTAAATATCAATTGTAACGGTGGTTTGGTGTGTATGTGGGAGTGTAAATATCAATTGTAACGGTGGTTTGGTGTGTATGTGGGAGTGTAAATATCAATTGTAACGGTGGTTTGGTGTGTATGTGGCAGTGTAAATATCAATTGTAACGGTGGTTTGGTGTGTATGTGGGAGTGTAAATATCAATGGTAATGGTGGTTTGGTGTTTCAGCCAAAACAAAAGAAGAAGAAACCAGAAGCTAAACCAGAGAAAAAAAAAGAGGCCCAGGCAACAACAAAAGCAGATAAAGGTTCAAAGTCAGTGAAAGGTCCAGGCGGAGAGTACATGTTTCAGGTAAGAATGTCTTGATTGTTGGTGACAAAGACAAGTTGACATTTGGGCATTGCTGCTTCTAGTGACAGTGGAAGGTAGAATGGCTTGTTGTGGTCTTTACTGGGTAGAATGGCTTGTTGTGGTCTTTACTGGGTAGAATGGCTTGTTGTGGTCTTTACTGGTAGAATGGCTTGTTGTGGTCTTTACTTTGTGATTGTCTGATGTCAGGGTAGAATGGCTTGTTGTGGTCTTTACTTTGTGATTGTCTGATGTCAGGGTAGAATGGCTTGTTGTGGTCTTTACTTTGTGATTGTCTGATGTCAGGGTAGAATGGCTTGTTGTGGTCTTTACTGGGTAGAATGGCTTGTTGTGGTCTTTACTGGGTAGAATGGCTTGCTGTGGTCTTTACTGGGTAGAATGGCTTGTTGTGGTCTTTACTGGGTAGAATGGCTTGTTGTGGTCTTTACTTTGTGATTGTCTGATGTCAGGGTAGAATGGCTTGTTGTGGTCTTTACTTTGTGATTGTCTGATGTCAGGGGTAGAATGGCTTGTTGTGGTCTTTACTTTGTGATTGTCTGATGTCAGGGTAGAATGGCTTGTTGTGGTCTCTACCAAATGATACAGATCTGATGTGTGTGGACTTAGTTTTTTTCATGCTCTTTGAACACAATCACAACAGAGAAAAGCTTCTGGAGCAACTAATTACCTGAATAGTTGACCTACAACAATTGTATGACCTGCTAGAATAGGATCGTTGATTGAGCTGTGTGACCTGCTAGAATAGGATCATTGATTGAGCTGTGTGACCTGTTAATTTAGGAACATTGATTGAGCTGTGTGACCTGTTAGAATAGGATCATTGATTGACCTGTGTGACCTGCTAGAATAGGATCGTTGATTGAGCTGTGTGACCTGCTAGAATAGGATCGTTGATTGAGCTGTGTGACCTGCTAGAATAGGATCGTTGATTGAGCTGTGTGACCTGCTAGAATAGGATCGTTGATTGAACTGTATGACCTGCTAGAATAGGATCGTTGATTGAGCTGTATGACCTGCTAGAATAGGATCGTTGATTGAGCTGTGTGACCTGTTAATTTAGGAACATTGATTGAGCTGTGTGACCTGTTAGATTAGGATTATTGATAGAGCTGTGTGAACTGTTAGATTAGAATCATTTATTGAGCTGTGTGAACTGTTAGATTAGGATCATTGATAGAGCTGTGTGAACTGTTAGATTAGGATCATTTACTGAGCTGTGTGAACTGTTAGATTAGGATCATTGATAGAGCTGTGTGAACTGTTAGATTAGGATCATTTACTGAGCTGTGTGAACTGTTAGATTAGGATCATTTACTGAGCTGTGTGAACTGTTAGATTAGGATCATTTATTGCGCTATGTGAACTGTTAGATTAGGATCATTTACTGAGCTGTGTGTACTGTTAGATTAGGATCATTAGGATAATTTACTGAGCTGTGTGAACTGTTAGATTAGGATCATTTATTGAGCTGTGTGAACTGTTAGATTAGGATCATTTACTGAGCTGTGTGAGCTGTTAGATTAGGATAATTTACTGAGCTGTGTGAACTGTTAGATTAGGATCATTTATTGAGCTGTGTGAACTGTTAGATTAGGATCATTTATTGAGCTGTGTGAACTGTTAGATTAGGATCATTTACTGAGCTGTGTGAACTGTTAGATTAGGATCATTTATTGAGCTGTGTGAACTGTTAGATTAGGATCATTTATTGAGCTGTGTGTACTGTTAGATTAGGGTCATTTACTGAGCTGTGTGAACTGTTAGATTAGGATCATTTACTGAGCTGTGTGAACTGTTAGATTAGGATCATTTACTGAGCTGTGTGAACTGTTAGATTAGGATCATTTATTGAGCTGTGTGAACTGTTAGATTAGGATCATTTACTGAGCTGTGTGAACTGTTAGATTAGGATCATTTACTGAGCTGTGTGAACTGTTAGATTAGGATCATTTACTGAGCTGTGTGAACTGTTAGATTAGGATCATTTACTGAGCTGTGTGAACTGTTAGATTAGGATCATTTATTGAGCTGTATGAACTGTTAGATTAGGATCATTTACTGAGCTGTGTGTACTGTTAGATTAGGATCATTTACTGAGCTGTGTGAACTGTTAGATTAGGATCATTTACTGAGCTGTGTGTACTGTTAGATTAGGATCATTTACTGAGCTGTGTGAACTGTTAGATTAGGATCATTTATTGAGCTGTGTGTACTGTTAGATTAGGATCATTTACTGAGCTGTGTGAACTGTTAGATTAGGATCATTTACTGAGCTGTGTGAACTGTTAGATTAGGATCATTTACTGAGCTGTGTGAACTGTTAGATTAGGATCATTTACTGAGCTGTGTGTACTGTTAGATTAGGATCATTTATTGAGCTGTGTGAACTGTTAGATTAGGATCATTTACTGAGCTGTGTGTACTGTTAGATTAGGATCATTTACTGAGCTGTGTGAACTGTTAGATTAGGATCATTTATTGAGCTGTGTGTACTGTTAGATTAGGATCATTTACTGAGCTGTGTGAACTGTTAGATTAGGATCATTTATTGAGCTGTGTGAACTGTTAGATTAGGATAATTGACAGTGCTGTGTGAACTGTTAGATTAGGATCATTTACTGAGCTGTGTGAACTGTTAGATTAGGATCATTTACTGAGCTGTGTGAACTGTTAGATTAGGATCATTTATTGCGCTATGTGAACTGTTAGATTAGGATCATTTACTGAGCTGTGTGAACTGTTAGATTAGGATAATTGACAGTGCTGTGTGAACTGTTAGATTAGGATCATTTATTGAGCTGTGTGAACTGTTAGATTAGGATAATTGACAGTGCTGTGTGAACTGTTAGATTAGGATCATTGACAGAGCTGTGTGAACTGTTAGATTAGGATCATTGACTGAGCTGTGTGACCTGCTAGGTTAGGATCATTGATAGAGCTGTGTGAACTGTTAGATTAGGATCATTGACTGAGCTGTGTGAACTGTTAGATTAGGATCATTGATAGAGCTGTGTGAACTGTTAGATTAGGATCATTGACTGAGCTGTGTGAACTGTTAGATTAGGATCATTGATAGAGCTGTGTGAACTGTTAGATTAGGATCATTGACTGAGCTGTATAACCTGCTAGATTATGATCATTGACTGAGCTGTATAACCTGTGTGACCTGTTAGATTATGATCATTGACTGAGCTGTGAAGCGTTGTGGTTTTTGTTGTTCATTCTATGCTCAAAACATCTCAGATAGTTGTTCCATGGAGGATAGAAGTTGGGAAGGAATATTTGCATGCCGTAGACTGTGTCGATGACCTTACAAGAGCCAGATGTGTCTTGTATATTTCAGTTGGCAAAGATGAGATACGCCACAGTCAGTGAATTCAGGGGAAAGGTCATGGTTGGAATCAGAGAATACTATGATAAAGATGGTGAACTTCGACCTGGAAAGAAGGGTTTGTTTTTATCTGATTTTTAACTTCAGCAACTCATCATCTCATTTTTTTATAAAACAATGAATCTAGGTCTGTATCCCCTGTTTGTTTACTCATTCACAAAGAGGAGTACTCCGACTCTATAGTTTGAATAATATGTGTTGTAGGTGTCTGCTCACAAACACGTGGTCTTCCATACTCAAAGCAAGTGGTCTTTTGTACTCACAAACAAGTGGTCTTCTGTACTCACAAACAAGTGGTCTTTTGTACTCACAAACAAGTGGTCTTTTGTACTCACAAACAAGTGGTCTTTTGTACTCACAAACAAGTGGTCTTTTGTACTCACAAACAAGTGGTCTTTTGTACTCACAAACAAGTGGTCTTTTGTACTCACAAACAAGTGGTCTTTTGTACTCACAAACAAGTGGTCTTTTGTACTCACAAACAAGTGGTCTTTTGTACTCACAAACAAGTGGTCTTTTGTACTCACAAACAAGTGGTCTTTTGTACTCACAAACAAGTGGTCTTTTGTACTCACAAACAAGTGGTCTTTTGTACTCACAAACAAGTGGTCTTCTGTACTCACAAACAAGTGGTCTTTTGTACTCACAAACAAGTGGTCTTTTGTACTCACAAACAAGTGGTCTTCTGTACTCACAAACAAGTGGTCTTTTGTACTCACAAACAAGTGGTCTTCTGTACTCACAAACAAGTGGTCTTCTGTACTCACAAACAAGTGGTTTTATGTACTCACAAACAAGTGGTCTTCTGTACTCACAAACAAGTGGTCTTCCGTACTCACAAACAAGTGGTTTTATGTACTCACAAACAAGTGATCTTCTGTACTCACAAACAAGTGATCTTCTGTACTCACAAATAAGAAATTATGTTCATTTTTGTGCTTCAAAGAGAAAAGCCCCAATCTCTGTCCCATTTACAAAAATTCCATGTTCACTGATCTGTTAAAATATCACATCAAAGAACAATTGTACAAGATATCAGTACAGACATGACATAGGATATCAGAATAAACATTGATTACAACAACACCATTGATTGCCAACTGTACCAATGATTGCCAACTGTACCATTGATTGTCAACATTACCAATGATTGCCAACTGTACCATTGATTGTCAACATTACCATTGATTGCCAACTGTACCATTGATTGCCAACTGTACCATTGATTGCCAACTGTACCAATGATTGCCAACTGTACCATTGATTGTCAACATTACCAATGATTGCCAACTGTACCATTGATTGTCAACATTACCATTGATTGCCAACTGTACCATTGATTGCCAACTGTACCAATGATTGCCAACTGTACCATTGATTGTCAACATTACCAATGATTGCCAACTGTACCATTGATTGTCAACATTACCATTGATTGCCAACTGTACCATTGATTGCCAACATTACCATTGATTGTCAACATTACCAATGATTGCCAACATTACAATTGATTGCCAACTGTACCATTGATTGTCAACATTACCAATGATTGCCAACATTATCACTGATTGCCAACTGTTTGTTGTGGCTTGATCATTTCTTCCTCTATAATAAAGAAATGTTGAACTGGCTGTTACAAACACATTTTCATATTTGATGTTTATTATAAGTGTCAGTGATAGAAAACAGATGAGGTATCTTCATGTTTATAAAGTGGGACAGGCAACTGTGATACCTTCTTCTTGGGAATTCAAATCTTGTGATCTCCTAACTTGACCCATGTCCTGTTTCATGATGGAGGGGTAAGGACAACATCATGATACAAGATGAGCTGGTCACGTGGTCAGTACTTGTATATGGAGGAGTAAAGGCAACATGACACACGATGAGCTGGTCACATGGCCAGTACTTGTATATGGAGGAGTAAAGGCAACATGACACACGATGAGCTGGTCACATGGTCAGTACTTGTATATGGAGGAGTAAAGGCAACATGACACACGATGAGCTGGTCACATGGCCAGTACTTGTATATGGAGGAGTAAAGGCAACATGACACACGATGAGCTGGTCACATGGCCAGTACTTGTATATGGAGGAGTAAAGGCAACATGACACACGATGAGCTGGTCACATGGCCAGTACTTGTATATGGAGGAGTAAAGGCAACATGACACACGATGAGCTGGTCACATAGCCAGTACTTGTATATGGAGGAGTAAAGGCAACATGACACACGATGAGCTGGTCACATGGCCAGTACTTGTATATGGAGGAGTAAAGGCAACATGACACACGATGAGCTGGTCACATGGTCAGTACTTGTATATGGAGGAGTAAAGGCAACATGACACACGATGAGCTGGTCACATGGTCAGTACTTGTATATGGAGGAGTAAAGGCAACATGACACACGATGAGCTGGTCACATGGCCAGTACTTGTATATGGAGGAGTAAAGGCAACATGACACACGATGAGCTGGTCACATAGCCAGTACTTGTATATGGAGGAGTAAAGGCAACATGACACACGATGAGCTGGTCACATGGCCAGTACTTGTATATGGAGGAGTAAAGGCAACATGACACACGATGAGCTGGTCACATGGCCAGTACTTGTATATGGAGGAGTAAAGGCAACATGACACACGATGAGCTGGTCACATGGCCAGTACTTGTATATGGAGGAGTAAAGGCAACATGACACACGATGAGCTGGTCACATGGCCAGTACTTGTATATGGAGGAGTAAAGGCAACATGACACACGATGAGCTGGTCACATGGCCAGTACTTGTATATGGAGGAGTAAAGGCAACATGACACACGATGAGCTGGTCACATGGCCAGTACTTGTATATGGAGGAGTAAAGGCAACATGACACACGATGAGCTGGTCACATGGCCAGTACTTGTATATGGAGGAGTAAAGGCAACATGACACACGATGAGCTGGTCACGTGGTCAGTACTTGTATATGGAGGGTTAAGGACAACATCATGACACACGATGAGCTGGTCACATAGCCAGTACTTGTATATGGAGGAGTAAAGGCAACATGACACACGATGAGCTGGTCACATGGCCAGTACTTGTATATGGAGGAGTAAAGGCAACATGACACACGATGAGCTGGTCACATGGCCAGTACTTGTATATGGAGGAGTAAAGGCAACATGACACACGATGAGCTGGTCACATGGTCAGTACTTGTATATGGAGGAGTAAAGGCAACATGACACACGATGAGCTGGTCACGTGGTCAGTACTTGTATATGGAGGAGTAAAGGCAACATGACACACGATGAGCTGGTCACATGGCCAGTACTTGTATATGGAGGAGTAAAGGCAACATGACACACGATGAGCTGGTCACATGGCCAGTACTTGTATATGGAGGAGTAAAGGCAACATGACACACGATGAGCTGGTCACATGGTCAGTACTTGTTTATGGAGGGGTAAGAACATCATCCGGGTTTCCGGTGTCATGGCGGCTGTGTGTAGTCGTTTTTTTATAATTCGGCAATTGCTGATATATTTAAATGATTTACGTGACAGTCTAGTTGTGAAATTATGTGTTGCTATTCCCCGTTTTGTGTATGTTTTACTTCTGACGTGTGGATGAACTGTGATTACCGATATTTAAGTGGAATATGATTTATTCTTCTTTGTGTCATGTGTTCGCGGTTCGATAGGCAAGCACATGGTTCGACAAAAATGTCGCCGGCAAACCAGGTATGTTCAACCCATATGTGAAAAGTCTGTGACGGTGGATGGGGCGGATAAATCAGAAATGATCAACGGCCCAGAAAGCGAAAACAGCAAAGTGTGTGGTACACATGAGGCATATTCAGAACATGAAAGGCGAATATGACAGACCACCATGAAAGAGATTGTAGCCTCAACACGTACTAGTCCAGAGGAAGCCATGGAGAGGAATTCAAACTTATGTCGGAGGAAAGATCTTAAAATAAGTACTTGGAATGTTAGGATATCAAGAAGGGAAATTAAGGGGAATTTAAGTATAAAATGACCAACATAACAGATCTTCTTCTACTTTTACCTTTTTAGCTCCCAGTGGAGCATAGGTCTTCAACAAACACTTTCCAAGTCATTCTGTTTTTTGCCATTCTTTTAAGATCATTCCATGTCTTCCCCATCATCTTCATCTCTGCTTCTATCTGTCTTCCCAAAGAATTCCTTGGTCTTCCTCTTTGTCTTTTCCCTGGGGATTCCAAAAAAGGGCCTGTTGTGTAATACTTTCAGTTGGCTTCTGTAGTGTGTGTCCTATCCAGCGCCATCGTCTTCGCTGTATCTCTTTATCCACTGGTGTTTGACTGGTACATTTCCATAATTCAATGTTAAATCTTCGTGATTGTCAATTTTGTTGTTCTCCATGTTTCTATCTATCTATTGACCTTTCGAGCCGTAACCGGCCCATAGGGCGTAGACCAAGATACACCTTCTCCTATATGAATTTTTGTACTAGCAGTTTTCTTTTAAAGATATTTTATCAAATCTCGCCATCTGTCTCTGTTCTGTGCAAGCAGTTCTATCTCATTGAGGGAGCCGATTCCTGCTGCTCTTGCCTCTCTCATCAATGTTCTTCTCAGTGTCTCCCTGGGTCTTCCTCTTTTTCTTTTACCTGTTGTTTCCCATATGAGGGCTTGCTTTGCTATTCGATTATTATCTCTTCTCATCACATGTCCAACGTATGACCATCGTCTTTTCTTTATTACTGAAGATATTAGTGGTTGATTGGCGATTTCTCTAATTTCCTCGTTTGTTTGAATTCGTTCCATTCTATACCAAGTATTTTCCTTAGACATTTATTTTCGAATGCGTTCAACTTTGTTTCTATATCTCTTGTTGTTTTCCAGCTTTCACATGCATACGTAAGGGTTGATAGTACATTTGATTTGAATAGCCTAAGTTTTGTGTTTGTGCTAATGAGTTTTGATTTCCACAACTTTTCAAGGCTTCTGAAAGACATTGCTGCTTTAGCCAGTCTGATTCTAATTTCTTTGCTCGTATCCCCTTCTCGATCAATGTGACTTCCAAGATAGATGAAGTGATCGATCTCTTCTACTGGTTTGTTTTCCATGTATATTTTGTCACTTGTTGGAATTAAACTTTTCATGACTTTAGTCTTTTCATGATTGACCTCAAGCCCAATTTTGCTGGCTATTGATGATAGTTCATTTGTGTTTTCCTGCATCGTTTTTATCTGATTGCTGATGAGAACTATGTCATCAGCAAAGTCCAGGTCCTCCAAATGGTCTCCTTGTATCCATTCGATGCCTTTATTACCAGTGCAGCATTTCTTCATTATGAAGTCCATAACAATTCCAAATAACAAGGGCGATAAAATACATCCTTGTTTAACCCCAGTTTCTATTGGGAAACATTCGCTCAGTCCTTCCTCTGTTCGAACTGCACATGTGTAACCATCATACATGTCTTTGATAATATTTATGATTTTTGATGGTAAGCCATATTGCTTCAGAATTTTCCACAAAGAATCTCTATGAATACTATCAAATGCTTTTTTGAAGTCGATGAAGTTAAGTACAAAAGGTTTTTGCTTTTCAATGTGTTCCTCCAATATAAGTCGTAGAGTGAAAATGTGGTCAAGACAGCTTCTCCCTTTTCTAAACCCAGCCTGTTCTTCACGCATTACTGTATCTATTGAATCCTTTATTCTATTTAGGATGATTTTACAGAATAATTTTGAGGCAACTGACAAAAGTGTCACGCCTCTCCAATTGTTACAATCTCTAAGATTGCCCTTTTTTGGGATCTTAACAATGATTCCTTTTTTCCATTTATGAGGCGTCTTCTCTGTTTTCCAAATGATGTTGAACATTTTTTGGAGATGTATTAAATTATGGCTATCAATTGCCTTGAGGATCTCAGCTGTTAACTTATCCTCTCCAGCAGCCTTGTTATTGGTCATTAGCTTTAAGGTGGTTTCTATTTCACTCAAGGTGAAGTCATCTAAATTTACATCTAATTCTGCTGCTGGTGTTTCAGCTTCAAAATCTATTAAACTGTGAGGTAGTGGACGGTTAAGAATTTCTTTGAAGTGTTCCGCCCAACGGGCTTTTATGTCTGCGCTTGTTGTTAGCATTAATCCAGATTTGTCTAGAATTGGTGTTCCACTGGATGTATAGGTGTTTGTCAGCATCTTTTGTACAGTATAAAGAGTTCTGCTGTCTCCTGTAATTGCAGCTGTCTCTGCTTTCTCTGCCAAGTTGTCTATATAAGCTCTTGTATCTCTTCTTGCCGAACTTTTCACTTTGTTGTCTAATTCTTTGTATGTTGCTTTTGCCAGAACCTTTCCAAGATCTGTCTTTACATTAGTCATGGCTCTCTTCGCTTCTCTTCTTTCTTTGATGTATTTCCATGTGGTGTCTGAGATCCAAGCTCGTTTTTCCATTTTCTTCAGTCCAGCACTTGCTTCTGCTGCTGTCATTAGTATTTTGCTCTGTGAGTCCCACATTTCATTGATAACTAAGTCTATTTCACCAAGTGCTGAATAACAATTACTTAGCTCTATGTTAAACTTTTCCTTTATTGCTTCATCTTTCAGTTTATGACTATCAATTTTATGTGTAATTGACCTCTTCAGTTGGTTTCTAAATTTTAATCTTATTTTCCCAATGCACAGTTTGTGGTCACTATTAACATCAGCACCTCTGTATGCTCTTACATCTATTAATGATGAATGTTTCACAGCCATATAATAGGACCGCCTTAACATTTGAGTTGAAAATGTTTATTTTTGTATTTAACCTAATTTCTTTGGATTTCCATATGTTTCCCAGTACAATGAAAGCTCCTCTTGCTTTTGATATCCTTGTTTTGGTATCATTTTCTGTTCCTCCCTCTTTATCTATATTACTGCCCAGATATATGTAAGATTGTACATCTAATAGAGGTAATTCTCCTAGTATTATTTGGTTTTTGTGGGTACATAGAGGACGAAAAATATACATTTATATACTCGGGAAACACAACAGAACATCAAAGGGGGGTAGGAATACTGATAAAAAGAGAGCTACAAAAATATATAAGTACCCACTGGACATACAGTGATAGGATTATACTACTCAAGATGAAAGCAAAACCATTCGACATAGCAATAATACAGACATATGCACCTACTCAAGACTACACAGATGAACAAATAGAGGCATACTATGAAGACCTAAATAAAGTTATGAAGCAAGTGAAATCTTCAGACATCTTGATTGTAATGGGTGACATGAACGCTAAAGTAGGAAAAGGTAGATATAAGACCATTATAGGAAATCATGATTTAGGAAAAAGAAATGACAGAGGAGAAAGATTAATACAATTCTGTGAAGAAAACAGGCTAATAAATGTAACACCTACTTTGAGCAAGAGAAAAGGAAATTATACACATGGAAAAGCTCTGGAGATAAGAAGAGGAATCAAATAGATTACATAATGATAAAAGAAAGGTTCCGTAACAGCGTAAAGAAAGCCAAAACCTACCCAGGAGCAGATATTAATTCAGATCACAATCCTGTAATGATTAAAATGAAAATCAAACTAAAGAGAAACAAGCAAAAGTCTAATTCATCAACAAATCCACTAGATATAACAGCTTTAAATCAAAAAGATATTAACAGATACCTATACAATACAAGTAAAGAACACATACCAGAAGCTGCTAGAAGAAGGAATCCTGATGAAAAAGTAACAACCAAATGGCAATGCATAAAGAAAAGCATACTAGAAACCTGCGACACCTTACCCAAAAGAGAAAAAAACAAAAATGGATAACTAATACCATCTTAGAAAAAATGAAAGAAAGGAGACAAGTGAAGAACACTGCTCAATACAATAAAATAGATAATGAGATACGCAAAATGTGCAAAAAGGCAAAAGAAGACTGGCTCAGCCAAAAATGTATATAAATAGAAACTATGGAAAGCAAACAAGACTTAAGAGGAATGCACACATGTAATGGGCTTAATAACACTTTCCACTTGTGAACCTGTTGTTTCTTAAACCCGTCTATCTTTGAACCCGCTCTTGTGAGTGCGAGTCGTGACCCGTGATGTATTGACTTGTGTTGTCTATCTGTTAAGACAATAGCGGCTGCTGAACACTGCAGCCTCCTCCTGTGACTCACTCATCACAGCTCCTGCTTGGCGCCTTCACAGGAAGCCGCCTTAGGTTGCACCCTGGCCGGGTGCTGATCGCCATAGTACTCCGTGCTGTATTTCTACAGACCCTAGTGCGAGTCTCTGCCAGGTGTCGTTCGTCGCTAGTTTAGGACAAGACAGCCAACATCGATAAAGTACTCACAAAACACCAAGTAATAAAAGTTCTACAGACCCTAGTGCGAGTCTCTGCCAGGTGTCGTTCGTCGCTAGTTTAGGACAAGACAGCCAACATCGATAAAGTACTCACAAACACCAAGTAATAAAAGTTCTACAGACCCTTGTGTGAGTCTCTGCCAGGTGTCGTTCGTCGCTAGTTTAGGACAAGACAGCCAACATCGATAAAGTACTCACAAAACACCAAGTAATAAAAGTTCTACAGACCCTTGTGTGAGTCTCTGCCAGGTGTCGTTCGTCGCTAGTTTAGGACAAGACAGCCAACATCGATAAAGTACTCACAAAACACCAAGTAATAAAAGTCACACGTGAGGTTTAATGCTCACCGCTGACCTCACCCATCACAATGGTAGGTTTGTATCCTCTCACTCGTGTCACCACAATCACACCTTCCCAAGGATCATTCAGACACTAGCGATGACCGCTGCCACCTTCTACTCCGCACCTAACCCCAGTACAATGCAGCAGTTTGACTGATTACCTCTTCCACTAATTCCTGTTGCACATTACAGCTGGTCATTGACACTGCGAACATGTCTGATACGGTTTCGCCCGTGATGAGAATTGCTGGAGTGTCATACTCCTATTGCATGTCTCTAGCAAGACCTCCTTGATAGCTAAATATCACAATTCACTAGAATGTTCAATGTTGCTAATATACAGCTCTCCTCACTACATGCCTCTAACAAGACCTTCTTGGTAGCTATGCCACAATTTAACTACAATGTTCATTGTTGCTAATGCACAGTTCTACTCACTGTCTCTAGCAAAACCTTCCTGGTAGCTATGCCACAAAATCAACTAGAATGTTCATTGTTGCTAATACACAGTTCTACTAACTGCATGGCTCTAGCAAAATCTTCTTGTAGCTATGCCACAAAATTAACTAGAATGTTCATTGTTGCTAATACACAGTTCTACTAACTGCATGTCTCTAGCAAAACCTTCCTGGTAGCTATGCCACAAAATTAACTAGAATGTTCATTGTTGCTAATACACAGTTCTACTCACTGTATGTCTCTAGCAAAATCTTCTTGGTAGCTATGCCACAAAATTAACTAGAATGTTCATTGTTGTAATTGAGTATCATAACTCATTGCTTAACTGTCCATGACTCTAACCATCCTGTTTAACGAACACATCGCGACTGACTAACCTAACACTGGTCGTGTGCTTCTCCAACTGCCCACGGTACCGGTTGAATTGCTACTACTTTTCCAACCGTCTGCCCACAGCCTTCGATTCCTCTCGAATGAAAAGCCCCTAATGATCTTCAACTCACCTTCTTTCTTTCCACCAATCATTCTTTTCCTTACATTTTTTACCTCGCTCTGATAATTTCTCATGACCCCCGCCATGATCACTCATTCACTCTTCCCAGTGGTTTCCCTGACTCTCTTTCATTTCTCCTCACCCTTGACCTTCAGTCTTATTCCCCCTCTCCACACACACACTTGCCCCTCTCTCTCCCTGTTTCACACAGAATTAAAGAGAATGACTAATAAAAATAAAAAAGTCACAGAAGGTGGTGGATGCATTGCAGACAAAAAAAGGAAAAATGCTAACAGACAATAAGGATATTATAGATAGATGGCAGGAATATATAACAGAACTATTTCATGATCAAAGGGACAAGAAACCAGTTATAAAATGTACATCAGGCTATAAAATCTTAAAATCTGAGGTGGAAAAAGCTATAAAAACAATGAAAAAGGGAAAAGCAGCAGGACCTGACAGCATACAGATAGAGATAATACAGGCACTTGAAGATTTTGACATTTAAGTGATTACAGACATATGCAACGACATATACCACACAGGATACATACCAAATGAACTAAAAACATCAACTTTAATTGCATTCCCTAAAAAGAATGGTGCAGTTGAATGCAGGGACTTTAGAACAATAAGCCTAATGAGCCATGTTACAAAAATCTTGCTAAAAGTTATACAAGGAAGGATTCAGAATAAAATCAATACTGAATTAGATGAGCAGCAATTTAGATTTAGGAAAAGTAGCGTGACAAAAGAAGCCATATTCTGCATGAGAACATTACTCGAAAAATACACAGAAGTAAACAAACCAATATATGCCTGCTTCATCGACTACACCAAAGCTTTTGATAGAGTACACCACAAACAATTTATAGAATGCCTAAAAGAGATACATCTAGATGACATGGACATACGACTAATATGTAATCTATACTAGGAGCAAACAGCAATAATAAAATATAACAAAGAGAACTCTACACCCATTGATATAAAAAGAGGAGACAGGGATGCATTCTATCACCAAGCTTGTTCAATCTATACACTGAGCAAATTTTTAAAAACATCACTGAGATGCCAGGCCTACAAATTAATGGGAAGATAATCATTAACCTAAGATATGCTGATGATACTGTACTACTAGCAGAAAATCCTAAAGATCTACAACAATTACTTAATGAAATAAACACGACAAGCAAAAAATATGGACTAGATATGAATATCAAAAAGACTAAAACTATGATCATAAACAAAGAAAATACTCAAAACCCACAAGTGGATATCAAAATAGAAGGAATAGACCTGGAGACAGTTCAGAACTATAACTACCTTGGACATACTATAACCAGTGATGGAAAATGTACAACTGAAATAAACAAAAGAATAGGAATGGCAAAAAGTAATTTTAATGTCATGAAGAACATACTAACATCAAAACAAATAATACCAGAGCTAAAACTAAGAATTGCAAAATGTTACATCTTCTCAATATTCCTATATGGTGCAGAAACATGGACATTAGACAAGAAAACAGAACAGAGAATTGAAGCCTTTGAAATGTGGATATATAGAAGAATAGGTAGAATTGGATGGAAGAAAAAGATAACAAACGATGAAGTCTTAAAACAACTAAAAATGAAAAGAGAACTACTAAGCACAATTCAAACAAGACAAATGCGATTTTTGGGCCATGTTAAAAACACAACAGCCTACTAAAAGTAATCCTGGAGGGGAAAATACAAAGTAAAAGATGCAGACCAAGACTAACAATATACATGGACGAGTAACATCAAAAGATGGACAAATCAGCCTATGACAACCTGCACCATCAAAGCAAGAGACAGTGCAGAATGGCGCTCCATGGTAGCCAACCTTCATTGCTGAGAAGGCACTGGATGATGATGATGATGAAGAACATCATGATACACGATGAGCTGGTCACATGGCCAGTACTTGTATATGGAGGGGTAAGGATGAGCTGGTCACATGGTCAGTACTTGTATATGGAGGGGTAGAAACAACATCATGACACACGATGAGCTGGTCACATGGTCAGTACTTGTATATGGAGGGGTAGAAACAACATCATGATACACGATGAGCTGGTCACATGGTCAGTACTTGTATATGGAGGGGTAGAAACAACATCATGATACACGATGAGCTGGTCACATGGTCAGTACTTGTATATGGAGGGGTAGAAACAACATCATGATACACGATGAGCTGGTCACATGGTCAGTACTTGTATATGGAGGGGTAGAAACAACATCATGACACACGATGAGCTGGTCACATGGTCAGTACTTGTATATGGAGGGGTAGAAACAACATCATGATACACGATGGGCTGGTCACATGGCCAGTACTTGTATATGGAGGGGTAGAAACAACATTATGACACACGATGAGCTGGTCACATGGTCAGTACTTGTATATGGAGGGGTAGAAACAACATCATGATCCACGATGAGCTGGTCACATGGCCAGTACTTGTATATGGAGGGGTAGAAACAACATCATGACACATGATGAACTGGTCACATGGCGTGTGTGTTCTGATTTCCCCTAATCCTGTTCCTTAGCTGACAAACTCCACCTTTGACAGACTGCATCTTGGTTTGATGTAGGAGTTTTCCTGTCTTGTAGGGTGGATGTCATTCAGGTCTGTGTAGTCCACCTTGTCTGTTTGGATGGTCCCCCAAATCCATTCCTTTGATACCATTATGCTAATATTGTCGTATGCAATAAACATGTAAATATTGAGAATTGAAATTTGTTTTTGTTTATTTGTATTGTTGTAATGGCAGTGACCAAATACTTTCACAGGAATCAGTTTGAGTGCAGAGCAGTGGCAAGCTCTGAAGGATAGTATTCCGGACATTGATGAGTGTCTAGGCAAGTTCTGAGTTGCATTCACTATTTGGTTTCTCTGTGGACGCTTTGCCAGGCAGGAGGAGAAGGCAATTCCCAGTGTTTCTTTTTGGTTGGCTCAGACATTTGAGAGAATTAACTTTTGTTGAATGTTATATTTTGTTGTATGTTATATTTTGTTGTATGTTATATTTTGTATGCTTAGCTTCTTTTATCCATCTAGTTGTATGTTTGCTAACAACATGGAATATTTGGAGTGGCTGGTGTCTAGAGATAAGACAACAACCTCAGAACATGAAGGTCCTGCGTTCAAATCCAACCAGAGGCAGTGGGACTTTGTTCACATTGAAACCATGGTCTCTGGGTAGTGAGATCTGATGTCTTGCCCTCTCTGGGTAGTGAGATCTGATGTCTGGCCCTCTCTGGGTAGTGAGATCTGATGTCTTGCCCTCTCTGGGTAGTGAGATCTGATGTCTTGCCCTCTCTGGGTAGTGAGATCTGATGTCTGGCCCTCTCTGGGTAGTGAGATCTGATGTCTTGCCCTCTCTGGGTAGTGAGATCTGATGTCTGGCCCTCTCTGGGTAGTGAGATCTGATGTCTGGCCCTCTCTGGGTAGTGAGATCTGATGTCTGGCCCTCTCTGGGTAGTGAGATCTGATGTCTGGCCCTCTCTGGGTAGTGAGATCTGATGTCTTGCCCTCTCTGGGTAGTGAGATCTGATGTCTGGCCCTCTCTGGGTATGGGTAGTGAGATCTGATGTCTGGCCCTCTCTGGGTAGTGAGATCTGATGTCTTGCCCTCTCTGGGTAGTGAGATCTGATGTCTTGGTCCACTCAGAAAACAGCAAAAAATAAGAGGTCCCATGAGCCCTTGCACATGTTGCAGAACCCTTGAAAAAAGCAAGTCTAAAAGAGTAGGCCAAAATGGCTGGTGTCCAGGCACAAAGCACATCTACCCATGCTGTAGACAGGTGTGTTGGGTGGAGAGGCAAGAAATATAGCAGGCCAGAACTAGTGACACCACTCGTGGGTGGCCACTGGAAGGAAGGTTGTTTCAGGGCTGTACAGTTTAGTATTTGCTAAATGGTTAAATCATTGTGTGATCACCTGCAGTGTGTGACCTCTACTGAAATGTTGGTTGTCTTCATCTATGTCACCTAGCGTGGGGGTTGATGTCTCAACGATTTCCTTCATTACCTGCTGGCCAAATAATTTGTAAGACAGCAAGTGGTTGAAGTTTGTTTATAAATCAGGAAAGATTGGCAATCTGTTTCCACTCACCGACACCAAACAGTGAGCGATGGAATGCCACATTAGACTATGTATTTCTTACAAGTGTATTATAGACTTGTTATGTTGTAAAATATACCATCATTGTTGTATTGACCTAGTACACTAAGATAATGATAACAAGACGTGAAATGTTTTGATCTGATTGAAGTTAATGTTTCCAAGATAATTGATGCCTCAGTTACTGTGATGATGTTGGACACACATGGTGGGGTGATCGCTTAGGAGACAGACCATTTCCCATATGGTTCGGCCAGGACTTATAATCCATCATTTTTATTTTTTAAAAATATTTTTCAAAAATAAAATCTAGTTAACAAAACAAATATGAGCACCATCGTTACATCATTTTTTTTTTTTTTCACACGATCTGTCAGTGTGGAATAGATTCCAGCTTCTAGAAATTAGGACTTTGAATATTTGACTACCTGATGATTGTAAGCACAGTTTCCAAGGTTATCATATGGTCGTTGTAGCTATCTTCTTGTGGCAGGGCACATTTGTTGAGCCTTATAAAGTTGTCTTCACAGAAAATCACATTGGTTGAGGGAGCCACCCGCTTTCATCACTCGTGGAATAACCTCTGATTGGCTCCCATTCAAGAGAACAGACATGGAAATGTCTGTCTTGTAGAAGCAACTCACAGTTTGTGAGAGACATGGGAGTGGTGTCGCTTACCTACCTTGACCTTTATATTATTCTACCTGTGATGTTGGGTAAGCCTCTGTACCCCTCTCCTACCTGCGATGTTGGGTAAGCCTCTTTACCCCTCTCCTACCTGCGATGTTGGGTAAGCCTCTTTACCCCTCTCCTACCTGTGATGTTAGGTAAGCCTCTGTACCCCTCTCCTACCTGTGATGTTGGGTAAGCCTCTGTACCCCTCTCCTACCTGTGATGTTGGGTAAGCCTCTGTATCCCTCTCCTACCTGTGATGTTGGGTAAGCCTCTGTACCCTTCTCCTACCTGTGATGTTGGGTAAGCCTCTGTACCTCTCTTCTACCTGTGATGCTGGGTAAGCCTCTGAACCCTTCTCCTACCTGTGATATTGGGTAAGCCTCTGAACCCTTCTCCTACCTGTGATATTGGGTAAGCCTCTGTACCCCTCTCCTACCTGTGATGTTAGGTAAGCCTCTGTACCCCTCTCCTACCTGCGATGTTGGGTAAACCTCTGTACCCCTCTCCTACCTGCGATGTTGGGTAAGCCTCTGTACCCCTCTCCTACCTGCGATGTTGGGTAAGCCTCTGTACCCCTCTCCTACCTGCGATGTTGGGTAAGCCTCTGAACCTTCCTCTTTAGAGGGAGAATGCTTTCATATGGACACAACCAAGCTTGTTTGAACACTTCGTATTTGGCGTTGTCATTGTAACGAATAAATCATTGTCTCAAGATATTTGGTGTTTTATATCTGTGTTGCTATCACTTTGTACAAACATTATTGTTGGTATGTTTGGTGTTGTATGTATATCTGTGTTGCTATCACTTTGTACAAACATTGCTGGTATGTTTGGTGTTGTATATCTGTGTTGATATCACTTTGTACAAACATTGCTGGTATGTTTGGTGTTGTATATCTGTGTTGATATCACTTTGTACAAACATTATTGTTGGTATGTTTGGTGTTGTATATCTGTGTTGATATCACTTTGTACAAACATTATTGTTGGTATGTTTGGTGTTGTCAAGTCATCCTGGAGATTGAAACCTGACTGCTGATGTTAGTCACTACTGGCAGTGTGTTTGTTGCATGAACTATTGCATAATAAGATGACACAATGTCCAAACTTTGCTTGCAGTCCAACTTCTCCCACTGGTATGAGGACACATTTGCTATGTAAAACGTCACCGAACTTTTATCTGCCAACAGAATGTTGCCTTCACAGAGTGCAATTGTTGACAGCACAGACACAAAGAAGTGTTCAACTTATAGATAGCTCTTGATTTGTTGAAGACAGAATAGATTGCCAACTTGTAGATGGCTCTTGATTTGTTGAAGACAGAATAGATTGCCAACTTATAGATAGCTCTTGATTTGTTGAAGACAGAATAGATTGCCCACTTATGGATGGCTCTTGATTTGTTGAAGACAGAATAGATTGCCAACTTATGGATGGCTCTTGATTTGTTGAAGACAGAATAGATTGCCAACTTATAGATAGCTCTTGATTTGTTGAAGACAGAATAGATTGCCAACTTATAGATAGCTCTTGATTTGTTGAAGACAGAATAGATTGCCAACTTATGGATGGCTCTTGATTTGTTGAAGACAGAATAGATTGCCAACTTATGGATGGCTCTTGATTTGTTGAAGACAGAATAGATTGCCAACTTATGGATAGCTCTTGATTTGTTGAAGACAGAATAGATTGCCAACTTATGGATGGCTCTTGATTTGTTGAAGACAGAATAGATTGCCAACTTATGGATGGCTCTTGATTTGTTGATGAAGACAGAATAGATTGCCAACTTATGGATGGCTCTTGATTTGTTGAAGACAGAATAGATTGCCAACTTATGGATGGCTCTTGATTTGTTGAAGACAGAATAGATTGCCAACTTATGGATGGCTCTTGATTTGTTGATGAAGACAGAATAGATTGCCAACTTATGGATGGCTCTTGATTTGTTGAAGACAGAATAGATTGCCAACTTATGGATGGCTCTTGATTTGTTGATGAAGACAGAATAGATTGCCAACTTATGGATAGATCTTGATTTGTTGAAGACAGAATAGATTGCCCACTTATGGATGGTTCCTGATTTGTTGAAGACAGAATAGATTGCCAACTTATGGATGGCTCCTGATTTGTTGATGAAGACAGAATAGATTGCCAACTTATGGATGGCTCCTGATTTGTTGATGAAGACAGAATAGATTGCCAACTTATGGATGGCTCCTGATTTGTTGATGAAGACAGAATAGATTGCCAACTCTCTGGCTGGCACTTACAGAAAGATTGGATGCTGTGTTTATGCCATATCAGTCCGCTTTCTTCCAAACTGTAGAGCAGATTATAAAGTACACAGACATTTTACCTGACCCATCTCAGTCTTTAATAAATCAACATAATATACTTTCATTCCAATTCACCAATTATAAAGCAAAGCATGGACATTTCTGGAAGCATTACCACACTGGCTAGTTTCTTGCCATCAACTCTTTGCACTCATCTTATAAAATATTCACAGATATTCTTGCTACAGACTCTAATGTAAAAGTGATGAACATTTAACCTGCTGCTACAGACTCCAATGTAAAAGTGATGAACATTTAACCTGCTGCTATAGACTCCAATGTAAAAGTGGCGAACATTTAACCTGCTGCTATAGACTCCAATGTAAAAGTGGCGAACATTTAACCTGCTGCTACAGAATCCAATGTAAAAGTGGCGAACATTTAACCTGCTGCTACAGACTCCAATGTAAAAGTGGTGAACATTTAACCTGCTGCTACAGAATCCAATGTAAAAGTGGTGAACATTTAACCTGCTGCTACAGACTCCAATGTAAAAGTGGCGAACATTTAACCTGCTGCTACAGACTCCAATGTAAAAGTGATGAACATTTAACCTGCTGCTATAGACTCCAATGTAAAAGTGATGAACATTTAACCTGCTGCTACAGACTCCAATGTAAAAGTGATAAACATTTAACCTGCTGCTACAGACTCTAATGTAAAAGTGATGAACATTTAACCTGCTGCTACAGACTCCAATGTAAAAGTGATGAACATTTAACCTGCTGCTATAGACTCCAATGTAAAAGTGGCGAACATTTAACCTGCTGCTATAGACTCCAATGTAAAAGTGGCGAACATTTAACCTACTGCTACAGAATCCAATGTAAAAGTGGCGAACATTTAACCTGCTGCTACAGAATCCAATGTAAAAGTGGTGAACATTTAACCTGCTGCTACAGACTCCAATGTAAAAGTGGCGAACATTTAACCTGCTGCTACAGACTCCAATGTAAAAGTGATGAACATTTAACCTGCTGCTATAGACTCCAATGTAAAAGTGATGAACATTTAACCTGCTGCTACAGACTCCAATGTAAAAGTGATAAACATTTAACCTGCTGCTACAGACTCCAATGTAAAAGTGATAAACATTTAACCTGCTGCTACAGACTCCAATGTAAAAGTGGCGAACATTTAACCTGCTGCTATAGACTCCAATGTAAAAGTGATGAACATTTAACCTGCTGCTACAGACTCCAATGTAAAAGTGATGAACATTTAACCTGCTGCTACAGACTCCAATGTAAAAGTGGCAAACATTTAACCTGCTGCTACAGACTCCAATGTAAAAGTGATGAACATTTAACCTGCTGCTATAGACTCCAATGTAAAAGTGACGAACATTTAACCTGCTGCTACAGACTCCAATGTAAAAGTGATGAACATTTAACCTGCTGCTACAGACTCCAATGTAAAAGTGATGAACATTTAACCTGCTGCTACAGACTCCAATGTAAAAGTGATGAACATTTAACCTGCTGCTACAGACTCCAATGTAATAGTGATGAACATTTAACCTGATAATACAGACTCCAATGTAAAAGTGATGAACATTTAACCTGCTGCTATAGACTCCAATGTAAAAGTGATGAACATTTAACCTGATAATATAGACTCCAATGTAAAAGTGGCGAACATTTAACCTGCTGCTACAGACTCCAATGTAAAAGTGGCGAACATTTAACATGCTGCTACAGACTCCAATGTAAAAGTGGCGAACATTTAACCTGCTGCTACAGACTCCAATGTAAAAGTGGCGAACATTTAACCTGCTGCTACAGAATCCAATGTAAAAGTGGCGAACATTTAACCTGCTGCCACAGAATCTAATGTAAAAGTGGTGAACATTTAACCTGCTGCTACAGACTCCAATGTAAAAGTGGCGAACATTTAACCTGCTGCTACAGACTCCAGTGTAAAAGTGGCGAACATTTAACCTGCTGCTATAGACTCCAATGTAAAAGTGATGAACATTGAGTTATTTGCGGGTCATCATGATTGCACTCCGAACATGTCCATAGGTGCTCAGATCCCCTCCTCAGCAATTCCCTCAGTGTCCAGCGACTGACGACTCCAGTTCTATGTTGGTTGATAAGTCTTCTTACACGGCCACCAAGTTTCTCATTTCTGGCCGTGCCCATCTTAACTCCCATTTCCATCATCCGAAGAAGTGACGTTGATCTGTGTTTGTCGAAGTCCTGTGCTCTTCCCACTTCTCTTAGGGCATTGATGATGTCCGCCCGATCCATCGGTTGCCCATCCTCAACGACAGCGTAGCTAGCCAACCTGTCCGCTATCATTTCCCCGTACTCCCGCATGTCCAGGGACATATACAAAGGTGACCTTACGTATTTTGGATTTCTGCAACGACTCTACCCATTGCATGCGTACAAAGCCCGCCTCCACTTTTTTTATCATGCTCATCGAATCACTCAGTATACATGCGTGGATGTAGTCTTGTGACTCTAACCATTGGAATGCCTTGGTCACTGCCATCACCTCCATTGTCATGCTACTCGTGGTCATGGCGTATGCACCACTGTCTTCGTAGACTATTCTGCCTGCCGAGCGTGCTGTAAATGCCCATGCACTTCTTTGGTGTCGTCTTACAGATCCGTCTGTATAGATGACTGCATCTTTCTCATCGGTATTATGGCAGATGAGACCGTTGACCTCAGCATTAACCACGACCGGGTTCTGTTCCCTACATTTCCTGTCGAGTGTGACAATACACGAGAATGTCCCCTGAAAGACGTAGACACCGGTATCTACTCCTCGCCAACGCTGATATTGGTAAGCCCACAGACCTGTTTGATGACATCTTCTGCTCAGCCCACCCATGATTTGCTTCTTTTTAGCCTGGCACCTTTCCCTGTGTTGAGCACGTGGTGCAATGGATGCTCTTTATCTGAACTAATCTTCAGGTATGCTCGTGCTCTCCAGATCTTGATTCTGTCATCCATGGTTGGAAAGTCAAGAAGATACCTCATTGCTACACAGGGAGTGTCCCTTGTACATCCCAAGATAATGCGCATGGCTTCATTTTGTATTTTCTCCAGCCTATCAATTTGAGTCGTACTGACAGTAAGAATTGCCAGGGCATACTCGATTGGTGCAAGGACTAGTCCTTGGAACAGAAGAGTAAGTAGCCTCTGCTCGATGTTGGCAGAATCCTTTGTGGGATTTTGTTATCACATGGTCAACATGGTCCTGAAAAAAACAGGCTGCGGTAATAACTTAACTCCGAGGTATGTCATCAACATGTCCCTGGTCACCTCATCAGCTGTCATTCGTACTACCGGTGTGTCCGAGTTAACGATATGATTGTTACGGGAGAACCATGAAACTGATGCTTTATTAGGATTAACCAAGGCACTTGTTACTCCATACCAGGAAGAGATGCGATCAAGTTCGTCTTGCATTGTGGACGCAATTTCCCTTCTGTCTCTTCCCTGTCGATATACCAGAATATCATCAGCAAAAGTCATAGTTCCTCCCATCCAGCTGTTGTTCCGTGATTGTTATTGTGTACACGTTAAATAGAACTGGTGACAATGGTGAGCCTTGTAGATAGATAAATAGACAAATGGAGGTTGGCTTGGAAGATCATCTTCCTCTGAAACAGTGATCCATCTAATGAGGAAGAGGTGCACAGTCAGTTTGAGGAGCATGTGCATGAGGTATTCAAACGGTACCATGTTGTATGCATCCTCCAGATCTATAGCAGCAGCACATGTCTCCTCTCGTCTGTGGAAGCCTTCGAAGTCATAGGCGAAGACTGCCGCATTGAGCCATGTCTCTTCATTACATCTATAACCTCCGAGTGTGGATGGGAATGCGCGTATCTGTTCATGTGAACAGGGGAGGACACGGGCAACTATTTTCTGTAGCAGCTTGCCCGCAGTGTTCTGCATCATGGTGATTCTGTAGGCACTGATCTGAGAATGGTCCTTGTTTGGCTTCGGTAGCGGTAGTAAGTAGCTGTGTAGCCAGTCCTCCTTAATCTTGCCACTCCGAATGCTGGCATTAAACTCATTGGCCAGTTTTGTCAAGTCGTCGTCAGCTAAATCGCCGATGTCATCGTACCGAACACCATCTGGACCAGGAGCAGTGTTGTGTGACCTTTTAAGTGTCGTGCAAATGGTATCGGTTGTGATTGTGAGATGATCTCCCAGCACTAACTCCTCACACAATTCCTACAGCCTCATTTATTTGGTCAGTATAATACGTGACAACATATAAGAATAGAAAACATGTGACAACATATAAGAATAGACTGACAAGGAAGAGCATGGTGTTATCACGGAGAAAAAAAACAGAAAGTGGAACAAGAATTATACGCTGTCCACTGTAGCAGGAAATTGGAACCTGACTGCGAAGTGAAAATATTCACATTAGAGAATGTTTAAAGGGAAATTAAGAGAAAATAAAAACAGGATAAACATCAAGCAGAAGTACAAGAAGAGGAAATAGACTTGGTCTACAGGGCTGGGATAGAAATGGCAGGATAACACAGTTTTTTGTCTTGTGGTTTCCCTGTCTTATTTGTCTCAACTGTTCAGCTCTTTGTTCTTGTCTTGTGGTTTCCCTGTCTTATTTGTCTTAACTGTAAAGCTCTTTGTTCTTGTCTTGTGGTTTCCCTGTCTTATTTGTCTTAACTGTAAAGCTGTTTGTTCTTGTCTTGTGGTTTGCCAATCTTATTTGTCTCAACTGTAAAGCTGTTCTTGTCTTGTGGTTTCCGTCTTATTTGTCTTAACTGTAAAGCTGTTTGTTCTTGTCTTGTGGTTTGCCAATCTTATTTGTCTCAACTGTAAAGCTGTTCTTGTCTTATTTGTCTTAACTGTAAAGCTGTTTGTTCTTGTCTTGTGGTTTGCCAATCTTATTTGTCTCAACTGTAAAGCTGTTCTTGTCTTGTGGTTTCCGTCTTATTTGTCTTAACTGTAAAGCTGTTTGTTCTTGTCTTGTGGTTTGCCAATCTTATTTGTCAAAACTGTAAAGCTGTTCTTGTCTTGTGGTTTGCCAATCTTATTTGTCTCAACTGTAAAGCTGTTCTTGTCTTGTGGTTTGCCAATCTTATTTGTCTCAACTGTAAAGCTGTTCTTGTCTTGTGGTTTGCCAATCTTATTTGTCTCAACTGTAAAGCTGTTCTTGTCTTGTGGTTTGCCAATCTTATTTGTCTCAACTGTAAAGCTGTTCTTGTCTTGTGGTTTGCCAATCTTATTTGTCTCAACTGTAAAGCTGTTCTTGTCTTGTGGTTTGCCAATCTTATTTGTCTCAACTGTAAAGCTGTTCTTGTCTTGTGGTTTCCGTCTTATTTGTCTTAACTGTAAAGCTGTTTGTTCTTGTCTTGTGGTTTGCCAATCTTATTTGTCTCAACTGTAAAGCTGTTCTTGTCTTGTGATCTGTTCCTTCTGGTAGGCAATATGCAAATGAACACCTTAGTACCACCCACTCACCTCCCAATCCCTCTTACTCATGTGTTTCCTTGTCCCATGTGTTTCCTTGTCTCATGTGTTTCCTTCTCCCATGTGTTTCCTTGTCCCATGTGTTTCCTTGTCTCATGTGTTTCCTTGTCCCATGTGTTTCCTTGTCCCATGTGTTTCCTTGTCTCGTGTGTTTCCTTGTCCCATGTGTTTCCTTGTCCCATGTGTTTCCTTGTCTCATGTGTTTCCTTGTCTCATGTGTTTCCTTGTCTCATGTGTTTCCTTGTCTCATGTGTTTCCTTGTCTCATGTGTTTCCTTGTGTCATGTGTTTCCTTGTCTCATGTGTTTCCTTGTCCCATGTGTTTCCTTGTCTCATGTGTTTCCTTGTCTCATGTGTTTCCTTGTCTCATGTGTTTCCTTGTCCCATGTGTTTCCTTGTCTCATGTGTCCAACACAGCACACTGTACTCTAGTGGTCAGCTCAAGGATGCTTTGATCACACCATAGTTTTGTTGATCACCAGACACCATTTAAAGTTAACAAATAATAAAAGTAACAACAAAGACGGGCAGGACTGACAAGCATCAACTCAACATGCACACACACACACACACAAGGAAAAATGCAACACAACTGAATGTCCGGTGCAACAAAAGCTTAAAATATATCAAATCTGATGAAACAACTTAATATTGCACAGATTTTTGTTGTTCATTTCAATCCTAATAATAAAATGGTAAGTAGACAAGTTGTGCAAGAAAGGTTGGTGACATCCCATCTACTGACAGCAACACCCAACAGGGAACCGTTATACTAAGCAGACTGTTAATAAAACATTGAGCCTGTCATCTCATGTGACTGCAGTGCTCTGTCTGCTATCTCATGTGACTGTTGTGCTCTGTCTGCTATCTCATATGACTGCAGTGCTCTGTCAACTCATGACTTAACTTTAATAGTTGCCAATGTGACTTGCATCATTACCGCCTGGTGCCATGCACACATCACAAACCTATTTGATGTGACACACAACTTGATCTTTGCTTCAAGGACTATTTAAGCTTTTGCAAATTTCAACAGAAATAGATGCAGAGGCCACAGCTACCAGCTTAAATATGTGCAAATGGAACAGTCAGGTTGCTATGTACGTTTGTTGAGGATGCTTGTAAATAGCATGACATATATTTGTACAATCATAAATAACAGTTACTTTTATTTATTATGCTGATTATGTATATATATGGGAAAGGTCCATTTTGGTTCTCCCCAAACAACATTGCACATTCAGATACAAGGCTCAGATGATAAATACAAATGCTGATATATAGCTATAGTGATGAGGTGAGCATGAATACAATGGTGACTGAGAGCTGTTACTGAACTCAATAATAAAACATGAAACACAAAAGCAGCCATGAACATCTCAACAAATAAAGCAACTTTATAGGGTCAACATAGCTTAGCTCTAGCCAAAGTGAAAGTGACTGATACTCACAGATGTCAAGTGATCTGGAATCAAGAAATGTCATGGATGGCTCAAGCCATAGAAAGCAAAGAAACACTGGTTCATGGTTGAGATTAGACATGCTGGTTGGCAGCTTTCATGGGTTAATTTGAAGAAATGAGACAGAAGACAGTGATCAAAGCCATCTGAAGTAGGGATGATTGAGGAGATGTGTAACCAGCTACTGTAACTATCAACAAAATATGCTACAGCGGACAGGAGTTTAGGACTACAATTGTGTGGACATGAAGAAATAAGATGACACCCACCTCTTGAACACCCTAACAATAGGAACATCTGATGAATGTGACTGTAGCACAGGCAACATGACTGCTGGACATCTGCTACAATCTTGCCCAACATGATAAACAGAGAAGGCTCTTGTGGCCATCACTGGTATCAGGACAAGCTGTATGGTGATGTCACCAGTCTTGAGCTGACCAATACTTTCTTTGAATTTATTAATATTGGTGGAGTATGCAGAAGAAAAAGATGATACTGTTTGTTAGATTTAGCAGTTGTGTGGAGATAAGATGATACTGTTTGTTAGATGTAGCAGTTGTGTAGAGATAAGATGATACTGTTTGTTAGATGTAGCAGTTATGTAGAGATAAGATGATACTGTTTGTTAGATGTAGCAGTTGTGTAGAGATAAGATGATACTGTTTGTTAGATGTAGCAGTTATGTAGAGATAAGATGATACTGTTTGTTAGATGTAGCAGTTGTGTAGAGATAAGATGATACTGTTTGTTAGATGTAGCAGTTATGTAGAGATAAGATGATACTGTTTGTTAGATGTAGCAGTTATGTAGAGATAAGATGATACTGTTTGTTAGATGTAGCAGTTGTGTAGAGATAAGATGATACTGTTTGTTAGATGTAGCAGTTGTGTGGAGATAAGATGATACTGTTGTTAGATGTAGCAGTTGTGTAGAGATAAGATGATACTGTTTGTTAGATGTAGCAGTTGTGTAGAGATAAGATGATACTGTTTGTTAGATGTAGCAGTTGTGTAGAGATAAGATGATACTGTTTGTTAGATGTAGCAGTTGTGTGGAGATAAGATGATACTGTTTGTTAGATGTAGCAGTTGTGTAGAGATAAGATGATACTGTTTGTTAGATGTAGCAGTTGTGTAGAGATAAGATGATACTGTTTGTTAGATGTAGCATTTGTGTGGAGATAAGATGATACTATTTGTTGAATACAGTGCCACTGGATTAAATGTAATAAAAGACAACTAGAAGATTTGTGAAGAAGACAAAACATGAAAGAACCAACATTTTGACCAAAAGGTCTTCAGCCAGGAAACTCTCAAAGACAATTAAAAAAGGTCCAGATGATTCCTAATTTGCTACATCTCTGGCTAGTTTTTATATTTTTGTTGGTCTAAATGTTGGATCTTTGTTTAGTCTTGTCTTGTTCATGTCTAAAACAATGAGGAGATATCTGATCAAGCACAAAGGGGGAGATGTCTGATCTAACACAATAGGGGAGATGTCTGATCTAACACAATAGGGGAGATGTCTGATCTAACACAATGGGGGAGATGTCTGATCTAACACAATAGGGGAGATGTCTGATCTAACACAATAGGGGAGATGTCTGATCTAACACAACGGGGGAGATATCTGATCTAACACAACGGGGGAGATGTCTGATCTAACACAATGGGGGAAATGTTTGATCTAACACAAAGGGGGAGATGTCTGATCTAACACAATAGGGGAGATGTCTGATCTAACACAATAGGGAAGATGTCTGATCTAACACAATAGGGAAGATGTCTGATCTAACACAATAGGGGAGATGTCTGATCAAGCACAAAGGGGGAGATGTCTGATCTAACACAATGGGGGAGATGTCGAGAATGTCATAAGTTCTACTAGAATCTACATCAGGAGAATGACAAAGGTTCTCTAAGATGTTGGTGGTGGACAAACATACCAGGCACACTCTACAATAAGAAGCCTCCCCAGAATGGTTCACACAAAGTAACCCCAACTCAATAAATGATCAACAACATACTCATCAATTGTAGGTTTGGGGGCACATGTTAGGGTCAGGACAAATGTTAGACAGAAGAGTGTTAGAAGACTTAAGACATGTTAAGGTCAGGACAAATGTTAGACAGAAAAGTGTTAGAAGACTTCAAGACATGTTAAGGTCAGGCAGAAGAGTGTTAGAAGACTTAAGACATGTTAAGGTCAGGACAAATGTTAGACAGAAGAGTGTTAGAAGACTTCAAGACATGTTAAGGTCAGGCAGAAGAGTGTTAGAAGACTTAAGACATGTTAAGGTCAGGACAAATGTTAGACAGAAGAGTGTTAGAAGACTTCAAGACAAGTTAAGGTCAGGACAAATGTTAGACAGAAGAGTGTTAGAAGACTTCAAGACAAGTTAAGGTCAGGACAAATGTTAGACAGAAGAGTGTTAGAAGACTTCAAGACAAGTTAAGGTCAGGACAAATGTTAGACAGAAGAGTGTTAGAAGACTTCAAGACAAGTTAAGGTCAGGACAAATGTTAGACAGAAGAGTATTAGAAGACTTCAAGACAAGTTAAGGTCAGGACAAATGTTAGACAGAAGAGTGTTAGAAGACTTCAAGACAAGTTAAGGTCAGGACAAATGTTAGACAGAAGAGTGTTAGAAGACTTCAAGACATGTTAAAGTCAGGACAAATGTTAGACAGAAGAGTGTTAGAAGACTTCAAGACAAGTTAAGGTCAGGACAAATGTTAGACAGAAGAGTGTTAGAAGACTTCAAGACAAGTTAAGGTCAGGACAAATGTTAGACAGAAGAGTGTTAGAAGACTTCAAGACAAGGTGAAGATAGATCTCAAGATGAATGTCACAGATGTGCCGTGATCTATGTCCACAGTACATAACAAAACAGTGTGTGATGTAACATGTAAGAGATTAATGTAATGCATAAGTTACAAGATGTATCACACATGTATCTCAATGTAATTATATACACATCATGATAAGTTTATAGCATAAATTAGGACAAGGCCGTCCAGATTTGTAGGCCATGTCTGGAGGGAGGGTGGGTGGGTGTACTGAATAACAGCAGGAGAAAAAGAAGGTCGGAAAGGTAGAGAATGATGGTTAGATGGTAACAATCAACTATGGTATGGCCCACAAGACTTAGTCTTACACATTGTCGGCCCACAAGACTGAGTCTTACACATTGTCGGCCCACAAGACTGAGTCTTACACAAATTCCAACACTCTCCTCAGAAGGAACCATAAATGAATCTTCCTTCCTCAATTGCCTCTCAGCATCAATGTAGATACAGCTTGTGGTCTTTTCATCCACTTTTGACCTCTCCTGCTGTTATGTTTTCTAAACCTTTTATTAATCCCATCTTTTCATCCACTTTTGACCTCTCCTGCTGTTATGTTTTCTAAACCTTTTATTAATCCCATCTTTTATACAGACAACCCTTGGATCCAATGTTCACAATGAGTTTGTTGATGACACATTTGTCTTGCCACATGGTCATAGCCCCACATATATGGTACATATTGTATGTACATATCAATAATATGTGTGCGATTATGGAGCATATCAAGTGTCATGTCCAGGCAGAGAGATTCCTACAAGCTGCAGGTCTATCTGTTGGCACCAGCTGTAACACGAGACAATTCCTAAATGGAATCAAATAATAAGATCATCCCACACACACACACTTGGCATTAATGTCACAACACACACACAGGCACTCACACCAGCGAAGCACTCACAACACACACACACACATCAGATAGGTACTCACACCAGCGAAGCACTCACAACATACACCAGCTAGGCACTCACATCACATAGACATATCAGATAGACACTCACAACACACAGCAGCTAGGCACACACAGCACATACACACACCAGCTAGGTACACGCAGCACATACATACATCAGATAGGCACTGACAGCAGTGAGGCACTCACAAAGTTTGTACACTGATCACAAAGAGCCCATTCTGTAACAGACACACCAGGAGATGGACTATTGCCAGCACCTCCATGTACTGGACACCCTAACAGTGAGCATATGAGAAGCATACTGCAAGCAGGGACATTCTGGAACAGCAAACCTACAAATGGTGAGATTATTCGGGGGGGGGGGGGGTTGTTTAAGAGGATGCCATTAGACCTGACTGAGCTTCTTAACTAGAGGACTGAAGGTTCGGTCATTGGACACATAGCTAGGGCAACAAATTAGTCCTTAGAGTAAAGGACTGAAGATTGAGTCATTTAATACTTACAGCTAGAACATATTGTTTGTCCTGACAGTAAAGGACTGGAGATTGGGTGGGTCATTAGAGACTTACAGCTAGAACATATTGTTTGTCCTGACAGTAAGGGACTGGAGATTGGGTGGGTCATTAGAGACTTACAGCTAGAACATATTGTTTGTCCTGACAGTAAAGGACTGGAGATTGGGTGGGTCATTAGAGACTTACAGCTAGAACATATTGTTTGTCCTGACAGTAAGGGACTGGAGATTGGGTGGGTCATTAGAGACTTACAGCTAGAACATATTGTTTGTCCTGACAGTAAAGGACTGGAGATTGAGTTTGTCCTGACAGTAAGGGACTGGAGATTGAGTCATTTAATACTTACAGCTAGAACATATTGTTTGTCCTGACAGTAAGGGACTGGAGATTGGGTTTGTCCTGACAGTAAGGGACTGGAGATTGGGTTTGTCCTGACAGTAAGGGACTGGAGATTGGGTTTGTCCTGACAGTAAGGGACTGGAGATTGGGTTTGTCCTGACAGTAAGGGACTGGAGATTGGGTGGGTCATTTGAGACTTACAGCCAGAACATATTGTTTGTCCTGACAGTAAAGGACTGGAGATTGGGTGGGTCATTAGAGACTTACAGCTAGAACATATTGTTTGTCTGACAGTAAGGGACTGGAGATTGAGTTTGTCCTGACAGTAAAGGACTGGAGATTGGGTGGGTCATTAGAGACTTACAGCTAGAAAATATTGTTTGTCCTGACAGTAAGGGACTGGAGATTGGGTGGGTCATTTGAGACTTACAGCCAGAACATATTGTTTGTCCTGACAGTAAAGGATACTCATAATTTGTTACAATTTGTGACTGGCACTTGGCTCTGAAAGACCTTTACCTTTGCCTTATGGAGCTGGGGTCAACAAAGGTAGGTACCAGGCTTATGTGAGCAGAAGGCAAGCATAATTACGCTGACAACATACACAACAAGATGGTCAGTAAAGGATAAGCACAGGTCAGTCATCGTCATCTTGAGCATAATCATGGTCGATCTCTGTGTCCTGGAGATACTGAGACAACTTGCCGATCAGAGTGTGCTGCGTTTGCTGGGACACGGCAGGACTGAATGGGAACGACGATGTGATGTACACCAAAGACAATTGTGTGCTTCTTGGTTGGTACCCGGTTGAGCCGAACAGTAAGCCGCTGTGTGGGCGTGGACTTCTCACATGAGCCTGCCAAAACCTGCCACTCTTTACCTGAGAGTCGTGATCTAATTGCTCAGTCAGAATTTGAAGTTTGTGGTGAAGGCAAATGACCTCCTCAGCTAAGATACATTGCTGCATGTACTGTGACGGGTTCCCGCCACCAACGATTTGTGCTGGAACAACCCAACGAAGAAAACATTGTGACCAAAGCTTAATAAGCCCTGCTGTGACCTCTGGCTTAAGTACAGTCTCCTGGAGAGCAAAGATGTCTACAGCCGGAGTTGTGCTACCAAGGTGTCGGCTTGTAGCAGCTCTCTCTAAGCTGCTCTCCTGAAAGACGCAGGGTATTCTTGGCACTGTCGACAACACTGTCAAGATTGTATGATGTGCGTAAGGTGTAGAGAGGATTGTTAAACAGCAGCACTTGCTCCTCACTAAGCTGGAACTTCCAGCTCCATGCTGTAGGCAACGAGAGAACAGCAAGCTTGCCACCTTCTTTCAAGAACTTGTTACGATGCCAACAGCTGTTAAACAAGAAATTTCAAACAAGCCCATGTGTAAAGTGTCCCACAGCGATGTCAAGTAAGTTTCAGTGAATTCAAAAGATGATGGAAATTGCTGCAACAGCTGCCAGATACAATCGAGAAACAGCAGGAAAACAGGTGCCTGGGGGAGGAAACAATAAGCAAACATAAATACAAACATTTCTGATTGGTATCAAACAGGCTTTTGATTAAATCTAGTCTGGTGAGATGTGCAATAACACATCATTGTTATATCAGTTTTGTAACAGGCACTCACCTGTTGACTAACAACTTCAATCTCATCACAGACAGACACACATCTTAAATTGTACACATCTTAAGTTGCACAACTCACCTGTTGACTAACAACTTCAATCTCATCACAGACAGACACACATCTTAAATTGTACACATCTTAAGTTGTACAACTCACCTGTTGACTAACAACTTCAATCTCATCACAGACAGACACACATCTTAAGTTGTACAACTCACCTGTTGACTAACAACTTCAATCTCATCACAGACAGACACACATCTTAAGTTGTACACATCTTAAGTTGTACAACTCACCTGTTGACTAACAACTTCAATCTCATCACAGACAGACACACATCTTAAGTTGTACACATCTTAAGTTGTACAACTCACCTGTTGACTAACAACTTCAATCTCATCACAGACAGACATACATCTTAAGTCGTACACATCTTAAGTTGTACAACTCATCTGTTGACTAACAACTTCAATCTCATCACAGACAGACACACATCTTAAGTTGTACAACTCACCTGTTGACTAACAACTTCAATCTCATCACAGACAGACACACATCTTAAGTTGTACACATCTTAAGTTGTACAACTCACCTGTTGACTAACAACTTCAATCTCATCACAGACAGACACACATCTTAAGTTGTACACATCTTAAGTTGTACAACTCACCTGTTGACTAACAACTTCAATCTCATCACAGACAGACATACATCTTAAGTTGTACACATCTTAAGTTGTACAACTCATCTGTTGACTAACAACTTCAATCTCATCACAGACAGACACACATCTTAAGTTGTACACATCTTAAGTTGTACAACTCATCTGTTGACTAACAACTTCAATCTCATCACAGACAGACACACATCTTAAGTTGTACAACTCATCTGTTGACTAACAACTTCAATCTCATCACAGACAGACACACATCTTAAGTTGTACAACTCATCTGTTGACTAACAACTTCAATCTCATCACAGACAGACACACATCTTAAGTTGTACACATCTTAAGTTGTACAACTCATCTGTTGACTAACAACTTCAATCTCATCACAGACAGACACACATCTTAAGTTGTACAACTCATCTGTTGACTAACAACTTCAATCTCATCACAGACAGACACACATCTTAAGTTGTACAACTCATCTGTTGACTAACAACTTCAATCTCATCACAGACAGACACATATCTTAAGTTGTACAACTCACCTGTTGACTAACAACTTCAATCTCATCACAGACAGACATACATCTTAAGTTGTACACATCTTAAGTTGTACAACTCATCTGTTGACTAACAACTTCAATCTCATCACAGACAGACACACATCTTAAGTTGTACAATCATCTGTTGACTAACAACTTCAATCTCATCACAGACAGACACATATCTTAAGTTGTACAACTCACCTGTTGACTAACAACTTCAATCTCATCACAGACAGACATCTTAAATTGTACAACTCACCTGCTGACTATCAACTTCAATCCAGTGGCCACGTTGTACAACTCACCTGTTCACTATCGTACTGCTCAGGTGAATAGATAAGTCTGAGGCGTTTTTGAAACGGATGTCCCATGATGACCCACTCTCTCTGCACCAGGTTTGGAACCCCTCGATGGTTCTGTTCCCAGGATCTAGCTGAATCTGGACCAGGGAGGACACCAGGCACGTCATGTCACATCCACTTTCCTCTTTAAAAAACACAAATTATCAGTCATGTTCATGATCTTTTAAAAAACCCACAAATCAGTCATATTCATGATCTCCTTAAAAAAAAACCCACAAATCAGTCATGTTCATGATCTCCTTAAAAAAACCCCACAAATCAGTCATGTTCATGATCTCCTTTAAAAAACCCCAAATCAGTCATGTTCATGATCTCCTTTAAAAAAACCCCAAATCAGTCATGTTCATGATCTCCTTAAAAAAACCCACAAATCAGTCATGTTCATAATCTTCTTAAAAAAAACCCCACAAATCAGTCATGTTCATGATCTCCTTTAAAAAAACCCCAAATCAGTCATGTTCATGATCTCCTTAAAAAAACCCACAAATCAGTCATGTTCATAATCTCCTTAAAAAAAACCCCACAAATCAGTCATGTTCATGATTTCCTTAAAAAAAAAACCCACAAATCAGTCATGTTCATGATCTCCTTAAAAAAAACCAACAAATCAGTCATGTTCATGATCTCCTTAAAAAAACCCACAAATCAGTCATGTTCATGATCTCCTTAAAAAAAAACCCACAAATCAGTCATGTTCATGATTTCCTTAAAAAAAACCCACAAATCAGTCATGTTCATGATCTCCTTAAAAAAACCCCACAAATCAGTCATGTTCATGATCTCCTTAAAAAAAACCCACAAATCAGTCATGTTCATGATCTCCTTAAAAAAAACCCACAAATCAATCATGTTCATAATCTCCTTAAAAAAAAACCCACAAATCAGTCATGTTCATGATCTCCTTAAAAAAAAACCCACAAATCAGTCATGTTCATGATCTCCTAAAAAAAAACCCCACAAATTATCAGTCATGTTCATGATCTCCTTAAAAAAAACCCCCACAAATTATCAGTCACACTCATCTATCTATTGACCTTTCGAGCCGTAACCGGCCCATAGGGCGCAGACCAAGATACACCTTCTCCTATATGGATTTTTGTTCTAGCAGTTTTCTTTTAAAGATATTTTATCAAATCTCGCCATCTGTCTCTGTTCTGTGCAAGCAGTTCTATCTCATTGAGGGAGCCGACTCCTGCTGCTCTTGCCTCTCTCATCAATGTTCTTCTCAGTGTCTCCCTGGGTCTTCCTCTTTTTCTTTTACCTGTTGTTTCCATATGAGGGCTTGCTTTGCTATTCGGTTATTATCTCTTCTCATCACATGTCCAACGTATGACCATCGTCTTTTCTTTATTACTGAAGATATTAGTGGTTGATTGGCGATTTCTCTAATTTCCTCATTTGTTTCGAATTCGTTCCATGCTATACCAAGTATTTTCCTTAGACATTTATTTTCGAATGCGTTCAACTTTGTTTCTATATCTCTTGTTGTTTTCCAGCTTGAGAAGTAATGGTCATATCAAAGAAACACTCATCACCATCATGCAGCATAAAAATAAACAGTACAAAATCTGAAACAAGTAGTTCCTGCAACAAAACCAAACTTGGAATATGAGGAAACTGCAACAAGGAACACTTTTCATACATAGCCTTCAATTGTTCCACCGCCTATCCACCATTTTGACCAGAAGGTCACGTCCTCTTGAAAATGATGATCGTCATATTTTTTAAAAATGTATAGCGCTTGATGATGTTAGGACATCATTGTTGACTCCAATTCCGAACATATAGACACACAGTCATCAGATTATCCCCGTCGCACATCAAACCATAATATTAGCGTACGGCCGGTAAGGGATATACGATGCACCATTACGATATCTTATCAGTTGTTTATGTTTTCATGGCTGAAATTATTCTAGTTTTTTTTTCTCCGTTCTTCATTTCAGATCTTATCTCTCAGGCAGTTTCCTGTCATTCTTCTAACACATCTCTCGGTAGTGGCTTTTTTAATTTTTATTATTGTCTTAATTCTTATTATCGTTTTCTTACTATTTTCATTATGTTTTGAAAGAGGTCAAAACAAAAAGAGAGCTAATTTCCAATATTAGGAAGAAACAATCATCATTTTTTGGCCATGCAATGAGAAGAGAACAACTGGAATATATTGTGACAACTGGAAAAATTGATGGACGAAGAGATTGCCGTCTTTCTTTCCCAAAAGAAATCAGGCACCCTTTTCAATATGGGTGAACTGAAAGTTGTTGATCAGGATCAAACCCAACCTCTTATCATTAGTGGTGCCAGTTCACTAACCACTGAGCTGCTGCAGCTAATTTTTTTTCTAAAGAAAAGACTGACACAACCACTCGGATCCAACCACTCTTCACCTCTTTCTCATCCTCCTTTGATCATTCAAATGAGGAGGAATCTTAGTGACATTTTTTTTTAGACCAGACAGATCGGCTTCTCCAACGGCTGTTTTGTGATTAAGGAACGATTCACTTGTTTCCCAGTCTACTACATGTGATCATCTGCCACATCAAATGCAACAGGCAGGTGTTTAGTTAATAGATTTCTGGAAAATCTCTATTGCATCTCGTGATGCTGGAGCTTAAGTGGCACCCTACTTCAACTCGTGGACATTAACCATCTTACTCAGATATAAATGTGGACATCTAACCATCTTACTCATTATATAAATGTGCACATCTAACCATCTTACTCAGATATAAATGTGGACATCTAACCATCTTACTCAGATATAAATGTGCACATCTAACATCTTACTCAGATATAAATGTGGACATCTAACCATCTTACTCAGATATAAATGTGCACATCTAACCATCTTCATCAGATATAAATGTGGACATCTAACCATCTTACTCAGATATAAATGTGCACATCTAACCATCTTACTCATTATATAAATGTGGACATCTAACCATCTTACTCAGATATAAATGTGGGCATCTAACCATCTTACTCAGATATAAATGTGGACATCTAACCATCTTACTCATATATAAATGTGGACATCTAACCATCTTACTCAGATATAAATGTGGACTTCTAACCATCTTACTCAGATATAAATGTGGACATCTAATCATCTTACTCATATATAAATGTGGACATCTAACCATCTTACTCAGATATAAATGTGCACATCTAACCATCTTACTCAGATATAAATGTGGACATCTAACCATCTTACTCATTATATAAATGTGCACATCTAACCATCTTACTCATTATATAAATGTGGACATCTAACCATCTTACTCAGATATAAATGTGGACATCTAACCATCTTACTCAGATATAAATGTGGACATCTAACCATCTTACTCAGATAGAAATGTGGACATCTAACCATCTTACTCATTATATAAATGTGCACATCTAACCATCTTACTCAGATATAAATGTGGACATCTAACCATGTTACTCATTATACAAATGTGGACATCTAACCATCTTACTCATTATATAAATGTGGACATCTAACCTTCTTACTCATTATAAAAATGTGGACATCTAACCCTCTTGCGCATTATAAAAATGTGGACATCTAACCTTCTTACGCATTATATAAATGTGCACATCTAACCATCTAACCATCTTACTCATTATATAAATGTGGACATCTAACCATCTTACTCATTATATAAATGTGAACATCTAACCTTCTTACTCATTATAAAAATGTGGACATCTAACCCTCTTATGCATTATATAAATGTGGACATCTAACCTTCTTACGCATTGTATAAATGTGGACATATAACCATCTTACTCATTATATAAATGTGGACACCTAACCATCTTACTCATTATATAAATGTGGACATCTAACCTTCTTACTCATTATAAAAATGTGGACATCTAACCCTCTTACGCATTATAAAAATGTGGACATCTAATCTTCTTACGCATTATATAAATGTGGACATATAACAATCTTACTCATTATATAAATGTGGACATCTAACCATCTTACTCAGATATAAATGTGGACATCTAACCATCTTACTCAGATATAAATGTGCACATATAACCATCTTACTCATTATATAAATGTGGACATCTAACCATCTTACTCATTATATAAATGTGGACATCTAACCATCTTACACATTATATAAATGTGGACATCTAACCATCTTACTCATTATATAAATGTGGACATCTAACCATCTTACTCAGATATAAATGTGCACATCTAACCATTTTACTCATTATATAAATGTGGACATCTAACCATCTTACTCATTATATAAATGTGGGCATCTAACCATCTTACTCATTATATAAATGTGCACATCTAACCATCTTACTCATTATATAAATGTGCACATCTAACCATCTTACTCAGATATAAATGTGGACATCTAACCATCTTACTCAGATATAAATGTGCACATCTAACCATCTTACTCAGATATAAATGTGCACATCTAACCATCTTACTCAGATATAAATGTGGACATCTAACCATCTTACTCATTATAAAAATGTGGACATCTAACCATCTTACTCATTATAAAAATGTGGACATCTAACCATCTTAATCATTAAATAAATGTGGACATCTAACCATCTTACTCAGATATAAATGTGGACATCTAACCATCTTACTAATTATATAAATGTGGACATATAACCATCTTACTCAGATATAAATGTGGACATCTAACCATCTTACTCAGATATAAATGTGGACATCTAACCATCTTACTCAGATATAAATGTGGACATCTAACCATCTTACTCATTATATAAATGTGGACATCTAACCATCTTACTCAGATATAAATGTGGACATCTAACCATCTTACTCAGATATAAATGTGCACATATAACCATCTTATTCAAATATAAATGTGGACATCTAACCATCTTACTCATTATATAAATGTGGACATCTAACCATCTTACTCAGATATAAATGTGGACATCTAACCATCTTACTCATTATATAAATGTGGACATCTAACCATCTTACCAATTATATAAATGTGGACATCTAACCATCTTACTCATTATATAAATGTGGACATCTAACCATCTTACTCAGATATAAATGTGCACATCTAACCATCTTACTCAGATATAAATGTGCACATATAGCCATCTTACTCATTATATAAATGTGGACATCTAACCATCTTACTCATTATATAAATGTGGACATCTAACCATCTTACTCAGATATAAATATGCACATCTAACCATCTTACTCAGATATAAATGTGCACATAACCATCTTACTCAGATATAAATGTGGGCATCTAACCATCTTACTCAGATATAAATGTGGACATCTAACCATCTTACTCATTATATAAATGTGGACATCTAACCATCTTACTCAGATATAAATGTGGACATCTAACCATCTTACTCAGATATAAATGTGCACATATAACCATCTTACTCAGATATAAATGTGGACATCTAACCATCTTACTAATTATATAAATGTGGACATCTAACCATCTTACTCATTATATAAATGTGGACATCTAACCTTCTTACTCATTATAAAAATGTGGACATCTAACCCTCTTATGCATTATATAAATGTGGACATCTAACCTTCTTACGCATTGTATAAATGTGGACATATAACCATCTTACTCATTATATAAATGTGGACACCTAACCATCTTACTCATTATATAAATGTGGACATCTAACCTTCTTACTCATTATAAAAATGTGGACATCTAACCCTCTTACGCATTATAAAAATGTGGACATCTAATCTTCTTACGCATTATATAAATGTGGACATATAACATCTTACTCATTATATAAATGTGGACATCTAACCATCTTACTCAGATATAAATGTGCACATCTAACCATCTTACTCATTATATAAATGTGGACATCTAACCATCTTACTCAGATATAAATGTGCACATCTAACCATCTTACTCATATAAATGTGGACATCTAACCATCTTACTCATTATATAAATGTGGACATCTAACCATGTTACTCAGATATAAATGTGGACATCTAACCATCTTACTCAGATATAAATGTGGACATCTAACCATCTTACTCAGATATAAATGTGCACATCTAACCATCTTACTCAGATATAAATGTACACATCTAACCATCTTACTCAGATATAAATGTGGACATCTAACCATCTTACTCATTATATAAATGTGGACATCTAACCATCTAACCATCTTCATCAGATATAAATGTGGACATCTAACCATCTTACTCAGATATAAATGTGGACATCTAACCATCTTATTCAGATATAAATGTGGACATCTAACCATCTTCATCAGATATAAATGTGGACATCTAACCATCTTACTCAGATATAAATGTGCACATCTAACCATCTTACTCATATAAATGTGGACATCTAACCATCTTACTCATTATATAAATGTGGACATCTAACCATCTTACTCAGATATAAATGTGGACATCTAACCATCTTACTCATTATATAAATGTGGACATCTAACCATCTTACTCAGATATAAATGTGCACATCTAACCATCTTACTCAGATATAAATGTACACATCTAACCATCTTACTCAGATATAAATGTGGACATCTAACCATCTTACTCATTATATAAATGTGGACATCTAACCATCTAACCATCTTCATCAGATATAAATGTGGACATCTAACCATCTTACTCAGATATAAATGTGGACATCTAACCATCTTATTCAGATATAAATGTGGACATCTAACCATCTTCATCAGATATAAATGTGGACATCTAACCATCTTACTCAGATATAAATGTGCACATCTAACCATCTTACTCAGATATAAATGTGGACATCTAACCATCTTACTCAGATATAAATGTGGACATCTAACCATCTAACCATCTTACTCAGATATAAATGTGGACATCTAACCATCTAACTCAGATATAAATGTGGACATCTAACCATCTTACTCAGATATAAATATGGACATCTAACCATCTTACTCAGATATAAATGTGGACATCTAACCATCTTACTCAGATATAAATATGGACATCTAACCATCTTATTCAGATATAAATATGGACATCTAACCATCTTCATCAGATATAAATGTGCACATCTAACCATCTTCTATCTATTGACCTTTTGAGCCATAGCCAGCCTATAGGGCACAGACCCAGATACTCTTTCTCTTATATAAATTTTTATTCTAGCAGTTTTCAATCCTTGTAAAAATATTTTATCAAATCTCGCCATTTGTCTCTGTTCTGTGCAACTCTATCTCACTGAGGGAGCCGATTCCTGCTGCTCTTGCCTCTCTGATCAATGTTCTTCTCAGTGTTTCTCTGGATCAGCCTCTTTTCCTCTTCCTGTTGTTTCCCACATGAGGGCTTGTTTTGTTATTTGGTTATTATCTCTTCTCATCACATGTCCAACATATGGCCATCGTCTTTTCTTGATTACTGAAGATATTAACTCGTTTGCTAAGGTCTGGTGTATTCTCTAATTAGCTAAGGTCTGTCTGGTGTATTCACTAATTAGCTAAGGTCTGTCTGGTGTATTCACTAATTAGCTAAGGACTGTCTGGTGCATTCACTCATTAGCTAAGGTCTGTCTGGTGTATTCACTATTAGCTAAGGTCTGTCTGGTGTATTCACTAATTAGCTAAGGTCTGTCTGGTGTATTCACTAATTAGCTAAGGTCTGTCTGGTGTATACACTAATTAGCCAAGATCTGTCTGGTGTATTCACTAATTAGCTAAGGTCTGTCTGGTGTATTCACTATTAGCTAAGGACTGTCTGGTGTATTCACTATTAGTCAAGGTATGTCTGGTGTATTCATTAATTAGCTAAGGTCTGTCTGGTGTATTCACTCATTAGCTAAGGTATGGTGTATTCACTCATTAGCTAAGGTCTGTCTGGTGTATTCACTCATTAGCTAAGGTCTGGTGTATTCACTCATTAGCTAAAGTCTGGTGTATTCACTCATTAGCTAAGGTCTGGTGTATTCACTCATTAGCTAAGGTCTGGTGTATTCACTCATTAGCTAAGGTCTGGTGTATTCACTCATTAGCTAAGGTCTGGTGTATTCACTCATTAGCTAAGGTCTGGTGTATTCACTCATTAGCTAAGGTCTGGTGTATTCACTCATTAGCTAAAGTCTGGTGTATTCACTCATTAACTAAAGTCTGGTGTATTCACTCATTAGCTAAGGTCTGTCTGGTGTATTCACTCATTAGCTAAGGTCTGGTGTATTCACTCATTAGCTAAGGTCTGGTGTATTCACTCATTAGCTAAGGTCTGTCTGGTGTATTCACTCATTAGCTAAGGTCTGGTGTATTTACTCATTAGCTAAGGTCTGGTGTATTCACTCATTAGCTAAGGTCTGGTGTATTCCCTCATTAGCTAAGGTCGGTGTATTCACTCATTAGCTAAGGTCTGTCTGGTGTATTCACTCATTAGCTAAGGTCTGGTGTATTCACTCATTAGCTAAGGTCTGGTGTATTCACTCATTAGCTAAGGTCTGGTGTATTCACTCATTAGCTAAGGTCTGGTGTATTCATTCATTAGCAAAGGTCTGGTGTATTCACTCATTAACTAAGTCTGGTGTATTCACTCATTAACTAAAGTCTGGTGTATTCACTCATTAACTAAAGTCTGGTGTATTCACTCATTAGCTAAGGTCTGTCTGGTGTATTCACTCATTAGCTAAGGTCTGGTGTATTTACTCATTAGCTAAGGTCTGGTGTATTCACTCATTAGCTAAGGTCTGGTGTATTCACTCATTAGCTAAGGTCTGTCTGGTGTATTCACTCATTAACTAAAGTCCGGTGTATTCACTCATTAGCTAAGGTCTGTCTGGTGTATTCACTCATTAGCTAAGGTCTTGTATATTCATTCATTAGCTAAGGTCTGGTGTATTCACTCATTAGCTAAGGTCTGTCTGGTGTATTCACTCATTAGCTAAGGTCTGGTGTATTCACTCATTAACTAAAGTCTGGTGTATTCACTCATTAGCTAAAGTCTGGTGTATTCACTCATTTCAAGTCTGGTGTATTCACTCATTAGCTAAAGTCTGGTGTATTCACTCATTAGCTAAAGTCTGGTGTATTCACTCATTAGCTAAGGTCTGGTGTATTCACTCATTAACTAAAGTCTGGTGTATTCACTCATTAGCTAAAGTCTGGTGTATTCATTCATTAGCTAAGGTCTGGTGTATTCACTCATTAGCTAAGGTCTGTCTGGTGTATTCACCCATTAACTAAAGTCTGGTGTATTAACCCATTAGCTAAAGTCTGGTGTATTCACTCATTAGCTAAAGTCTGGTGTATTCACTCATTAGCTAAGGTCTCTGGTGTATTCACTCATTTCAAGTCTGGTGTATTCACTATTAGCTAAGTTCTGTCTGGTGTATTCACTCATTAGCTAAAGTCTGGTGTATTCATTCATTAGCTAAGGTCTGGTGTATTCACTCATTAGCTAAGGTCTGTCTGGTGTATTCACCATTAACTAAAGTCTGGTGTATTCACCATTAGCTAAAGTCTGGTGTATTCACTCATTAACTAAAGTCTGGTGTATTCACTCATTAGCTAAGGTCTGTCTGGTGTATTCACTCATTAGCTAAGGTCTGGTGTATTCACTCATTAGCTAAGGTCTGTCTGGTGTATTCACTCATTAGCTAAGGTCTGGTGTATTCACTCATTAGCTAAGGTCTGGTGTATTCACTTATTAGCTAAGGTCTGGTGTATTTCACTCATTAGCTAAGTCTGGTGTATTCATCATTAGCTAAGGTCTGGTGTATTCACTTATTAACTAAGGTCTGTCTGGTGTATTCACTCATTAGCTAAGGTCTGGTGTATTCACTCATTAGCTAAGGTCTGGTGTATTCACTCATTAGCTAAGGTCTGTCTGGTGTATTCACTCATTAGCTAAGGTCTGGTGTATTCACTCATTAGCAAGGTCTGGTGTATTCACTCATTAGCTAAGGTCTGGTGTATTCACTCATAACTAAAGTCTGGTGTATTCACTCATTAACTAAAGGTCTGGTGTATTCACTCATTAGCTAAGGTCTGTCTGGTGTATTCACTCATTAGCTAAGGTCTGGTGTATTTACTCATTAGCTAAGGTCTGGTGTATTCACTCATTAGCTAAGGTCTGGTGTATTCACTCATTAGCTAAGGTCTGGTGTATTCACTCATTAGCTAAGGTCTGTCTGTGTATTCACTCATTAGCTAAGGTCTGGTGTATTCACTCATTAACTAAAGTCCGGTGTATTCACTCATTAGCTAAGGTCTGTCTGGTGTATTCACTCATTAGCTAAGGTCTTGTATATTCATTCATTAGCTAAGGTCTGGTGTATTCACTCATTAGCTAAGGTCTGTCTGGTGTATTCACTCATTAGCTAAGGTCTGGTGTATTCACTCATTAACTAAAGTCTGGTGTATTCACTCATTAGCTAAAGTCTGGTGTATTCACTCATTTCAAGTCTGGTGTATTCACTCATTAGCTAAAGTCTGGTGTATTCACTCATTAGCTAAAGTCTGGTGTATTCACTCATTAGCTAAGTCTGGTGTATTCACTCATTAACTAAAGTCTGGTGTATTCACTCATTAGCTAAAGTCTGGTGTATTCACTCATTAACTAAAGTCTGGTGTATTCACTCATTAGCTAAAGTCTGGTGTATTCATTCATTAGCTAAGGTCTGGTGTATTCACTCATTAGCTAAGGTCTGTCTGGTGTATTCACCCATTAACTAAAGTCTGGTGTATTCACCCATTAGCTAAAGTCTGGTGTATTCACTCATTAACTAAAGTTTGGTGTATTCACTCATTAGCTAAGGTCTGTCTGGTGTATTCACTCATTTCAAGTCTGGTGTATTCACTCATTAGCTAAGTTCTGTCTGGTGTATTCACTCATTAGCTAAGGTCTGGTGTATTCACTCATTAGATAAGGTCTGGTGTATTCACTCATTAGCTAAGGTCTGGTGTATTCACTCATTAGCTAAGGTCTGGTGTATTCACTCATTAACTAAAGTCTGGTTTATTCACTTATTAGCTAAGGTCTGTCCGGTGTATTCACTCATTAGCTAAGGTCTGGTGTATTCACTCATTAGCTAAGGTCTGGTTGTATTCACTCATTAACTAAAGTCTGGTGTATTCACTCATTAGCTAAAGTCTGGTGTATTCACTCATTTCAAGTCTGGTGTATTCACTCATTAGCTAAAGTCTGGTGTATTCACTCATTAGCTAAAGTCTGGTGTATTCACTCATTAGCTAAGGTCTGGTGTATTCACTCATTAACTAAAGTCTGGTGTATTCACTCATTAGCTAAAGTCTGGTGTATTCATTCATTAGCTAAGGTCTGGTGTATTCACTCATTAGCTAAGGTCTGTCTGGTGTATTCACCATTAACTAAAGTCTGGTGTATTAACCCATTAGCTAAAGTCTGGTGTATTCACTCATTAGCTAAAGTCTGGTGTATTCACTCATTAGCTAAGGTCTGTCTGGTGTATTCACTCATTTCAAGTCTGGTGTATTCACTCATTAGCTAAGTTCTGTCTGGTGTATTCACTCATTAGCTAAAGTCTGTGTATTCATTCATTAGCTAAGGTCTGGTGTATTCACTCATTAGCTAAGGTCTGTCTGGTGTATTCACCCATTAACTAAAGTCTGGTGTATTCACCCATTAGCTAAAGTCTGGTGTATTCACTCATTAACTAAAGTCTGGTGTATTCACTCATTAGCTAAAGTCTGGTGTATTCACTCATTTCAAGTCTGGTGTATTCACTCATTAGCTAAAGTCTGGTGTATTCACTCATTAGCTAAAGTCTGGTGTATTCACTCATTAGCTAAGGTCTGGTGTATTCACTCATTAACTAAAGTCTGGTGTATTCACTCATTAGCTAAAGTCTGGTGTATTCATTCATTAGCTAAGGTCTGGTGTATTCACTCATTAGCTAAGGTCTGTCTGGTGTATTCACCCATTAACTAAAGTCTGGTGTATTAACCCATTAGCTAAAGTCTGGTGTATTCACTCATTAGCTAAAGTCTGGTGTATTCACTCATTAGCTAAGGTCTGTCTGGTGTATTCACTCATTTCAAGTCTGGTGTATTCACTCATTAGCTAAGTTCTGTCTGGTGTATTCACTCATTAGCTAAAGTCTGGTGTATTCATTCATTAGCTAAGGTCTGGTGTATTCACTCATTAGCTAAGGTCTGTCTGGTGTATTCACCCATTAACTAAAGTCTGGTGTATTCACCCATTAGCTAAAGTCTGGTGTATTCACTCATTAACTAAAGTCTGGTGTATTCACTCATTAGCTAAGGTCTGTCTGGTGTATTCACTCATTAGCTAAGGTCTGGTGTATTCACTCATTAGCTAAGGTCTGTCTGGTGTATTCACTCATTAGCTAAGGTCTGGTGTATTCACTCATTAGCTAAGGTCTGGTGTATTCACTTATTAGCTAAGGTCTGGTGTATTCACTCATTAGCTAAGGTCTGGTGTATTCATCATTAGCTAAGGTCTGGTGTATTCACTTATTAACTAAGGTCTGTCTGGTGTATTCACTCATTAGCTAAGGTCTGGTGTATTCACTCATTAGCTAAGGTCTGGTGTATTCACTCATTAGCTAAGGTCTGTCTGGTGTATTCACTCATTAGCTAAGGTCTGGTGTATTCACTCATTAGCAAAGGTCTGGTGTATTCACTCATTAGCTAAGGTCTGGTGTATTCACTCATTAACTAAAGTCTGGTGTATTCACTCATTAACTAAAGTCTGGTGTATTCACTCATTAGCTAAGGTCTGTCTGGTGTATTCACTCATTAGCTAAGGTCTGGTGTATTTACTCATTAGCTAAGGTCTGGTGTATTCACTCATTAGCTAAGGTCTGGTGTATTCACTCATTAGCTAAGGTCTGGTGTATTCACTCATTAGCTAAGGTCTGTCTGGTGTATTCACTCATTAGCTAAGGTCTGGTGTATTCACTCATTAACTAAAGTCCGGTGTATTCACTCATTAGCTAAGGTCTGTCTGGTGTATTCACTCATTAGCTAAGGTCTTGTATATTCATTCATTAGCTAAGGTCTGGTGTATTCACTCATTAGCTAAGGTCTGTTGGTGTATTCACTCATTAGCTAAGGTCTGGTGTATTCACTCATTAACTAAAGTCTGGTGTATTCACTCATTAGCTAAAGTCTGGTGTATTCACTCATTTCAAGTCTGGTGTATTCACTCATTAGCTAAAGTCTGGTGTATTCACTCATTAGCTAAAGTCTGGTGTATTCACTCATTAGCTAAGGTTGGTGTATTCACTCATTAACTAAAGTCTGGTGTATTCACTCATTAGCTAAAGTCTGGGTATTCACTCATTAACTAAAGTCTGGTGTATTCACTCATTAGCTAAAGTCTGGTGTATTCATTCATTAGCTAAGGTCTGGTGTATTCACTCATTAGCTAAGGTCTGTCTGGTGTATTCACCCATTAACTAAAGTCTGGTGTATTCACCCATTAGCTAAAGTCTGGTGTATTCACTCATTAACTAAAGTCTGGTGTATTCACTCATTAGCTAAGGTCTGTCTGGTGTATTCACTCATTTCAAGTCTGGTGTATTCACTCATTAGCTAAGTTCTGTCTGGTGTATTCACTCATTAGCTAAGGTCTGTGTATTCACTCATTAGATAAGGTCTGGTGTATTCACTCATTAGCTAAGGTCTGGTGTATTCACTCATTAGCTAAGCTGGTGTATTCACTCATTAACTAAAGTCTGGTTTATTCACTTATTAGCTAAGGTCTGTCCGGTGTATTCACTCATTAGCTAAGGTCTGGTGTATTCACTCATTAGCTAAGGTCTGGTGTATTCACTCATTAACTAAAGTCTGGTGTATTCACTCATTAACTAAAGTCTGGTGTATTCACTCATTAGCTAAGGTCTGTCTGGTGTATTCACTCATTAGCTAAGGTCTGGTGTATTTACTCATTAGCTAAGGTCTGGTGTATTCACTCATTAGCTAAGGTCTGGTGTATTCACTCATTAGCTAAGGTCTGGTGTATTCACTCATTAATTAAAGTCCGGTGTATTCACTCATTAGCTAAGGTCTGTCTGATGTATTCACTCATTAGCTAAGGTCTTGTATATTCATTCATTAGCTAAGGTCTGGTGTATTCACTCATTAGCTAAGGTCTGTCTGGTGTATTCACTCATTAGCTAAGGTCTGGTGTATTCACTCATTAACTAAAGTCTGGTGTATTCACTCATTAGCTAAAGTCTGGTGTATTCACTCATTTCAAGTCTGGTGTATTCACTCATTAGCTAAAGTCTGGTGTATTCACTCATTAGCTAAAGTCTGGTGTATTCACTCATTAGCTAAGGTCTGGTGTATTCACTCATTAACTAAAGTCTGGTGTATTCACTCATTAGCTAAAGTCTGGTGTATTCACTCATTAGCTAAAGTCTGGTGTATTCACTCATTAACTAAAGTCTGGTGTATTCACTCATTAGCTAAAGTCTGGTGTATTCATTCATTAGCTAAGGTCTGGTGTATTCACTCATTAGCTAAGGTCTGTCTGGTGTATTCACCCATTAACTAAAGTCTGGTGTATTAACCCATTAGCTAAAGTCTGGTGTATTCACTCATTAGCTAAAGTCTGGTGTATTCACTCATTAGCTAAGGTCTGTCTGGTGTATTCACTCATTTCAAGTCTGGTGTATTCACTCATTAGCTAAGTTCTGTCTGGTGTATTCACTCATTAGCTAAGGTCTGGTGTATTCATTCATTAGCTAAGGTCTGGTGTATTCACTCATTAGCTAAGGTCTGTCTGGTGTATTCACCCATTAACTAAAGTCTGGTGTATTCACCCATTAGCTAAAGTCTGGTGTATTCACTCATTAACTAAAGTCTGGTGTATTCACTCATTAGCTAAGGTCTGTCTGGTGTATTCACTCATTAGCTAAGGTCTGGTGTATTCACTCATTAGATAAGGTCTGGTGTATTCACTCATTAGCTAAGGTCTGGTGTATTCCCTCATTAGCTAAGGTCGGGTGTATTCACTCATTAGCTAAGGTCTGTCTGGTGTATTCACTCATTAGCTAAGGTCTGGTGTATTCACTCATTAGCTAAGGTCTGGTGTATTCACTTATTAGCTAAGGTCTGGTGTATTCACTCATTAGCTAAGGTCTGGTGTATTCATTCATTAGCTAAGGTCTGGTGTATTCACTTATTAACTAAGGTCTGTCTGGTGTATTCACTCATTAGCTAAGGTCTGGTGTATTCACTCATTAGCTAAGGTCTGTCTGGTGTATTCACTCATTAGCTAAGGTCTGGTGTATTCACTCATTAGCAAAGGTCTGGTGTATTCACTCATTAGCTAAGGTCTGGTGTATTCACTTATTAACTAAGGTCTGTCTGGTGTATTCACTCATTAGCTAAGGTCTGGTGTATTCACTCATTAGCTAAGGTCTGGTGTATTCACTCATTAGCTAAGGTCTGTCTGGTGTATTCACTCATTAGCTAAGGTCTGGTGTATTCACTCATTAGCAAAGGTCTGGTGTATTCACTCATTAGCTAAGGTCTGGTGTATTCACTCATTAACTAAAGTCTGGTGTATTCACTCATTAACTAAAGTCTGGTGTATTCACTCATTAGCTAAGGTCTGTCTGGTGTATTCACTCATTAGCTAAGGTCTGGTGTATTTACTCATTAGCTAAGGTCTGGTGTATTCACTCATTAGCTAAGGTCTGGTGTATTCACTCATTAGCTAAGGTCTGGTGTATTCACTCATTAGCTAAGGTCTGTCTGGTGTATTCACTCATTAGCTAAGGTCTGGTGTATTCACTCATTAACTAAAGTCCGGTGTATTCACTCATTAGCTAAGGTCTGTCTGGTGTATTCACTCATTAGCTAAGGTCTTGTATATTCATTCATTAGCTAAGGTCTGGTGTATTCACTCATTAGCTAAGGTCTGTCTGGTGTATTCACTCATTAGCTAAGGTCTGGTGTATTCACTCATTAACTAAAGTCTGGTGTATTCACTCATTAGCTAAAGTCTGGTGTATTCACTCATTTCAAGTCTGGTGTATTCACTCATTAGCTAAAGTCTGGTGTATTCACTCATTAGCTAAAGTCTGGTGTATTCACTCATTAGCTAAGGTCTGGTGTATTCACTCATTAACTAAAGTCTGGTGTATTCACACATTAGCTAAAGTCTGGTGTATTCACTCATTAACTAAAGTCTGGTGTATTCACTCATTAGCTAAGGTCTGTCTGGTGTATTCACTCATTAGCTAAGGTCTGGTGTATTCACTCATTAGATAAGGTCTGGTGTATTCACTCATTAGCTAAGGTCTGGTGTATTCCCTCATTAGCTAAGGTCGGGTGTATTCACTCATTAGCTAAGGTCTGTCTGGTGTATTCACTCATTAGCTAAGGTCTGGTGTATTCACTCATTAGCTAGGTCTGGTGTATTCACTTATTAGCTAAGGTCTGGTGTATTCACTCATTAGCTAAGGTCTGGTGTATTCATTCATTAGCTAAGGTCTGGTGTATTCACTTATTAACTAAGGTCTGTCTGGTGTATTCACTCATTAGCTAAGGTCTGGTGTATTCACTCATTAGCTAAGGTCTGGTGTATTCACTCATTAGCTAAGGTCTGTCTGGTGTATTCACTCATTAGCTAAGGTCTGGTGTATTCACTCATTAGCAAAGGTCTGGTGTATTCACTCATTAGCTAAGGTCTGGTGTATTCACTTATTAACTAAGGTCTGTCTGGTGTATTCACTCATTAGCTAAGGTCTGGTGTATTCACTCATTAGCTAAGGTCTGGTGTATTCACTCATTAGCTAAGGTCTGTCTGGTGTATTCACTCATTAGCTAAGGTCTGGTGTATTCACTCATTAGCAAAGGTCTGGTGTATTCACTCATTAGCTAAGGTCTGGTGTATTCACTCATTAACTAAAGTCTGGTGTATTCACTCATTAACTAAAGTCTGGTGTATTCACTCATTAGCTAAGGTCTGTCTGGTGTATTCACTCATTAGCTAAGGTCTGGTGTATTTACTCATTAGCTAAGGTCTGGTGTATTCACTCATTAGCTAAGGTCTGGTGTATTCACTCATTAGCTAAGGTCTGGTGTATTCACTCATTAGCTAAGGTCTGTCTGGTGTATTCACTCATTAGCTAAGGTCTGGTGTATTCACTCATTAACTAAAGTCCGGTGTATTCACTCATTAGCTAAGGTCTGTCTGGTGTATTCACTCATTAGCTAAGGTCTTGTATATTCATTCATTAGCTAAGGTCTGGTGTATTCACTCATTAGCTAAGGTCTGTCTGGTGTATTCACTCATTAGCTAAGGTCTGGTGTATTCACTCATTAACTAAAGTCTGGTGTATTCACTCATTAGCTAAAGTCTGGTGTATTCACTCATTTCAAGTCTGGTGTATTCACTCATTAGCTAAAGTCTGGTGTATTCACTCATTAGCTAAAGTCTGGTGTATTCACTCATTAGCTAAGGTCTGGTGTATTCACTCATTAACTAAAGTCTGGTGTATTCACTCATTAGCTAAAGTCTGGTGTATTCACTCATTAACTAAAGTCTGGTGTATTCACTCATTAGCTAAAGTCTGGTGTATTCATTCATTAGCTAAGGTCTGGTGTATTCACTCATTAGCTAAGGTCTGTCTGGTGTATTCACTCATTAGCTAAGGTCTGGTGTATTCACTCATTAGCAAAGGTCTGGTGTATTCACTCATTAGCTAAGGTCTGGTGTATTCACTTATTAACTAAGGTCTGTCTGGTGTATTCACTCATTAGCTAAGGTCTGGTGTATTCACTCATTAGCTAAGGTCTGGTGTATTCACTCATTAGCTAAGGTCTGTCTGGTGTATTCACTCATTAGCTAAGGTCTGGTGTATTCACTCATTAGCAAAGGTCTGGTGTATTCACTCATTAGCTAAGGTCTGGTGTATTCACTCATTAACTAAAGTCTGGTGTATTCACTCATTAACTAAAGTCTGGTGTATTCACTCATTAGCTAAGGTCTGTCTGGTGTATTCACTCATTAGCTAAGGTCTGGTGTATTTACTCATTAGCTAAGGTCTGGTGTATTCACTCATTAGCTAAGGTCTGGTGTATTCACTCATTAGCTAAGGTCTGGTGTATTCACTCATTAGCTAAGGTCTGTCTGGTGTATTCACTCATTAGCTAAGGTCTGGTGTATTCACTCATTAACTAAAGTCCGGTGTATTCACTCATTAGCTAAGGTCTGTCTGGTGTATTCACTCATTAGCTAAGGTCTTGTATATTCATTCATTAGCTAAGGTCTGGTGTATTCACTCATTAGCTAAGGTCTGTCTGGTGTATTCACTCATTAGCTAAGGTCTGGTGTATTCACTCATTAACTAAAGTCTGGTGTATTCACTCATTAGCTAAAGTCTGGTGTATTCACTCATTTCAAGTCTGGTGTATTCACTCATTAGCTAAAGTCTGGTGTATTCACTCATTAGCTAAAGTCTGGTGTATTCACTCATTAGCTAAGGTCTGGTGTATTCACTCATTAACTAAAGTCTGGTGTATTCACTCATTAGCTAAAGTCTGGTGTATTCACTCATTAACTAAAGTCTGGTGTATTCACTCATTAGCTAAAGTCTGGTGTATTCATTCATTAGCTAAGGTCTGGTGTATTCACTCATTAGCTAAGGTCTGTCTGGTGTATTCACCCATTAACTAAAGTCTGGTGTATTCACCCATTAGCTAAAGTCTGGTGTATTCACTCATTAACTAAAGTCTGGTGTATTCATCATTAGCTAAGGTCTGTCTGGTGTATTCACTCATTTCAAGTCTGGTGTATTCACTCATTAGCTAAGTTCTGTCTGGTGTATTCACTCATTAGCTAAGGTCTGGTGTATTCACTCATTAGATAAGGTCTGGTGTATTCATCATTAGCTAAGGTCTGGTGTATTCACTCATTAGCTAAGGTCTGTCTGGTGTATTCACTCATTAGCTAAGGTCTGGTGTATTCACTCATTAACTAAAGTCTGGTGTATTCACTCATTAGCTAAAGTCTGGTGTATTCACTCATTTCAAGTCTGGTGTATTCACTCATTAGCTAAAGTCTGGTGTATTCACTCATTAGCTAAAGTCTGGTGTATTCATCATTAGCTAAGGTCTGGTGTATTCACTCATTAACTAAAGTCTGGTGTATTCACTCATTAGCTAAAGTCTGGTGTATTCACTCATTAGCTAAAGTCTGGTGTATTCACTCATTAACTAAAGTCTGGTGTATTCACTCATTAGCTAAAGTCTGGTGTATTCATTCATTAGCTAAGGTCTGGTGTATTCACTCATTAGCTAAGGTCTGTCTGGTGTATTCACCCATTAACTAAAGTCTGGTGTATTAACCCATTAGCTAAAGTCTGGTGTATTCACTCATTAGCTAAAGTCTGGTGTATTCACTCATTAGCTAAGGTCTGTCTGGTGTATTCACTCATTTCAAGTCTGGTGTATTCACTCATTAGCTAAGTTCTGTCTGGTGTATTCACTCATTAGCTAAAGTCTGGTGTATTCATTCATTAGCTAAGGTCTGGTGTATTCACTCATTAGCTAAGGTCTGTCTGGTCTATTCACCCATTAACTAAAGTCTGGTGTATTCACCCATTAGCTAAAGTCTGGTGTATTCACTCATTAACTAAAGTCTGGTGTATTCACTCATTAGCTAAGGTCTGTCTGTGTATTCACTCATTAGCTAAGGTCTGGTGTATTCACTCATTAGATAAGGTCTGGTGTATTCACTCATTAGCTAAGGTCTGGTGTATTCCCTCATTAGCTAAGGTCGGGTGTATTCACTCATTAGCTAAGGTCTGTCTGGTGTATTCACTCATTAGCTAAGGTCTGGTGTATTCACTCATTAGCTAAGGTCTGGTGTATTCACTTATTAGCTAAGGTCTGGTGTATTCACTCATTAGCTAAGGTCTGGTGTATTCATTCATTAGCTAAGGTCTGGTGTATTCACTTATTAACTAAGGTCTGTCTGGTGTATTCACTCATTAGCTAAGGTCTGGTGTATTCACTCATTAGCTAAGGTCTGGTGTATTCACTCATTAGCTAAGGTCTGTCTGGTGTATTCACTCATTAGCTAAGGTCTGGTGTATTCACTCATTAGCAAAGGTCTGGTGTATTCACTCATTAGCTAAGGTCTGGTGTATTCACTTATTAACTAAGGTCTGTCTGGTGTATTCACTCATTAGCTAAGGTCTGGTGTATTCACTCATTAGCTAAGGTCTGGTGTATTCACTCATTAGCTAAGGTCTGTCTGGTGTATTCACTCATTAGCTAAGGTCTGGTGTATTCACTCATTAGCAAAGGTCTGGTGTATTCACTCATTAGCTAAGGTCTGGTGTATTCACTCATTAACTAAAGTCTGGTGTATTCACTCATTAACTAAAGTCTGGTGTATTCACTCATTAGCTAAGGTCTGTCTGGTGTATTCACTCATTAGCTAAGGTCTGGTGTATTTACTCATTAGCTAAGGTCTGGTGTATTCACTCATTAGCTAAGGTCTGGTGTATTCACTCATTAGCTAAGGTCTGGTGTATTCACTCATTAGCTAAGGTCTGTCTGGTGTATTCACTCATTAGCTAAGGTCTGGTGTATTCACTCATTAACTAAAGTCCGTGTATTCACTCATTAGCTAAGGTCTGTCTGGTGTATTCACTCATTAGCTAAGGTCTTGTATATTCATTCATTAGCTAAGGTCTGGTGTATTCACTCATTAGCTAAGGTCTGTCTGGTGTATTCACTCATTAAGCTAAGGTCTGGTGTATTCACTCATTAACTAAAGTCTGGTGTATTCACTCATTAGCTAAAGTCTGGTGTATTCACTCATTTCAAGTCTGGTGTATTCACTCATTAGCTAAAGTCTGGTGTATTCACTCATTAGCTAAAGTCTGGTGTATTCACTCATTAGCTAAGGTCTGGTGTATTCACTCATTAACTAAAGTCTGGTGTATTCACCCATTAGCTAAAGTCTGGTGTATTCACTCATTAACTAAGTCTGGTGTATTCACTCATTAGCTAAGGTCTGTCTGGTGTATTCACTCATTAGCTAAGGTCTGGTGTATTCACTCATTAGATAAGGTCTGGTGTATTCACTCATTAGCTAAGGTCTGGTGTATTCCCTCATTAGCTAAGGTCGGGTGTATTCACTTATTAGCTAGGTCTGTCTGGTGTATTCACTCATTAGCTAAGGTCTGGTGTATTCACTCATTAGCTAAGGTCTGGTGTATTCACTTATTAGCTAAGGTCTGGTGTATTCACTCATTAGCTAAGGTCTGGTGTATTCATTCATTAGCTAAGGTCTGGTGTATTCACTTATTAACTAAGGTCTGTCTGGTGTATTCACTCATTAGCTAAGGTCTGGTGTATTCACTCATTAGCTAAGGTCTGGTGTATTCACTCATTAGCTAAGGTCTGTCTGGTGTATTCACTCATTAGCTAAGGTCTGGTGTATTCACTCATTAGCAAAGGTCTGGTGTATTCACTCATTAGCTAAGGTCTGGTGTATTCACTTATTAACTAAGGTCTGTCTGGTGTATTCACTCATTAGCTAAGGTCTGGTGTATTCACTCATTAGCTAAGGTCTGGTGTATTCACTCATTAGCTAAGGTCTGTCTGGTGTATTCACTCATTAGCTAAGGTCTGGTGTATTCACTCATTAGCAAAGGTCTGGTGTATTCACTCATTAGCTAAGGTCTGGTGTATTCACTCATTACTAAAGTCTGGTGTATTCACTCATTAACTAAAGTCTGGTGTATTCACTCATTAGCTAAGGTCTGTCTGGTGTATTCACTCATTAGCTAAGGTCTGGTGTATTTACTCATTAGCTAAGTCTGGTGTATTCACTCATTAGCTAAGGTCTGGTGTATTCACTCATTAGCTAAGGTCTGGTGTATTCACTCATTAGCTAAGGTCTGTCTGGTGTATTCACTCATTAGCTAAGGTCTGGTGTATTCACTCATTAACTAAAGTCCGGTGTATTCACTCATTAGCTAAGGTCTGTCTGGTGTATTCACTCATTAGCTAAGGTCTTGTATATTCATTCATTAGCTAAGGTCTGGTGTATTCACTCATTAGCTAAGGTCTGTCTGGTGTATTCACTCATTAGCTAAGGTCTGGTGTATTCACTCATTAACTAAAGTCTGGTGTATTCACTCATTAGCTAAAGTCTGGTGTATTCACTCATTTCAAGTCTGGTGTATTCACTCATTAGCTAAAGTCTGGTGTATTCACTCATTAGCTAAAGTCTGGTGTATTCACTCATTAGCTAAGGTCTGTGTATTCACTCATTAACTAAAGTCTGGTGTATTCACTCATTAGCTAAAGTCTGGTGTATTCACTCATTAACTATCTGGTGTATTCACTCATAGCTAAGTCTGGTTGTATTCATTCATTAGCTAAGGTCTGGTGTATTCACTCATTAGCTAAGGTCGGGTCTGGTGTATTCACCCATAACTAAAGTCTGGTGTATTCACCCATTAGCTAAAGTCTGGTGTATTCACTCATTAACTAAAGTCTGGTGTATTCCACTCATTAGCTAAGGTCTGTCTGGTGTATTCACTCATTTCAGTCTGGTGTATCACTCATTAGCTAAGTTCTGTCTGGTGTATTCCTCATTAGCTAAGGTCTGGTGTATTCACTCATTAGATAAGGTCTGGTGTATTCACTCATTAGCTAAGGGTCTGGTGTATTCACTCATTAGCTAAGGTCTGGTGTATCACTCATTAACTAAAGTCTGGTTTATTCACTATTAGCTAAGTCTGTCCGGTGTATTCACTCATTAGCTAAGTCTGGTGTATTCACTCATTAACTAAAGTCTATCTGGTGTATTCACTCATTTTCAAGTCTGGTGTATTCACTCATTAGCTAAAGGTCTGGTGTATTCACTCATTAGCTAAGGTCTGGTGTATTCACTCATTAACTAAAGTCCGGTGTATTCACTCATTAGCTAAGGTCTGTCTGGTGTATTCACTCATTAGCTAAGGTCTTGTATATTCATTCATTAGCTAAGGTCTGGTGTATTCACTCATTAGCTAAGGTCTGTCTGGTGTATTCACTCATTAGCTAAGGTCTGGTGTATTCACTCATTAACTAAAGTCTGGTGTATTCACTCATTATCTAAAGTCTGGTGTATTCACTCATTTCAAGTCTGGTGTATTCACTCATTAGCTAAAGTCTGGTGTTTCACTCATTAGCTAAAGTCTGGTGTATTCACTCATTAGCTAAGGTCTGGTGTATTCACTCATTAACTAAAGTCTGGTGTATTCACTCATTAGCTAAAGTCTGGTGTATTCACTCATTAGCTAAAGTCTGGTGTATTCACTCATTAACTAAAGTCTGGTGTATTCACTCATTAGCTAAGTCTGGTGTATTCATTCATTAGCTAAGTTCTGGTGTATTCACTCATTAGCTAAGGTCTGTCTGGTGTATTCACCCATTAACTAAAGTCTGGTGTATACACCCATTAGCTAAAGTCTGGTGTATTCACTCATTAACTAAAGTCTGGTGTATTCACTCATTAGCTAAGGTCTGTCTGGTGTATTCACTCATTTCAAGTCTGGTGTATTCACTCATTAGCTAGTTCTGTCTGTGTATTCACTCATTAGCTAAGGTCTGTCTGGTGTATTCACTCATTACAAAAGTCATTTGTCCATATGTTTGTGCTTCCAATCGTGAATGCATTCATTTATAAAAGAATGGTTCCCAAAGATGGTGTGCCACCAGCCACATTATTACAAGATATGGCCATTGGTCAGAGAAAAATCTGGTCACTGATATCATATTTCCCATATGGCAAGACAATGGAGGGAACTTTTTTTTTTTTAAATTTACTTCTAACTAGTGGCTAGTTGAAGGATTGAGTCATATATCAGTTCAGCATCTTGTTGTTTTTAATCATGATATTATCTCTGTTTAATCTTGTAATCATATGTGTTCTTGTCTTTGTCCTTGTTTAATGATGAAGTCAAAATGTTTATTCATCGTATTTGATCTTATTTCCCTAATGATGAAACATACAATTTATGTAATTATTTTTGGTTTCAGTAATGTATGGAACATGAATACAAAAACAATTGCCAACAATAGATGGAGCCTGAATTGAAGAACATCGAAGTCTAACAAATACAACCTCTGATCACGACGGTCTGTGACTCTCTTGTCACCAGGTTCACAACATGGTTGGCAGTGTTGAGACAGGATGCTATGTGCTGCAGCCATGGCTACCCTCCAGGTTGCTCATCCAACGAGAGTCCGTGCTGAAGAAATCTTTGGCAGAATCTGCAAAAATCAACAAGTTTACTACCTTCACGATGACCAAGTTTACTACCTTCACAATGACCATGTTTAATACCTTGACAATGACCAAGTTTACAACCTTGACAATGACCAAGTTTACAACCTTGACAATGACCAGTTTACAACCTTCACAATGACCAGGTTTACTAACCTTCACAATGACCAAGTTTACTACCTTGAGAATGACAAAGTTTACAACCTTGACAATGACCAAGTTTACACCTTCACAATGACCAAGTTTAGGGTGTCCGGTTAGCGCAATCGATAGGCGGTTGGCTTACCACTGCAACAGCCGGGGTTCGTATCCTGGCGAGGACACCTGGGTTTTACTAATTCCCTAAAAATTAGTACCTCTGAAGTCGGAGTAAATCTGCCTGCATGGCGAGGGGCATCCTGTAATGGGATAAAAACAGACTTTACACGCAAATTCAGTCCCACAAAATTGAGTGGGTGGGACTTCGTCAGAGGTCAAAGCTGACGAAAGCGAACGAACGAACGACCAAGTTTACAACCTTCACAATGACCAAGTTTACTACCTTGACAATAACCAAGTTTACAACCTTCACAATGACCAAGTTTACAACCTTCACAATGACCAACTTTACTACCTTCACAGTGACCAAGTTTTAAACCTTCACAATGACCAACTTTACTACCTTGACAATGACCAAGTTTACAACCTTCACAATGACCAAGTTTACAACCTTGACAATGACCAACTTTTACTACCTTCACAATGACCAAGTTACAACTTTCACAATGACCAAGTTTACAACCTTCCAATGACCAACTTTACTACCTTGACAATGACCAAGTTTACAACCTTGACAATGACAAAGTTTACTACATTGACAATGACCAACCTTTACTACCTTCACAATGACCAAGTTTACAACTTTCACAATGACCAAGTTTACAACCTTCACATGACCAAGTTTACTACCTTGACAATGACCAACTTTACTACCTTCACAATGACCAAGTTTACAACTTTCACAATAACCAAGTTTACAACCTTCACAATGACCAAGTTTACTACCTTGACAATGACCAAGTTTACAACTTTCACAATGACCAAGTTTACTACCTTCACAATGACCAAGTTTACAACTTTCACAATGACCAAGTTTACAACCTTCACAATGACCAACTTTACCACCTTGACAATGACCAAGTTTACAACCTTGACAATGACCAAGTTTACTACCTTGAGAATGACCAAGTTTAACTAACACTTTACAGTACTCCCATGATAATGTTTTTAGTTACAATTTGTTCACAACATTAACATTATCACCACCAACAAACACTTTACACACATCACCATCAACAAACACTTTACAACATATCACCACCAACAAACACTTTACACACATCACAATCAACAAACCTTTACAACATATCACCACCACTAACCACTTTACAACATATCACCACCAACAAACACTTTACACATCACCATCAACAAACACTTTACAACATATCACCATCTACTAACACTTTACAACATATCACCATCAACTAACACTTTACAACATATCACCATCAACTAACACTTTACAACATATCACCATCAACTAACACTTTACAACATATCACCATCAACAAACACTTTACAACATATCACCATCAACTAACACTTTACAACATATCACCATCAACTAACACTTTACAACATATCACCATCAACTAACACTTTACACATATCACCATCAACTAACACTTACAACATATCACCATCAACAAACACTTTACAACATATCACCGCCACAAACACTTTACAACATATCCCATCAACTAACACTTTATAACATATCACCATCAACAAACATTTTACAACATATCCCCCTCAACAAACACTTTACAACACATCACCATCAACAAACATGTTACAACATACACCATCAACAAACACTTTACATTACATACCATCAACAAACACTTTACAACATATCACCATCAACTAACACTTTATAACATATCACCATCAACAAACATTTTACAACATATCCCCCTCAACAAACACTTTACAACATGTTCACCATCAACAAACACTTTACATTACATTACCATCAACAAACACTTTACAACATTGAGTTTACAACATATCACCATCAACAAACACTTTACACATAATCACTACCAACAAACACTTTACAACATATCCCCTCAACAAACACATTACAACATACACCATCAACAAACACTTTACAACGTATCCCCCTCAACAAACACTTTACAACACATCACCATCAACAAATGTTACAACATATCACCATCAACAAACACTTTACAACATAACGCCATCAACAAACACTTTACATTACATTACCATCAAACACTTTACAACATTGAGTTTACAACATATCACCATCAAAAAAACTTTACAACATATCACACCAACAAAACACTTTACAACATATCACTACCAACAAACACTTTACAACATATCACTACCAACAAACACTTTACAACATATCACCATCAACAAACATGTTACAACATATCACCATCAACAAAACCTTTTACTTACATTACCATCAACAACACTTACAACATTGAGTTTACAACATATCACCATCAACAACACTTTACAACATATCACTACCACAAACACTTTACAACATATCCCCCTCAACAAACACATTACAACATATCACCATCAACAAACATTTTACAACATATCCCCCTCAACAAACACTTTACAACACATCACAATCAACAACATGTTACAACTATCACCATCAACAAACACTTTACAACATAACGCCATCAACAAACACTTTACATTACATTACCATCAAACACTTTACAACATTGAGTTTACAACATATCACCATCAAAAAACACTTTACAACATATCACTACCAACAAACACTTTACAAACATATCACTACCAACAACACTTACAACATATCACTACCAACAACACTTTACAACATATCACCACCAACAAACACTTTTAACAACATATCACCACCAACAAACACTTTACAACATTGAGTTTTCAACACACCACAATCAACAAACACTTTACAACATATCACCATCAACAAACACTTTCCAACATATCACTACAACAAACCTTTACAACACACCACCATCAACAAACACTTTACAACATATCACCATCAACAAACACTTTACAACATATCACTACCAACAAACACTTTACAACATATCACCATCACACACACTTTACAACATATCGCCACCAACAAGCACTTTACAACAGATCCCCCTCAACAAACTCTCTCAACGTTAACTTTCCTCAACTACAACCTGCTTATTGCAACTTTAAGCATCCTTGCACATACAACAGATAGTTGCACCTGTGATTTAAAAAAGAGAACAGAAGGGCAAATTTGTAACAAAGTAGATATAGCATATATTTAGACCAGGACATAAACATTGGGACCGTTTGGTAGTGAGACAACATTGTTGGCAGGTGTATGCTTGAGAAGGCGAGCTGGTGAGTCAGGAGAAGAGCAACATACAACTTTGCAACTCAGGCTTCTGAGATTGACAAGAGCTCAAGGCATTTACAGTCCAGACAAAGAAATCAGACACCAAATAAAACTCAATCCAAACAGCTCATTCTAAACTCAACCAAAAAACTAATTCTATAATCAACGCAAAAACTCAACTTAAACTCATCCAAAAACACTAATTCTAAACTCATTCTAACTCAACCAAAAACTAATTCTATAATCAACGCAAAAACTCAACTTAAACTCATCCAAAAACACTAATTCTAACTCAATGCAAAAACAACTAATTCTAAACTCAACGCAAAACAACTATATCTAAACTCAACAAGACACAGATTTAATCCTACACTCAACCCAAAAACTCACTCTCAACTAAAACTAGAACAGCATATCTTAAATAGTAACCCTGACACAGAAACTAACCATTACTTTAACCATGACACAGAAACTAGCCATTACTTTAAACCTGACACAGAAACTAACCATTACTTTAAACCTGACACAGAAACTAACCATTACTTTAAACCTGACACAGAAACTAACCATTACTTTAAACCTGACACAGAAACTAGCCATTACTTTAAACCTGACACAGAAACTAGCCATTACTTTAAACCTGACACAGAACTAGCCATTACTTTAAACCTGACACAGAAACTAACATTACTTTAAACCTGACACAGAAACTAACCATTACTTTAAACCTGACACAGAAACTAGCCATTACTTTGGCGGCGTAACCTAGACAGCGTTCCCCCCAACTCGTGTATTTTAGTACCCTCCACCCCTGTCCATAGGGTATATTACAGCCAGACCCGCGTTACGCGCCCTTTTCCCGTCCTGACCAGCGCCCACGACACAGGGCAGTCATTTGCTTTGCTTTTCTTTAACATTTTTCGATCATTTTGTTTTGATGTTTCATTACTAGTTAGCTATGTAGGATTAGCTATATTTATTTACATATCTGTGTGTGTTGTTGTTTGTCTGTTCCTGCTGAAGGCCTATTGAGCCGAAACGTCGTTCAAATCTGTGTCGTCTACTAACCACGTAAAGCTTTTACCATACCTTTTTTCTATTTTTTTCAATGTTCCCTCACAATTCAGCTTTACTGCAGCTTCGCATTTTTATGCATTCATTTGCATTTTTTTGCCTTAACCCATTACTTTAACCCTGACACAGAAATTAATCATTACTTTAACCCTGACACAAAAATTAACCATTACTTTAATCTGACACAGAAGCTAGCAATTACTTTAACACTGACACAGAAATTAGCCATTACTTTAACCCAGACACAGAAATTAACCATTACTTTAACCCTGACACAGAAACTAAACATTACTTTAATCCTGACACAGAAACTAATCGTAACCCTTGGAGCTACACATCCTCACCTGTCATTATGATGCTCTTCAACCTTCATGACTGACTCGGAGATCCAGCAGAGATGGGCACATCCGAGCTAAGTCCAAGATAACCAGATCTTTATCGTTGCCACTAGATTGCTTGACCGCACTCAGCATTCTGTCATAGAAATGAGCAAACAACTTCTTTCTACAACTAAGCAGATATAGCATCTGTTGATCACACACACGAGTTGACTCAATTTCAGAAACATCTCCTACACAACATGTCAATGTGCAATGACCATCAGCTAGCTCCAAGTAACGCTGGATTGTGTCGATTTTCTTGACTAAGTTTAAAATGTCTGGATTCTGAAGCTGAGTCATACATAACAATAAGACAGTTACCTGTCAGACATAACAATAAGACAGTTACCTGTCAGACATAACAATAAGACAGTTACCTGTCAGACATGACAATAAGACAGTTACCTGTCAGACATGACAATAAGACAGTTACCTGTCAGACATGACATAAGACAGTTACCTGTCAGACATAACAATAAGACAGTTACCTGTCAGACATGACAATAAGACAGTTACCTGTCAGACATGACAATAAGACAGTTACCTGTCAGACATGACAATAAGACAGTTACCTGTCAGACATGACAATAAGACAGTTACCTGTCAGACATGACAATAAGACAGTTACCTGTCAGACATGACAATAAGACAGTTACCTGTCAGACATAACAATAAGACAGTTACCTGTCAGACATGACAATAAGACAGTTACCTGTCAGACATGACAATAAGACAGTTACCTGTCAGACATAACAATAAGACAGTTACCTGTCAGACATGACAATAAGACAGTTACCTGTCAGACATAACAATAAGACAGTTACCTGTCAGACATGACAATAAGACAGTTACCTGTCAGACATAACAATAAGACAGTTACCTGTCAGACATGACAATAAGACAGTTACCTGTCAGACATAACAATAAGACAGTTACCTGTCAGACATGACAATAAGACAGTTACCTGTCAGACATAACAATAAGACAGTTACCTGTCAGACATGACAATAAGACAGTTACCTGTCAGACATAACAATAAGACAGTTACCTGTCAGACATGACAATAAGACAGTTACCTGTCAGACATAACAATAAGACAGTTACCTGTCAGACATAACAATAAGACAGTTACCTGTCAGACATAACAATAAGACAGTTACCTGTCAGACATGACAATAAGACAGTTACCTGTCAGACATGACAATAAGACAGTTACCTGTCAGACATGACAATAAGACAGTTACCTGTCAGACATGACAATAAGACAGTTACCTGTCAGACATGACAATAAGACAGTTACCTGTCAGACATGACAATAAGACAGTTTTCTGAGTCAGACAAGATTCACACATTTAAAAAATGCTACAGTACAAGACAATAATTGTTTTGTAAAAGTTTAGGCAGACACATTTATAATTACATTTTATTTGTACTACTAGCTCTCACATTATATCTGATCTACTGGGTGACCTACTAGCTCTCACATTATATCTGATCTACTGGGTGACCTACTAGCTCTCACATTATATCTGATCTACTGGGTGACCTACTAGCTCTCACATTATATCTGATCTACTGGGTGACCTACTAGCTCTCACATTATATCTGATCTACTGGGTGACCTACTAGCTCTCACATTATATCTGATCTACTGGGTGACTTACTTGCTCTCACATTATATCTGATCTACTGGGTGACTTTTGATGGTGCTTACCATCAAAAATCATAAATATTATCAAAGACATGTATGATGGTTACACATGTGCAGTTCGAACAGAGGAAGGACTGAGCGAATGTTTCCCAATAGAAACTGGGGTTAAACAAGGATGTATTTTATCGCCCTTGTTATTTGGAATTGTTATGGACTTCATAATGAAGAAATGCTGCACTGGTAATAAGGCATCGAATGGATACAAGGAGACCATTTGGAGGACCTCGACTTTGCTGATGACATAGTTCTCATCAGCAGTCAGATAAAAACGATGCAGGAAAACACAATGAACTATCATCAATAGCCAGCAAAATTGGGCTTGAGGTCAATCATGAAAAGACTAAAGTCATGAAAAGTTTAATTCCAACAAGTGACAAAATATACATGGAAAACAAACCAGTAGAAGAGATCGATCACTTTATCTATCTTGGAAGTCACATTGATCGAGAAGGGGATACGAGCAAAGAAATTAGAATCAGACTGGCTAAAGCAGCAATGTCTTTCAGAAGCCTTGAAAAGTTGTGGAAATCAAAACTCATTAGCACAAACACAAAACTTAGGCTATTCAAATCAAATGTACTATCAACCCTTACGTATGCGTGTGAAAGCTGGAAAACAACAAGAGATATAGAAACAAAGTTGAACGCATTCGAAAATAAATGTCTAAGGAAAATACTTGGTATAGAATGGAACGAATTCAAAACAAACGAGGAAATTAGAGAAATCGCCAATCAACCACTAATATCTTCAGTAATAAAGAAAAGACGATGGTCATACGTTGGACATGTGATGAGAAGAGATAATATCGAATAGCAAAGCAAGCCCTCATATGGGAAACAACAGGTAAAAGAAAAAGAGGAAGACCCAGGGAGACACTGAGAAGAACATTGATGAGAGAGGCAAGAGCAGCAGGAATCGGCTCCCTCAATGAGATAGAACTGCTTGCACAGAACAGAGACAGATGGCGAGATTTGATAAAATATCTTTAAAAGAAACTGCTAGAACAAAAATTCATATAGGAGAAGGTGTATCTTGGTCTACGCCCTATGGGCCGGTTACGGCTTGAAAGGTCAATAGATAGATAGACTGGGTGACTTACTAGCTCTCACATAATATATGATCTACTAGGTGACCTACTTGCTCTCACATTATATGTGATCTACTAGGTGACCTACTAGCTCTCACATTATATCTGATCTACTAGGAGACCTACTAGCTCTCACATTATATATGATCTACTAGGTGACCTACTAGCTCTCACATTATATCTGATCTACTAGGAGACCTACTAGCTCTCACATTATATATGATCTACTAGGTGACCTACTAGCTCTCACATTATATCTGATCTACTAGGAGACCTACTAGCTCTCACATTATATCTGATCTACTAGGTGACCTACTAGCTCTCACATTATATCTGATCTACTGGGTGACCTACTAGCTCTCACATTATATATGATCTACTAGGTGACCTACTAGCTCTCACATTATATATGATCTACTAGGTGACCTACTTGTTCTCACATTATATGTGATCTACTAGGTAACCTACTAGCTCTCACATTATATCTGATCTGCTGGGTGACCTACTAGCTCTCACATTATATCTCATCTGCTATGTGATCTACTTGCTCTCACATTATATATGATCTACTGGGTGACCTACTTGTTCTCACATTATATTTGATCTACTAGGTGACCTACTTGTTCTCACATTATATCTGATCTACTAGGTGACCTACTTGTTCTCACATTATATCTGATCTACTAGGTGACCTACTAGCTCTCACATTATATTTGATCTACTAGGTGACCTACTAGCTCTCACATTATATATGATCTACTGGGTGACCTACAAGCTCTCATATTATATCTGATCTACTAGGTGACCTACTTGTTCTCACATAAAGTCAGATCAACTTGGTGACCTACTTGTTGTCACATAATGTCTGAATTACTTGATGAAATACTTGCTCTCGTTATATCTGACTGACTTGGTGACATGCTTGTTCTCACATAAAGTCAAATCAACTTGGTGACTTACTTGTTCTTACATAAAATCAGATCAACTTGGTGACCTCTTTGTTCTCACATAAAGTCAGATCAACTTGGTGACCTACTTGTTCTTACATAAAATCAGATCAACTTGGTGACTTCTTTGTTCTCACATAAAGTCAGATCAATTTGGTGACCTACTTGTTCTCACATAAAATCAGATCAACTTGGTGACCTACTTGTTCTCACATAAAATCAGATCAACTTGGTGACCTACTTGTTCTCACATAAAGTCAGATAACTTGGTGACCTACTTGTTCTCACATAAAGTCAGATCAACCTGGTGACCTATTTATTCTAACATGATGTCTGACTTACAGGAATAACTAGTTGCTCTCACATAAAGTCAGTCAAATGGATGACCTACTCGCCCACAATATTGACCTACTTTCACCCACATATTAACCTACTTTTACTCATGTGATATTCACTTCATCATCATCATCAAGTACCGGGCCCACTGGCGTAGGTGATCATGCCTCTCCACAACTTTCGATCTCAACAGTTTTTTATCATTTCTGTTGTTGACCTTCTGCCAAGCCATTCTCTTAAGCTGTCTAGTATTTTCTCTCTTTGCTTCCCTCTATCTCTTCGTCCCTCAATTTTTCCAGTTGTTACAATATATTCCAGTTGTTCTCTTCTCATTACATGGCCAAAAAATGATGATATTCACTTACTTGCTCTCAAATCCCTTAAAATCTGATTCTGGCTGAATCTGTGACATTCGAACCAGGCTAGCACCATTAACGTATGTGTACGACCAAGTCTGAAACAACAAACAGACCACATTATCACCACAAGAAAATAAAGGTAACTATGACACACTCAACTGTCACACCCCCCCCCCAACAACAACTGTCACCATCCCGCCAACACACTGTATAAATACAAATATATTCTCTTTGTTATTCTTCTTATTTCCTTCCTCACTTGCCTTTCAGCGTCAAGGGGAGATATAACTAGCAGTCTTTTGCTCTTCTGTTCACCTCAGATGCTGTTATGTTCTTAGTGCATCTAATATTCCATCAATGCATCTTTCTCGTGGTCGACTCTTGGGTCTTGTGTTCTCCCAACATTTATTGGGGTTAGTTGTGCTGTAATCACTCTGTCTTGTCACGTGATCAAACCATTTTATCTGTTGTTTCTTTATATATTCTATGGCGGGGGCTATTCCTAGCTTTTTCTCAGTTCTTTATTTCTGATCTTATCTCTCAGGCTGTTTCCTGTCACTCGTCTAACACATTTCATCTTGTACCAGTTATTTTTCTTATTGTTCATGCATCTAGGGTCCAGGTCTGGCATTGGTAGCACAACGTTGGGATGAAGATTGTGTTGTGAAGTGCCTGTTTTGCCTCTAGAGTTATTTCCTTGTTGCACAATAGTGGTGATAGTTGTCCAATATATTTGACAAGCTTTGTTACATCTTGAGTCTATCTCTGCTGTTTGTGAATTGTCATTTGTTACTAGACTTCCTAGGTATTTGAATTCCTCCATTTGGTTTAGTTGTCTGCCGTCTATAGTTATGTTGATGTTTCTGTTTCTCTTTTGTGATATTCATCACTTCTGTTTTGTTCATTTTCATGTTGCACTGAGTGCCTGTGCTGTTAAGTCTATTTAAATGTTCTTGTAGGTCTTCTATATTTCTGCATATTAGTGCCTGATCTTCAGCATATAGAAGCTCATTAATTTTTTGTTGATTTAAGTATAAAATAACCGACTAAACAGATGTCATGTTAAGTATAAAATGACCAACATAACTGATGTCATGTTAAGTAAAAATGACCAACATAACAGATCTTCTTCTTCTTCTACCTTTTTAGCTCCCAGTGGAGCATAGGTCTTCAACAAAACCTTTCCAAGTCGTTCTGTTTTTTGCCATTCTTTTAAGATCATTCCATGTCTTCCCCATCATCTTCATCTCTGCTTCTATCTGTCTTCTCCAGGAATTCCTTGGTCTTCCTCTTTGCCTTTTCCCCTGGGGATTCCAAAAAGAGCCTGTTGTGTAATACTCTCAGTTGCCTTCCGTAGTGTGTGTCCTATCCAGCACCATCGTCTTCGCTGTATCTCTTTATCCACTGGTGTTTGACTGGTACATTTCCATAATTCTATGTTGGTGATTTTGTCCTGCCATTTCCATCCTTTTATCCTGCGTAAACATTCATTAATGAAAGTCTGTATCTTCATGATTGTCAATTGTTGTTCTCCATGTTTCACAGCCATATAATAGGACCGCCTTAACATTTGAGTTGAAAATGTTTACTTTTGTATTTAACCTAATTTCTTTGGATTTCCATGTTTCCCAGTGCAATGAAAGCTCCTCTTGCTTTTGATATCCTTATTTTGGTATCATTTTCTGTTCCTCCCTCTTTATATTACTGCCCAGATATATGTAAGATTGTACATCTAATAGAGGTAATTCTCCTAGTTTTATTTGGTTATTGCCAACTGTATTAATTTTCATATTGTTAGTCTTATCTCTATTAATCTTTAGTCCTAGCTGTTGTGATCTCTCATCTAATATACTCATTTTATCCTGCATCTGTTGATGGCTGTGTGATAGGAGAGCTATGTCATCAGCAAAGTCTAAATCATCAAGTTGCTTGGTCAGTGACCACTGGATCCCATTTCTTTTGTTTTGAGTTATTTTGATAAAATCCAATCTATGGCCAGTAGAAAGAGAAATGGAGACAGAAGGCATCCCTGCCTTACTCCTGTTCTTATTTCAAATGCTTCTGTAAGCTGTCCTTCATGCATCACACTACATTTCGTTCCTTCATACATTGTTTTTATCAGGTTAATAAACTTTATGGGGATTCCGTAATGACTCAGCAACTTCCAAAGCATTCTATCTAAACTATCAAATGCCTTTTCGCAATCTATGAATCCAATATAAAGTGGGGATTTTAGTTCTAAACTTTGTTCAACTATTATACGTAGAGTAGTTATTTGATCAGCACATGATCTGTTCTTCCTAAAACCTGCTTGTTCATCTCTCAAATGTTTCTCTATGGCCTCTTTTAGTCTCTCCAGAATGATTCTGCTTAATATTTTTCCTGGCACTGATAGTAGCCTAATTCCCCTATAATTTGTGCACTCCTGTAAACTTCCTTTCTTTGGTAGTTTGATCATATAACCTTCTCTCCAGTCTTTAGGTATTTCTTCCTTCTCCCAAATTTAATCCAATAGATCATGTAACATCTTGGTAGAGGTGATAATATCTGCTTTGACGGCTTCCGAAGGAATTTCATCTGATCCTGTTGCTTTACTATTTTTTAATAGTTTGATCGCTTTCATTATTTCTTCTATGCTTGGTTTTCCACAGTTAACGTGTAACTCTTCTTCTGCTGGTAGTATATCTGGAGGGTTATTTGAGCCGGGTCTATTCAAAAGTTCTTCAAAGTGCTCTTTCCATCTCTCCATTTGTTCCCTTACATTACTAAGCAGATTTCCTTTCTTATCTTTAATAAAGGCATTGATCTGTTTGTATTTTCCACCTAATTTCTTTGTGCTGTTGTACAGTTCTTTCATATTCCCTTTATTTGCTGCTTCTTCTGCCTCTTTAGCTAGTTCATCTATATATTTCCTCTTATCCCTTTTAATGCATCTTCTCACTTCTTTGTTCACCTCTGTGTAAGCTTCCTGTGTCTTGGCTTTATTACTTCTTGTTTTGCTTTTATTTATGTCTGCTTTCTTGTTCTTTCTTTCTTTAATTTTGTCCAGGATCTCTGCTGTCATCCATGCCTTATTCTGGCGTTCTCTTTTCCCTAGTGTTTCTTCGCATGTCTCTTTCCATATATTTTTTACCTGTTTCCAATGATCTTCTATATTTATTTTCTAGTTGTTGGAGGACTTGATATTTGTTTGATATTGTGACTGCAAATTTAAATATAACAGATGCCCAACTAAAATAAAAAGTGAGCAAAAACGTAATTGGTGCCCTGGTTATAACTTACGGGTAGTCTCTTGTCCACAAACTGATCAGAAGCCTTCTTTAAGTCTGCATCAAAGAGATTGGTTGGGGTCACAAAGTATTCAGGCAAGCTGGTGAGAAAACAACAATGATAATGTATCAACAATGACAACATATCAACAATGACAACATATCAACGATGACAATGTTTCAACGATGACAATGTATCAACAATGACAACATATCAACAATGACAATGTTTCAACAATGACAATGTATCAACAATGATAACTTATCAAGAATGACAACGTATCAAGAATGACAACATATCAACAATGACAATGTTTCAACGATGACAATGTTTCAACGATGACAACATATCAACAATGACAATGTTTCAACAATGATAACATATCAACAATGACAATGTTTCAACAATGACAACATATCAACAATGACAACGTTTCAACAATGACAACATATCAACAATGACAACATATTAACCATGTCAATGTATCAACAATGACAACATATCAACAATGACAACATATTAACCATGTCAATGTATCAACAATGACAATGTTTCAACAACAAAATCATGAATTCTCTCACAACTCTACTATTCCCTTCTTCGGACATATGTCTTGCCTCTATCTCAAAGTCCTCAACTATGTTGGTCTAATCATATTCATATGTTGGTTGGATGAACTCTTGCAATTTTCTATCTATCCGTAGCCGGCCCATAGGGCGTAGACCAAGATACTCCTTCTCTTATCTGAATTTTGTTCTAGCAGTTTTCAATTCTTTTAAAGATATTTTATCAAATCTTGCCATTTGTCTCTGTTCTGTGCAAGCAGCTCTATCTCATTGAGGGAGATGATTTCTGCTGTTCTTGCCTCTCTCATCAATGTTCTTCTCAGTGTCTCTCTGGGTCTTCCTCTTTTCCTCTTACCTGTTGTTTCCACATGAGGGCTTGCTTTGCTGTTCAGTTATTATCTCTTCTCATCACAACATATGACCATCATCTTTCCTTTATTACTGAAGATACTAGTGGTTGATTGCCTACCAAGTCAAATAAAGTGTACATTGCAGTCATTTGGTTATTATGTGTACGGTGAACAAACAAGGCTAATGATTACCTTACCTGGTGCTCATCTGGTAATCCAAGTTGGCATCAGCCACCCTCCACATGGTCTGACACTTTAGTCTCTCCAATTCCATCTCCCAAATCTTGCCTTTCTTGTCTGTGCCCGGCTCTGGAAAATAAATACTCCCACCTGAATATGCAGAAATATGAGACTGTTACGTTCAACAGCCACAAGCCACTCCACCAGTACAACTACTACAATTATTGATCTTGTCTTTGTTTTGTAATCCCATTGCCGCCAGCTTTATACTGGTGTGAGAGCTTTATACTAGTGTCAGAGCTTTATACTGGTGTGAGAGCTTTATACTAGTGTCAGAGCTTTATACTGGTTTGCATGTTTTATACTGGTGTCAGAGCTTTATACTGGTGTGAGAGCTTTATACTGGTGTGAGAGCTTTATACTGGTGTGAGAGCTTTATACTGGTGTGCATGTTTTATACTGGTGTGCGAGCTTTATACTGGTGTGAGAGCTTTATACTGGTGTGAGAGCTTTATACTGGTGTGCATGCTTTATACTGGTGTGAGAGCTTTATACTGGTGTGCATGTTTTATACTGGTGTGAGAGCTTTATACTGGTGTGAGAGCTTTATACTGGTGTGAGAGCTTTATACTGGTGTGCATGTTTTATACTGGTGTCAGAGCTTTATACTGGTGTGAGAGCTTTATACTGGTGTGAGAGCTTTATACTGGTGTGAGAGCTTTACACTGGTGTGAGAGCTTTATACTGGTGTGAGAGCTTTATACTGGTGTGAGAGCTTTATACTGGTGTGAGAGCTTTATACTGGTGTGCATGCTTTATACTGGTGTGAGAGCTTTATACTGGTGTGAGAGCTTTATACTGGTGTGAGAGCTTTATACTGGTGTCAGAGCTTTATACTGGTGTGAGAGCTTTATACTGGTGTCAGAGCTTTATACTGGTGTGAGAGCTTTATACTGGTGTGAGAGCTTTATACTGGTGTGAGAGCTTTACACTGGTGTGAGAGCTTTACACTGGTGTGAGAGCTTTATACTGGCGTGAGAGCTTTATACTGGCGTGAGAGCTTTATACTGGTGTGAGAGCTTTATACTGGTGTGAGAGCTTTATACTGGTGTGAGAGCTTTATACTGGTGTGAGAGCTTTATACTGGTGTGAGAGCTTTATACTGGTGTGAGAGCTTTATACTGGTGTGAGAGCTTTATACTGGTGTCAGTATTTTATAATGGTGTCAGTACTTTATACTGGTGTCAGTGGTTTGGAAGCCACCATTTTTCTCCAAATCTTACTAACTCTAGATCTGTGATAGAACCAAACAAATATCTAGCCTGTAGTCCCACACTTACAACTCACACCTCCTCCATAAAAAAAGTAAAGAGCCCCGTCACGCCAAGTGGCGTATAGGGAATATGGTGTTAGTGACCATATATTTTACAGACCTTCAGCACATGATTTTTGGGATAATGTGGTTGGTATTACACCCGTGCCACTTTACTTTCCCAGAAAAAATCCGGTACCCATTTAAGGCTGGGTGAACCTAGAAGCCAACACCTCCTCCATGAATGACTACAATTCTAGCCTGTAGCCCCACACTTACAACCCACACCTCCTCCATGAATGACTACAATTCTATCCTGTAGCCCCACACTTACAACTCACACCTCCTCCATGAATGACTACAATTCTATCCTGTAGCCCCACACTTACAACTCACACCTCCTCCATGAATGACTACAATTCTATCCTGTAGCCCCACACTTACAACTCACACCTCCTCCATGAATGACTACAATTCTAGCCTGTAACCCCACACTTACAACCCACACCTCCTCCATGAATGACTACAATTCTATCCTGTAGCCCCACACTCACACCTCCTCCATGAATGACTACAATTCTATCCTGTAGCCCCGCACTTACAACCCACACCTCCTCCATGAATGACTACAATTCTATCCTGTAGCCCCACACTCACACCTCCATGAATGACTACAATTCTATCCTGTAACCCCACACTTACAACCCACACCTCCTCCATGAATGACTACAATTCTATCCTGTAGCCCACACTCACACCTCCATGAATGACTACAATTCTATCCTGTAACCCCACACTTACAACCCACACCTCCTCCATGAATGACTACAATTCTATCCTGTAGCCCCGCACTTACAACCCACACCTCCTCCATGAATGACTACAATTCTATCCTGTAGCCCCGCACTTACAACCCACACCTCCTCCATGAATGACTACAATTCTATCCTGTAGCCCCGCACTTACAACCCACACCTCCTCCATGAATGACTACAATTCTAGCCTGTAGCCCCACACTTACAACCCACACCTCCTCCATGAATGACTACAATTCTATCCTGTAGCCTCACACTTACAACTCACACCTGTAACACTGACCCTCAAATCGACTGTGGTGACCAAACTCATATGCAAACAGCAAATCTTCTTTGGCAGGATAGGAGAAGTGCACAATTGCATCAGTCATCTGAGGAGAGATTTATACGCAAGAGCCGTTCATGGTTATACTTGGGAAGAAGCAAAATAGAAACATGGCTGCAGCATAACTCAAACTAGCAGGACATAGTCATGACAACTATTTCTCTTCTAATCATGTAACAATTGTGTGAGTGTGTTACCAAGTTCAGCATTGCCGTTATTATTATACCCATAATATGATTGTGCCATATGCTCTAAGTGATTAATTGACTGACTAACTAACTGAATGACTAACTAATAACTGACTAACTAATGGGCTGAGTGATTGACTAATGGACTGACTAACTAAATGAGAGACTAAAGAATAAACTGACTGACCAATGGACTGACTAACTAATCGAGCGACTAAGCTAAATTAAACTATTCTAATACACTCACTTGTGCATGTTAACTAACTAACTAGCTAACTAAACAACTAACACAAGTACTGTAATTAATGAACCAACTTACTCATCAACTCTCTCACCAACCTACCAATTCTTTTACATACCCATCCACCCACTCATACTCACTCACCCATTCACTAATCCACCCACCTACTCACCCATTCACAAATCCACCCCACTCACCTATCTACCCACCCACTCACTTATCCACCCACCAACTCACTAATCCACCCAACTCACTCATTCACTAATACATCTAACTCACTCATTCACTTATCCACCCCCAACTCACCCATTCACTCACCTATCCATCCACCCACTAACCCATTTATCCACTCACTCACCCAATTCACCCACTCACTCATCTTCTGTCCACTCACCCATCTGCCCATTCACTCACTCATCCACCAACTCACTCACCCATCCACCCACTCACTCACCCATCCACCAACTCACACTGAAATAGGGTATAGCAGTGATAAGTTGAATGAAGGAAAAAGGGGGAGTTAGGTAGTAAACAAAGGGAGATAAAGAAGGGGAGTTACAGGTGTTCAAGTGCTCGTGGAAGTTAGGTGAACACAGCAAGAGTCACGAGGGCAGAAGCAAGGCGAGAGAATTTGGTGAACAAAGAATAGGTTAAGGGGCAAGGTAGATGATTCGCAACCGGGCAGTGGTTCAGTGCGGGCGTCTGTAGTCAGATACAGCCGATACCATTAACTAGGAGGTTAGTTGGACAGTCGGTGAGTAAGTTAGTTAGGAAGTAACCGCCGAGTCGGTCAGATGTGAATTCCAGGAGACGTAAGTAGTGGCACACTGAACAGGAAGGAGACCTGTGCAAGTGGGGTTCCATATTGGTTGAGTCAAGGCGACGGCAACAAGGCGGAATGGCCCGTCTTTACTTCATGTAGGCTGTCAGCCTGCTGTATGTCATCAACCTGTCAATCCTCAGCCAGCCAGTACAACTGGTGGGGGGGGGGGGGGGGGGGGGGGGGGTTGGCCAACGCTGTCATGGCTAGCTTCAGTGCTTGAGTCAAGGTAGCTGTGTCATAGGGCGGGCCGAACAACGGAAGGTTTGAACCTGAACCTTGGGATGAAGCACGATCTCGATAACGGTATCAGTGTTATTATCAATGTGAATATCAACTCTCAAGAGCAACAACAAGAACAAGAGCTGGTATTTGTTCCAGCTAGGGTCGAGTACGTGATGTGCTCGATATAAGTCAAAGTGTCCAGCTAGGGTCGAGTACGTGATCTGCTCGATATAAGTCAAAGTGTCCAGCTAGGGTCGAGTACGTGATCTGCTCGATATAAGTCAAAGTGTCCAGCTAGGGTCGAGTACGTGATGTGCTCGATATAAGTCAAAGTGTCCAGCTAGGGTCGAGTACGTGATCTGCTCGATATAAGTCAAAGTGTCCAGCTAGGGTCGAGTACGTGATCTGCTCGATATAAGTCAAAGTGTCCAGCTAGGGTCGAGTACGTGATCTGCTCGATATAAGTCAAAGTGTCCAGCTAGGGTCGAGTACGTGATGTGCTCGATATAAGTCAAAGTGTCCAGCTAGGGTCGAGTACGTGATCTGCTCGATATAAGTCAAAGTGTCCAGCTAGGGTCGAGTACGTGATGTGCTCGATATAAGTCAAAGTGTCCAGCTAGGGTCGAGTACGTGATGTGCTCGATATAAGTCAAAGTGTCCAGCTAGGGTCGAGTACGTGATCTGCTCGATATAAGTCAAAGTGTCCAGCTAGGGTCGAGTACGTGATGTGCTCGATATAAGTCAAAGTGTCCAGCTAGGGTCGAGTACGTGATCTGCTCGATATAAGTCAAAGTGTCCAGCTAGGGTCGAGTACGTGATCTGCTCGATATAAGTTAAAGTGTCCAGCTAGGGTCGAGTACGTGATCTGCTCGATATAAGTCAAAGTGTCCAGCTAGGGTCGAGTACGTGATGTGCTCGATATAAGTCAAAGTGTCCAGCTAGGGTCGAGATGTGCTCGATATAAGTCAAAGTGTCCAGCGGCCAGCGACAAATTGAGTTCAAAGGGAAATAAATCAATCAAGTCCATCCATCATCAGTCAGTTCAATAATGTTCAAATTCAACATCAAATAGAGATATTCAAATATCAAGTAAGACAAGAGAGAAAAGTATATATTTACATGAAAGGCTCATTTACAACACACCCACCTACCCACTCAGTCACCCATCCACCCACTCACTCACTCACCCATCCGCTCACTCACTCACCCATCTGCTCACTCCCTCACCCATCCACCCACTCCCTCACCTATCCGCCCACTCCCTCACCCACCCATTCACTCACTCACCCATCCGCTTACTCCCTCACCCATCCACCCACTCCCTCACCTATCCGCCCATTCACTCACTCACCCATCCACCCACTCACTCACCCATCCACATACATCTGAAATACACTGACCTGCTTGACCTGCTCCTTAGGTGTAAACTTGAACCCAAAGACATGGATCTGAAAGTCCTGTTGGACATAACACAGTCAACATGTACTCACACATCATCCTTATTTCACATCTTATATTAGATGGTGTAGTGTCCTGTCATGTAGGTCAAACTACTGCCCTGGACAAAGTGTTTGATATGTTGCACCCACAGAGTAATGACATAAACCATTATTGCTCTTGATTAGGGTAGAGCTATATGTTTGCATAATTTCTTTCTGCCAGGGGATGCAATGATTACAGGGAAAGAACAATGGAGAACTTGTCATTATTGTTGGGCTGGGCTCACTTGACAAGGATCATTCAGGAAGACTTGTATCAAGGGGAGAGCATGGCAGAGGAGAAGATTTAAAGGAGGGGTGTATAACGACATATTTAACCACTAGATTACAACATACATCACAACATGTTTAACCACTAGATTACAACATACATCACAACATGTTTAACCACTAGATTACAACATACATCACAACATGTTTAACCACTAGATTACAACATACATCACAACATGTTTAACCACTAGATTACAACATACCTTACAACAACATGTTTAACCACTAGACTACAACATACCTTACAACAACATGTTTAACCACTAGACTACAACATACCTTACAACGACATGTTTAACCACTAAACTACAACATACCTTACAACAACATGTTTAGCCACTAGACTACAACATACCTTACAACAACATGTTTAACCACTAGATTACAACATACCTCACAACATACCTTACAACAACATGTTTAACCACTAGACTACAACATACCTTACAACAACATGTTTAGCCACTAGACTACAACATACCTTACAACAACATGTTTAACCACTAGACTACAACATACCTTACAACGACATGTTTAACCACTAGACTACAACATACCTTACAACGACATGTTTAACCACTAGACTACAACATACCTTACAACGACATGTTTAACCACTAGACTACAACATACCTTACAACGACATGTTTAACCACTAGACTACAACATACCTTACAACGACATGTTTAACCACTAGACTACAACATACCTTACAACGACATGTTTAACCACTAGACTACAACATACCTTACAACGACATGTTTAACCACTAGACTACAACATACCTTACAACGACATGTTTAACCACTAGACTACAACATACCTTACAACGACATGTTTAACCACTAGACTACAACATAACTTACAACAACATGTTTAACCACTAAACTACAACATACCTTACAACAACATGTTTAACCACTAGACTACAACATACCTTACAACAACATGTTTAACCACTAGACTACAACATACCTTACAACGACATGTTTAACCACTAAACTACAACATACCTTACAACAACATGTTTAACCACTAGACTACAACATACCTTACAACAACATGTTTAACCACTAGACTACAACATACCTTACAATATATCTCCAGAAATTTTGTGGAGGTAGATGAATATGAACTTCCAGGCATAAGCTTGCGACGACGAGCTCCTGAGCTGACTGTGGGAGATAAATTGACATAAAGAGGTTGCCTCAGTGATTCATCAATGTGTAACAAAATGTTCTTACTGCATTATATTTTTTTTCCTCTTAACTGATGACTTCTTGAATGCTGCTTTCGCTGGATCTTTGTCTAATTGATCAAACACTATTTGTGACAATAGCTTTCATCTATGTTCTCTACTGTTAGGTCATCACTGACTCAATCTATGTTCTCTACTATTAGGTCATAACTAACTCATTCTATGTAACCCTCTACTATTAGGTCATCACTAACTCATTCTATGTAACCCTCTACTGTTAGGTCATCACTGACTCATTCTATGTAACCCTCTACTGTTAGGTCATCACTAACTCATTCTATGTAACCCTCTACTGTTAGGTCATCACTAACTCATTCTATGTAACCCTCTACTATTAGGTCATAACTAACTCATTCTATGTAACCCTCTACTATTAGGTCATCACTAACTCATTCTATGTAACCCTCTACTGTTAGGTCATCACTGACTCAATCTATGTAACCCTCTACTGTTAGGTCATCACTAACTCATTCTATGTAACCCTCTACTATTAGGTCATCACTGACTCAATCTATGTAACCCTCTACTGTTAGGTCATCACTAACTCATTCTATGTAACCCTCTACTGTTAGGTCATCACTAACTCATTCTATGTAACCCTCTACTGTTAGGTCATCACTGACTCAATCTATGTTCTCTACTATTAGGTCATAACTAACTCATTCTATGTAACCCTCTACTATTAGGTCATCACTAACTCATTCTATGTAACCCTCTACTATTAGGTCATCACTAACTCATTCTATGTAACCTCTACTATTAGGTCATCACTAACTCATTCTATGTAACCCTCTACTATTAGGTCATCACTAACTCATTCTATGTAACCCTCTACTGTTAGGTCATCACTAACTCATTCTATGTAACCCTCTACTATTAGGTCATCACTAACTCATTCTATGTAACCCTCTACTGTTAGGTCATCACTAACTCATTCTATGTAACCCTCTACTGTTAGGTCATCACTAACTCATTCTATGTAACCCTCTACTATTAGGTCATCACTAACTCATTCTATGTAACCCTCTACTATTAGGTCATCACTAACTCATTCTATGTAACCCTCTACTATTAGGTCATCACTAACTCATTCTATGTAACCCTCTACTATTAGGTCATCACTAACTCATTCTATGTAACCCTCTACTATTAGGTCATCACTAACTCATTCTATGTAACCCTCTACTGTTAGGTCATAACTAACTCATTCTATGTAACCCTCTACTATTAGGTCATAACTAACTCATTCTATGTAACCCTCTACTGTTAGGTCATCACTAACTCATTCTATGTAACCTCTACTATTAGGTCATAACTAACTCATTCTATGTAACCCTCTACTGTTAGGTCATCACTACTCATTCTATGTAACCCTCTACTATTAGGTCATCACTAACTCATTCTATGTAACCCTCTACTATTAGGTCATCACTACTCATTCTATGTAACCCTCTACTGTTAGGTCACCACTAACTCATTCTATGTAACCCTCTACTGTTAGGTCACCACTAACTCATTCTATGTAACCCTCTACTGTTAGGTCATAACTAACTCATTCTATGTAACCCTCTACTATTAGGTCATCACTAACTCATTCTATGTAACCCTCTACTATTAGGTCATCACTAACTCATTCTATGTAACCCTCTACTATTAGGTCACCACTAACTCATTCTATGTAACCCTCTACTATTAGGTCATCACTAACTCATTCTATGTAACCTCTACTATTAGGTCATCACTAACTCATTCTATGTAACCCTCTACTATTAGGTCATCACTAACTCATTCTATGTAACCCTCTACTGTTAGGTCACCACTAACTCATTCTATGTAACCCTCTACTGTTAGGTCACCACTAACTCATTCTATGTAACCCTCTACTGTTAGGTCATAACTAACTCATTCTATGTAACCCTCTACTATTAGGTCATCACTAACTCATTCTATGTAACCCTCTACTATTAGGTCATCACTAACTCATTCTATGTAACCCTCTACTATTAGGTCACCACTAACTCATTCTATGTAACCCTCTACTATTAGGTCATCACTAACTCATTCTATGTAACCCTCTACTATTAGGTCATCACTAACTCATTCTATGTAACCCTCTACTGTTAGGTCATCACTAACTCATTCTATGTAACCCTCTACTATTAGGTCATCACTAACTCATTCTATGTAACCCTCTACTGTTAGGTCATCACTAACTCATTCTATGTAACCCTCTACTGTTAGGTCATCACTAACTCATTCTATGTAACCCTCTACTATTAGGTCATCACTAACTCATTCTATGTAACCCTCTACTATTAGGTCATCACTAACTCATTCTATGTAACCCTCTACTATTAGGTCATCACTAACTCATTCTATGTAACCCTCTACTATTAGGTCATCACTAACTCATTCTATGTAACCCTCTACTATTAGGTCATCACTAACTCATTCTATGTAACCCTCTACTGTTAGGTCATAACTAACTCATTCTATGTAACCCTCTACTATTAGGTCATAACTAACTCATTCTATGTAACCCTCTACTGTTAGGTCATCACTAACTCATTCTATGTAACCCTCTACTATTAGGTCATAACTAACTCATTCTATGTAACCCTCTACTGTTAGGTCATCACTAACTCATTCTATGTAACCCTCTACTATTAGGTCATCACTAACTCATTCTATGTAACCCTCTACTATTAGGTCATCACTAACTCATTCTATGTAACCCTCTACTGTTAGGTCACCACTAACTCATTCTATGTAACCCTCTACTGTTAGGTCACCACTAACTCATTCTATGTAACCCTCTACTGTTAGGTCATAACTAACTCATTCTATGTAACCCTCTACTATTAGGTCATCACTAACTCATTCTATGTAACCCTCTACTATTAGGTCATCACTAACTCATTCTATGTAACCCTCTACTATTAGGTCATCACTAACTCATTCTATGTAACCCTCTACTATTAGGTCATCACTAACTCATTCTATGTAACCCTCTACTATTAGGTCATCACTAACTCATTCTATGTAACCCTCTACTGTTAGGTCATCACTAACTCATTCTATGTAACCCTCTACTATTAGGTCATCACTAACTCATTCTATGTAACCCTCTACTATTAGGTCATCACTAACTCATTCTATGTAACCCTCTACTGTTAGGTCATCACTAACTCATTCTATGTAACCCTCTACTGTTAGGTCATCACTAACTCATTCTATGTAACCCTCTACTGTTAGGTCATCACTAACTCATTCTATGTAACCCTCTACTGTTAGGTCATCACTAACTCATTCTATGTAACCCTCTACTGTTAGGTCACCACTAACTCATTCTATGTAACCCTCTACTGTTAGGTCATCACTAACTCATTCTATGTAACCCTCTACTGTTAGGTCACCACTAACTCATTCTATGTAACCCTCTACTGTTAGGTCATCACTAACTCATTCTATGTAACCCTCTACTGTTAGGTCACCACTAACTCATTCTATGTAACCCTCTACTGTTAGGTCACCACTAACTCATTCTATGTAACCCTCTACTATTAGGTCATCACTAACTCATTCTATGTAACCCTCTACTGTTAAGTCACCACTGAAATTCTATATTTTCCTGTTCTCACCTGCATAAGCAAAGGTGTAGAATACATTTGATTACATCCGGGTCAATGCCTACGTTACTTCTATAGCACTTCTGCAACAAGAAGTCAATGGATATTCAAACTGCACATATTTGTTTACCTCATCATCATCATGTGCCATACCGGTTGGCGTGGGCAATCATGTCCTTCCACAATCTTCTATCAACAGTGCATCGTATCAGTTCTATTGTTGACTATTTTCCATGCCATGACACCAAGCTATCCAGTATTTTCTCTCTTTGTCATCCGCCATCTCTCTTTCCTTTTATTTTGCCAGTTGTAACCAAGTATTCCAACTTTCCTCTTCTAATGATGAGCCCAAAAAATGTTGATTGTTTCTTTCTGATGTTTTTTAGGAGCTTCCTTTTTGTGTTGGCCTCTTTGAGAACTTCCTCATTGGTCTTTTCAGCTGTCCAGGGAACTTTCAACATTCTTCTGAGAAATCCTATCTCTGTGGTGTCTAATCTTCAAATTTGATACCTACCTTGATAAATACAGTCTACACAGGTTAATGGAATGTCTGTGTTCCCCAGTAATCTGTTTCTTTGTAGAGATGTGTTGTTCTGTGAGATAAGATATAAATGATTTAGTGAAAGAAGTGTTCTGTGAGATAAGATATAAATGATTTAGTGAAAGAAGTGTTCTGTTAGATAAGATATAAATGATTTAGTGAAAGAAGTGTTCTGTGAGATAAGATATAAATGATTTAGTGAAAGAAGTGTTCTGTGAGATAAGATATAAATGATTTAGTGAAAGAAATGTTCTGTTAGATAAGATATAAATGATTTAGTGAAAGAAGTGTTCTGTGAGATGAGATATAAATGATTTAGTGAAAGAAGTGTTCTGTGAGATAAGATATAAATGATTTAGTGAAAGAAGTGTTCTGTGAGATAAGATATAAATGATTTAGTGAAAGAAGTGTTCTGTGAGATGAGATATAAATGATTTAGTGAAAGAAGTGTTCTGTTAGATAAGATATAAATGATTTAGTGAAAGAAGTGTTCTGTGGGATAAGATATAAATGATTCAGTGATAAAAGTGTTCTGTGAGATACGATATAAATGATTTAGTGAAAGAAATGTTCTGTGAGATAAGATAAAATGATTTAGTGAAAGAAGTGTTCTGTGAGATAAGATATAAATGATTTAGTGGAAGAAATGTTCTGTGAGATAAGATATAAATGATTTAGTGAAAGAAATGTTCTGTGGGATAAGATATAAATGATTTAGTGAAAGAAGTGTTCTGTGAAATAAGATATAAATGATTTAGTGGAAGAAGTGTTCTGTGAGATAAAATATAAATGATTTAGTGAAAGAAGTGTTCTGTGAGATAAAAGATAAATGATTCAGTGAAAGAAGTGTTCTGTGAGATAAGATATAAATGATTTAGTGAAAGAAATGTTCTGTTTGATAAAATAAAATATAAATGATTTGGAGAAAGAAACGTTTTCTCTGGGATAATTATAAATCTTACATCTCCATCAGGGTATGAGGACTTGTCTGCAGTAATAAAAGAAATCTTGAAGTTGGTGACAAAAAGGTGTCCTGAGATGCCCTCTTCCGCTCACAAAAGGGAGCAAACATCAGCACACTGTCTGCGCCTGTGATGATCTTCTCACCTGAAACATGTTTTTATAAACATTACCAGACCGCTGGATGACTTCCATGCTGTGCTCTCACTGGTTTCTCTTTGCAATCCTACTCTACATATTTCACTCAGCCTCAAATAAATCAAGCTCTATTTAAAAAAAATATATGATTGTTCCTATTTGTACATACGATCTAAAAACATCAACTTTCATTGCATTGCCTAAAAAGAATGATGCAGTTAAATGCAGTGATTTCAGAACAATAAGCCTAATGAGCCAGGTAAAAATTTTTTTACTAAAAGTTATACAGGGAAGGATTCAGAATAAATCAACACTGAATTAGATGAGGAACAATTTGGATTCAGGAAAAACAGTGGGACAAAAGAAGCCATATTCAGCATGAGAACATTGATTGTAAAGTACACAGAAGTAAACAAACCAATATATGCCTGCTTTATAGACTACACCAAAGCCTTCGATAGAATACACCATAACCAACTTATAGACTGCCTAAAAGATATAAATCTAGACGACACGGACATACGACTGATATGTAATTTGTATTGGGAGCAAACAGCAATAATAAAACATAACAAGGAGAACTCTACACCCATGGACATAAAAAGAGGAGTAAGACAAGGATGCATCCTATCACCAAGCTTGTTCAATCTATACACTGATCAAATCTTTAAAAACATCACTGAGATGCCAGGCCTACAAATTAATGGAAAGATAATCAATAACCTAAGATATGCTGATGATACTGTTCTACTAGCAGAAAATCATAAAGACCTACAACACTTACTTAATGTGATAAACATCACAAGCAAAAATATGGACTAGAAATGAATATCAAAAAGACTAAAACTATGATCATAAACAAAGAAAATTCTCAAGACCTACAATTAAATATCACAGTTGAGGGAATACATCTGGAGACAGTCCAGAGCTACAACTACCAGGGACATATTATAACCAATGATGGAAAATAGAAAATTGAAATAAACAAAAGAATAGGTATGGCAAAAAGTAATTTTAATGCCATGAAAAATATACTAACAACAAAACAATTATCAACAGGGCTGAAACTAAGAATAGCAAAATGTTACATCTTCTCAATATTCCTGTATGGTGCAGAAACATGGACATTAGACAAGAAAACAGATCTCCGTCGCATCTGCCAGGATGACCAAGATTTCCTCCTACAGGCTCACCTCGTGTTAGGTTTCTTCAGCCGCCGGCTTTATCCAGACTCGATCCTCCAGTCTGCCCTCAAGCGGGTCCTCCTCATCACCCGTCCCGAGGCACTCACTCCTTCCGACCGCCCCCCCCCCCCTCTGAGAGAACTATACTCACCCTCACATATCATCCCCACAACTTAGCTGCTGTGAGGATACTCAACCGCTACCGTTCCATTCTCCTCTCTGATCCCACCACCCGTCTACTTTTCAGTGATCCCCCGATGATCGCCTTCAAGCGCGACAGGAATTTGGGTGACATTCTGGTTAGGAGCCATCTCCCTCGCTCCCACCCTCAATACTTCGGCACGGCCCCCTGTGGTCGTAACTGTATCACCTGTGCCTATGTGCTCCCTACTGACTCGGTCTTATTCCCTAATGGACGGTTCGAGATCAAGCATGGCTTCACATGTGTGTCCCGTAACATCATTTATGCCATCATATGCCAACGATGCCACATGACTTACATTGGTGAGTCTGGTAGACGATTAGCGGAAAGGTTTTGTGAACATCTACGAGATGTTCAACAGAATACTGGCACTCCAGTGTCTTCCCATTTCAACTCCCCAGACCACAAGGGCAAAGACGACATCCGTATTACTGGTATTGTCCTTTGTCGCTCCGGCGACCGCAGCCGATTTACTTTGGAGAATCGCCTCATAGTTAAGTATGGTTCGCTGACCCCAAGAGGCATGAATGTATCACACTCGTACACATAGTTACCTTTCGGCTACCCCTTCCTTACTACATACAACACACAACAACTTTAACTACATCCAACACACATATTTAACTACATCCAACACACATATTTAACTACATCCAACACACATATTTAACTACATCCAACACACAACAACTTTAACTACATCCAACACACAACTTTAACTACATCCAACACACAACAACTTTAACTACATCCAACACACAACAACTTTAACTACATCCAACACACATATTTAACTACATCCAACACACAACAACTTTAACTACATCCAACACACATATTTAACTACATACAACACACAACAACTTTAACTACGTCCAACACACAACTTTAACTACATCCAACACACAACAACTTTAACTACATACAACACACATATTTAACTACATACAACACACAACAACTTTAACTACATCCAACACACAACAACTTTAACTACATCCAACACACAACTTTAACTACATCCAACACACAACTTTAACTACATCCAACACACAACAACTTTAACTACATACAACACACATATTTAACTACATACAACACACAACAACTTTAACTACTTCCAACACACAACAACTTTAACTACATACAACACACATATTTAACTACATACAACACACAACAACTTTAACTACATCCTTCACACAACAACTTTAACTACATCCAACAAACAACAACTTTAACTACATCCAACACACAACAACTTTAACTACATCCAACACACAACAACTTTAACTACATACAACACACATATTTAACTACATACAACACACAACAACTTTAACTACATCCTTCACACAACAACTTTAACTACATCCAACACACAACTTTAACTACATCCAACAAACAACAACTTTAACTACATCCAACACACAACAACTTTAACTACATCCAACACACAACAACTTTAACTACATACAACAAACAACAACTTTAACTACATCCAACACACAACAACTTTAACTACATCCAACACACAACAACTTTAACTACATCCAACACACAACAACTTTAACTACATCCAACAAACAACAACTTTAACTACATCCAACACACAACTTTAACTACATCCAACAAACAACAACTTTAACTACATCCAACACACAACAACTTTAACTACATACAACACACAACTTTAACTACATCCAACACACACCAACTTTAACTACATCCAACACACAACAACTTTAACTACATCCAACACACAACAACTTTAACTACATCCAACACACAATTTTCTGACCAAAAAATACTACTTCTGTGATGATCACTACAGTCAGTTCATGTCTCTGACCCACCTATACTACTTCAGTGATGGTCACTACAGTCATTTCATGTCTCTGACCCACCTATACTATTTCAGTGATGGTCACTACAGTCAACTCATTGACCAACCAATACTACTTCAGTGATGGTCACTAGTCAGTTCATGTCTCTGACCCACCAATACTACTTCAGTGATGGTCACTAGTCAGTTCATGTCTCTGACCCACTATACTACTTCAGTGATGGTCACTACAGTCAGTTCATGTCTCTGACCCACCTATACTACTTCAGTGATGGTCACTACAGTCAGTTCATGTCTCTGACCCACCTATACTACTTCAGTGATGGTCACTACAGTCAACTCATTGACCAACCAATACTACTTCAGTGATGGTCACTACAGTCAGTTCATGTCTCTGACCCACCAATACTACTTCAGTGATGGTCACTACAGTCAGTTCATGTCTCTGACCCACCAATACTACTTCAGTGATGGTCACTACAGTCAGTTCATGTCTCTGACCCACCTATACTACTTCAGTGATGGTCACTACAGTCAACTCATTGACCAACCAATACTACTTCAGTGATGGTCACTACAGTCAGTTCATGTCTCTGACCCACCTATACTACTTCAGTGATGGTCACTACAGTCAGTTCATGTCTCTGACCCACCTATACTACTTCAGTGATGGTCACTACAGTCAGTTCATGTCTCTGACCCACCAATACTACTTCTGTGGTGGTCACTACAGTCAGTTCATGTCTCTGACCCACCAATACTACTTCAGTGATGGTCACTACAGTCAGTTCATGTCTCTGACCCACCAATACTACTTCAGTGATGGTCACTACAGTCAGTTCATGTCTCTGACCCACCTATACTACTTCAGTGATGGTCACTACAGTCAACTCATTGACCAACCAATACTACTTCAGTGATGGTCACTACAGTCAGTTCATGTCTCTGACCCACCTATACTACTTCAGTGATGGTCACTACAGTCAGTTCATGTCTCTGACCCACCTATACTACTTCAGTGATGGTCACTACAGTCAGTTCATGTCTCTGACCCACCAATACTACTTCTGTGGTGGTCACTACAGTCAGTTCATGTCTCTGACCCACCAATACTACTTCAGTGATGGTCACTACAGTCAGTTCATGTCTCTGACCCACCAATACTACTTCAGTGATGGTCACTACAGTCAGTTCATGTCTCTGACCCACCTATACTACTTCAGTGATGGTCACTACAGTCAACTCATTGACCAACCAATACTACTTCAGTGATGGTCACTACAGTCAGTTCATGTCTCTGACCCACCTATACTACTTCAGTGATGGTCACTACAGTCAGTTCATGTCTCTGACCCACCTATACTACTTCAGTGATGGTCACTACAGTCAGTTCATGTCTCTGACCCACCAATACTACTTCAGTGATGGTCACTACAGTCAGTTCATGTCTCTGACCCACCAATACTACTTCTGTGGTGGTCACTACAGTCAGTTCATGTCTCTGACCCACCAATACTACTTCTGTGGTGGTCACTACAGTCAGTTCATGTCTCTGACCCACCTATACTACTTCTGTGGTGGTCACTACAATCAACTCATTGACCAACCAATACTACCTCAATGGTGGTCATGACAGTCAACTCATTGACCAACCAATACTACTTCTGTGATGGTCACTACGGTCAGTTCATGTCTCTGACCAACATCTCCCTGTTCATTATTAAACCTTCTCACTACCAATGAAGACACAGTTACAGAAACCTTGCAATATTTTGGGCTCCAGATATCCATCAAAGAAGACAGAAGCAAGCTTTTCAACATCTTCCTGTAAAATAAATGGGAAACATGGAAGTTAAACAAGAGCAGACAATATGACATTTACAAAACAGATCAAATACACAAAATGCTTTGCTCTAGAGAAGGAATAAGGTCCTAAACCTACAGCCAAGAGAAGCAAATGAGATATTCTTAATACATAAGTTACAACAGCATGCCATTCTCGTTCCATCAGCTTTTATATTATCACTTTTAACAAATCTCCAGTGCCTGATATGATAAGTTTACTGAGATGTGAGAGTGTGAACACACAATAACTCATCAGCTCTCTCTCTATCTATATATAAAAACACATGCACGCATGCACACACATACTATATATAATTGTATAAACTGCAGCTGTGGACATGAATTCTAGATGATATTACTACCATTCAGATGCAGAAAGATTATGATAATGTATTCTGTAACAGCTTGCCCGTGAGCTCTGACTGACTCAACAGAAATGACAAACAGGCACAAGTTCCGGGTTGATCTGTCCCTGACATTCTGAGCACAGCTCTACAGAAACAAATGTCCAGCATTCTCTTCAATATAGGTCAAAGTACTGTTAACACAAATGGTAAAACTCTATATGGACTTATATCTATAAGGACAAGTTGAGATAACACACATGATGAGAATAATAACTGCTGAAAATTCACACTGGAGTAAGCTAGCATAACACTTCTCTGTGTTACCTTTGTTTATTTCACAGATCATTGTTAACTTTCAGATAATATAATTAGTTTCAATGATCGTAGTTAACATTCAGATATCATAGTTAGTTTCAATGACCGTAGTTAACATTCAGATATCATAGTTAGTTTCAATGATCGTAATTAACATTCAGATATCATAGTTAGTTTCAATGATCATAGTTAACATCCAGATATCACAGTTAGTTTCAATGACCGTAGTTAACATTCAGATATCATAATTAGTTTCAATGACCATAGTTAACATTCAGATATCATGGTTAGTTTCAATGATCGTAATTAACATTCAGATATCATAGTTAGTTTCAATGATCATAGTTAACATCCAGATATCACAGTTAGTTTCAATGACCGTAGTTAACATTCAGATATCATAATTAGTTTCAATGACCGTAGTTAACATTCAGATATCATGATTAGTTTCAAGGACCGTAGTTAACATTCAGATATCAAAGGAGACAAACAATAATAAATGCATATTATTAAGAGGGAAACTTCCGAGGCGATAGATCAGCAAATAATTTCAGGGGAAGAGGTATGTCTACAACACTCGAAAAAAAAATCACAAGTAATCAATAGTGCAAAAAAAAAGAAAGAATAGATGGCCTGCGACCATCGATTTGATTATTTGTGATTTTTTTTACAACTGTTGTAAACATACCTCTTTCTTTCAGATATCACAGTTTGTTTCACAGATCATAGTTAACATTCAGATATCATAGTTTGTTTCACAGATCATAGTTAACATTCAGATATCAGTTTGTTTCACAGATCATAGTTAACATTCAGATATCATAGTTTGTTTTACAGATCATAGTTAACATTCAGATATCACAGTTTGTTTCACAGATCATAGTTAACATTCAGATATCATAGTTTGCTTCACAGATCACAATTAACATTCAGATATAGTTTGTTTCACTGTTCGGAGTTAACATTAACAAATTGGTATAAGACAATTCAATTAATTGAATTCACAAGAAAATAAATAAGGGATATATAACATAGCTGCAGCAAATAAAAAAATGCAAAAATAAATACACATGCAAGAACTTACAAAATGTTTGCTATAATAAGACACTATATGGTACTGTTTAAACAATCAATGGTAGAATATCAATCATACAATGGCGTGGTCGCAAGACACAACACGTTGTTAGCTGAACATATTGTTCTCGTATAAGAGCATAGTCATTCTACATAGAACCTAGTACCAGCAAAGTAGTAACAAAGAAGCTATTCTTCTTCTGCTACCTTTCAGCTCCCTGTAGAGCATAGGTCTTCAACAAACACTTTCAGCTCCCTGTAGAGCATAGGTCTTCAACAAACACTTTCAGCTCCCTGTGGAGCATAGGTCTTCAACAAACACTTTCAGCTCCCTGTGGAGCATAGGTCTTCAACAAACACTTTCAGCTCCCTGTGGAGCATAGGTCTTCAACAAACACTTTCAGCTCCCTGTGGAGCATAGGTCTTCAACAAACACTTTCAGCTCCCTGTGGAACATAGGTCTTCAACAAACACTTTCAGCTCCCTGTGGAGCATAGGTCTTCAACAAACACTTTCAGCTCCCTGTGGAGCATAGGTCTTCAACAAACACTTTCAGCTCCCTCTGGAGCATAGGTCTTCAACAAATACTTTCAGTTCCCTGTGGAACATAGGTCTTCAACAAATACTTTCAGCTCCCTGTGGAGCATATGTCTTCAACAAACACTTTCAGCTCCCTGTGGAGCATAGGTCTTCAACAAACACTTTCAGCTCCCTGTGGAGCATAGGTCTTCAACAATACTTTCAGCTCCCTGTGGAGCATAGGTCTTCAACAAACACTTTCAGCTCCCTGTGGAGCATAGGTCTTCAACAAACACTTTCAGCTCCCTGTGGAGCATAGGTCTTCAACAAACACTTTCCAAGCCATTCTGCTTCTTGCCATTCCTTTAAGATCATTCCATGTTTTCCCCATCCTCTTCACTTCTGCTTCCATCTGTCTTCTCCAAAAATATTCTGGTCTTCCTCTTTGTCTTTTTCATTGGGGATTCCAAAAAAGGGCTTGTTGTATAATACTTTCAGTTGGCTTTCGCAGTGTGTGCTTTATCCAGCGATATCATATGCGCTGTATCTCTTCATCCACTGGTATTTGACTGAACAGCGAATAAAGAAGATATTATCTTTATGGTATTTATGATGTTTCTGCAGTCTCTTATCTTTATGGTATTTATGATGTTTCTTTTATTCTAATGCCTTTTATTTTTATGGTATTTATGATGTTTCTTTTATTCTAATGCCTTTTATTTTTATGGTATTTATCCTGGAGTCTTTCTCAGGAGGCTTCAATGGGACTGGAGAATAAAGACTGCAGCCCAGTCCAGACTGGAGAATACAGACTGCAGCCCAGTCCAGACTGGAGAATACAGACTGCAGCCCAGTCCAGACTGGAGAATACAGACTGCAGAATAAAGACTGCAGCCCAGTCCAGACTGGAGAATAAAGACTGCAGCCCAGTCCAGACTGGAGAATAAAGACTGCAGCCCAGTCCATCTGCCACAGATTTACTTCACCCCCTGCAGAAAAATCTTGATAGTAGATCAAACCATTGTCCACTTAATTTGGAGAACTCTTGGGCACCACCAATGTAGGTACAATCATTCTATAGCAGGGAACATTACAAACAAAATGCAACCATGCTATATAATAATCCAACACAAAATCATGATACAATTATTCTATAGTAGGGAACATTACAAACAAAATGCAGCCATGCTATATAATAATCCAACACAAATCATGATACAATTATTCTATAGTAGGGAACATTACAAACAAAATGCAGCCATGCTATATAATAATCTAACACAAAATCATGATATTCTATAGTAGGGAACAAAAAAAATACAAAAAAAGATGCAGCCATGCTATATAATAATCCAACACAATAATAGCCATAACAGTATAATATATAGTACATATCCCTGAAGTACATTTTTCTAACAAATAGGAAAGATCAATTGTATAATCTTCTAACAAGAAAAATCAGTTGTATAATCTTCTAGCAAATAAGAAAGATCAGTTGTATAATCTTCTAACAAATAAGAAAGATCAGTTGTACAATCTTCTAACAAATAAGAAAGATCAGTTGTATAATCTTCTAGCAAATAAGAAAAATCAGTTGTATAATCTTCTAACAAGAAAGATCAGTTGTATAATCTTCTAACAAATAAGAAAAATCAGTTGTATAATCTTCTAACAAATAAGAAAAATCAGTTGTATAATCTTCTAGCAAATAAGAAAGATCAGTTGTATAATCTTCTAACAAAAAAGATCAGTTGTATAATCTTCTAACAAATAAGAAAAATCAGTTGTATAATCTTCTAACAAATAAGAAAAATCAGTTGTATAATCTTCTAACAAAAAGATCAGTTGTATAATCTTCTAACAAATAAGAAAAATCAGTTGTATAATCTTCTAACAAATAAGAAAAATCAGTTGTATAATCTTCTAACAAAAAAGATCAGTTGTATAATCTTCTAACAAATAAGAAAAATCAGTTGTATAATCTTCTAACAAATAAGAAAAATCAGTTGTATAATCTTCTAACAAATAAGAAAGATCAGTTGTGTAATCTTCTAATAAGAAAGATCAGTTGTATAATCTTCTAATAAGAAAGATCAGTTGTATAATCTTCTAATAAGAAAGATCAGTTGTATAATCTTCTAATAAGAAAAATCAGTTGTATAATCTTCTAACAAATAAGAAAGATCAGTTGTATAATCTTCTAATAAGAAAGATCAGTTGTATAATCTTCTAATAAGAAAGATCAGTTGTATAATCTTCTATCAAATAAGAAAGATCAGTTGTATAATCTTCTAATAAGAAAGATCAGTTGTATAATCTTCAATCAAATAAGAAAGATCAGTTGTATAATCTTCTAATAAGAAAGATCAGTTGTATAATCTTCTAATAAGAAAGATCAGTTGTATAATTTTCTAACAAATAAGAAAGATCAGTTGTATAATCTTCTATCAAATAAGAAAGATCAGTTGTATAATCTTCTATCAAATAAGAAAGATCAGTTGTATAATCTTCTATCAAATAAGAAAGATCAGTTGTATAATCTTCTATCAAATAAGAAAGATCAGTTGTATAATCTTCTATCAAATAAGAAAGATCAGTTGTATAATCTTCTAACAAATAAGAAAGATCAGTTGTATAATCTTCTATCAAATAAGAAAGATCAGTTGTATAATCTTCTATCAAATAAGAAAGATCAGTTGTATAATCTTCTAATAAGAAAGATCAGTTGTATAATCTTCTATCAAATAAGAAAGATCAGTTGTATAATCTTCTATCAAATAAGAAAGATCAGTTGTATAATCTTCTATCAAATAAGAAAGATCAGTTGTATAATCTTCTAACAAATAAGAAAGATCAGTTGTATAATCATCTAACAAAAAAGATCAGTTGTGTAATCTTCTATCAAATAAGAAAGATCAGTTGTACAATCTTCTAACAAATAAGAAAGATCAGTTGTACAATCTTCTAACAAATAAGAAAGATCAGTTGTACAATCTTCTAACAAATAAGAAAGATCAGCTGTACAATCTTCTAACAAATAAGAAAGATCAGCTGTACAATCTTCTAACAAATAAGAAAGATCAGCTGTATAATCTTCTAACAAATAAGAAAGATCAGCTGTACAATCTTCTACTTCGATGATCAGTTTTTCCTTGACATTGAAACATTGAGACTGCCAGAAACAAAACTGTCAACAATTCCTCACATTTGCTCTGTGGTCCATACTTTACAACAATTCCTCATACTTGCTCTGTGGTCCATACTTTACAACAATTCCTCTAGGCTTGCTTCTGTGGTCCATACTTTACAACAATTCCTCTAGGCTTGCTTCTGTGGTCCATACTTTACAACAATTCCTCTAGGCTTGCTTCTTTGGGCCATACTTTATTTCTTATTGTTAAGGCCCGTATCCAGCAGAAGACAGATGTGTCATGTTAAGGCATCGTGGCTTGTCATAAACTGTGACACAATGTATCCACATCCAACAAGTGAGAACACTCATGCAGAAGGGTAAACTAGAAAACATCATACAAGAAATGACAAGAATGGGTTTTTCAATTACTGGGACTTTGCAAAATGTGATACACCGGATCAGGGGAGATATATTCTGATAAACATAAAATAATCTATTCTGGAGGTACTGAACACCAAAGAGGAGTAGGTATCATCTTGGATGCAGAAAGAGCAAGAACAGTGAAAGGCTTTTACCCAATATCTGACAGTCCTTTTAGTGAAATTGAATGGAAAGCCAATAGACATAAATCTTATACAAGTTTATGCACCAACAGCAGACAGTCTAGAGGAAACAATTGATACATTTTACAACGATTTAAATGAGGCACTTGATAAAATATAGGGTCACTAACACCATATTTCCCTATACGCCACTTGGCGTGACGGGGGTACTTTACTTTTTTTTTTTTACTTGATAAATGCAAATCACACGAAAACACCACAGTTCTAGGGGATTTTAACGCAAAAGTGGGAAAAGAAAGAGTTGAGGAAGTAGTTGGTCATTATGGCTTAGGCGAGAGGAATGAAAGAGGTGAGAAACTTATTGACTGGGCAAGAACACACAACATGATGATAGGAAACACCTGGTATAAGCAATATCCAAGACATCAGTGGGCATAGAAAAGTCCAGGGGACAACGCACGTAATCAAATTGATTATATAATGATAAGCAATAGATTTAGAAACAGTCTGGTGTGTGTGAAAACTAGACCAGGGGCAGATTGCAATAGTGATCATGTACCAGTTGTGGGGAAGCTTAGAGTAAAATTAAAAACAACAAAACGAGCCTCAGTTAACATCAAGTTAAATTTAGATTTACTAAAATCAGACAAGAAGCTGCAAGACAAATATAAAATCACAATTCAGAACCGGTACAATGCAATAGAGAAGATACAAAGCATTGATGAACAGTGGGAAATGCTAAAAGAATCAATGCAACAAACATCAAAAGAGTTCACACCACCAGTGAGGACAAATTCAAGAAAGAAATGGATGACAGATAACATTTTGCAGCTAATGGATACAAGAAGAAGAAATAAAGAAAATAAAGATGAGTATAAGAGATTAAATAAAGAAATTGTAGTAAAATGAAATGAAGCAAGAGAAGCATGGCTAAAAGAGAGATGCAAAGAGATTGAAATGCAACAAAAAGGAGATGCTAAGGCTATATACAAACAAATTGAGGATTAACAGGAAGAAAAACGCAATCAAAAACTGGATGTTTAAGATCAAAGGAAGGAGAACTGTTGATTGATCAAGAAAACATAAGGGAACGATGGACAGAATACATTCAATATCTTTATAATGATGAACGAACAATAGTAAATATTAAGGATAATGGAGAAGGACCAGAAATGCTCAGAGAAGAAGTGGAAGACGCCTTGCACAATATGAAAGCAGGCAAAGTTCCTGGACCAGATAATATAACTAAAGAAGAGATTGAAGCCATGGGTGATTTTGGAATAGAAATAATAACAAAAATATTGAATGATATCTACAACAGTGGATATATACCAGATGACATGCTCAAATCAATATTCATAGCCCTACCAAAGAAATCGGGTGCTATTGAATGTGATGATCATCGCACAATAAGCCTTATGAGTCATATGAATAAGATATTACTAAGAATCATCATGAGAAGAGTGCGAAACAAAATCAGTCCAGAAATTAGCGATAAACAGTGTGGTTTTGTTAGAGATAAAGGAACAAGCAATGCCATTTATATCATAAGATCTTTAGTAGAATGAGCCAAAGAGGTGAAAACAGATCTATACCTATGTTTCATAGATTACACCAAGGCATTTGACAAAGTAAAGCACCAAGAAATAATCAAAATTTTAGAAAGCATAAACGTAGACAGCAAAGATCTAAGAATAATAAAGAACATGTACTGGCAACAAACAGCGGCCATAAGAACTGTAAACCAATTGGGAATGTTTCAACAAATAAAACAGGGTGTTAGACAAGGTTGTGTGCTGTCACCAGATTTGTTTAATATTTATAGTGAGATTATTTTAAAATCCATAAGGGGCATGCCTGGAATAACAATTGGAGGTCATAATATAAATAATCTAAGGTATGCTGATGATACAGTCTTAATCGCTAAGAGTGAAAATGAGTTACAAGAAATGTTGGACATTATAGTGAAAGAAAGCAAAAATAAAGGACTCAGCCTTAATAACAAAAAGACAGAAGTAATGGTAAAAACAAAGAAAAAGACATCACCTCAGTGCAAAATAAAGACAAGTGGAACAATATTAAAACAGGTAAATGAATTTAAATATTTGGGAACTTTGTTAACCTCAGACGGAAGATGTACAAAAGAGGTGAGATGCAGAATGGCTCAGGCAAAAGCAGCTTTCCAAAAAATGAGGAAGATACTATGCAATCCATTTTTTGACATTAGAAACAGGAAAAGAGTTCTTAAATGTTACGTAGAGCCAGACTTAACATATGGATGTGAATCATGGACAATAGGACAACAGACAAGAAAATCACTGGAGTCTGTAGAAATGTGGTTTTGCAGAAGAATGTTGAGAGTACCATGGATAGCTAAGAAGAGTAATGAAGATGTTCTGAGAGAGGTCAAAGCAAAAAGAGAGCTAATTTCCAATATTAGGAAGAAACAATCATCATTTTTTGGCCATGTAATGAGAAAAGAACAACTGGAATATATTGTAACAACTGGAAAAATTGAGGGACGATGAGATAGGGGGAAGCAAAGAGAAAAAATAACAGACAGCTTAAGAGAATGGCTTGGCAGAAGGTCAACAACAGAAATGATAAATAACTGCCGAGATCGAAAGTTGTGGAGAGACATGATCACCTTAGCCAGCAGGCCCGGTACTTGATGATGATGATGATGATTCCTTGTAGTGACAAGTCCCCTTTATTCCTTGTAGTGGTATGTCCCCTTTATTCCTTGTAGTGGCATGTCCCTTTATTCCTTGTAGTGGTATGTCCCCTTTATTCCTTGTAGTGGTATGTCCCCTTTATTCCTTGTAGTGGCATGTCCCCTTTATTCCTTGTAGTGGCATGTCCCTTTTATTCCTTGTAGTGGTATGTCCCCTTTATTCCTTGTAGTGGTATGTCCCCTTTATTCCTTGTAGTGGCATGTCCCCTTTATTCCTTGTAGTGGTATGTCCCCTTTATTCCTTGTAGTGGCATGTCCCTTTTATTCCTTGTAGTGGTATGCCCCCTTTATTCCTTGTAGTGGCATGTCCCCTTTATTCCTTGTAGTGGTATGCCCCTTTATTCCTTGTAGTGGCATGTCCTCTTTATTCCTTGTAGTGGTATGCCCCCTTTATTCCTTGTAGTGGTATGTCCTCTTTATTCCTTGTAGTGGTATGTCCTCTTTATTCCTTGTAGTGGTATGTCCTCTTTATTCCTTGGATCAGGTATGCATCCTATCATCAAACTTGTTCAATTTATACACTGAGCAAATCTTTAAAAACATCACAGAGGTGCCAGGCCTAAACATTAATGGAAAGATAATCAATAACCTAAGATATGCTGATGATACTGTACTACTAGCAGAAAATCCTAAAGATCTACAACAATTAATTAATGAAATAAACATGATAAGCAAAAAATATGGACTAGATATGGATATCAAAAAGACTAAAACTATGATCATAAACAAAGAAAATACTCAAAACCCACAAGTGGATATCAAGATTGAAGGAATAGACCTGGACACAGTTCAGAACTACAACTACCTTGGACATACTATAACCAGTGATGGAAAATGTACAACTGAAATAAACAAAAGAATAGGAATGGCAAAAAGTAATTTTAATGTCATGAAGAACATACTAACATCAAAACAAATAACACCAGGGCTAAAACTAAGAATAGCAAAATGTTATGTCTTCTCAACATTTCTATATGGTGCAGAAACATGGACATTAGACAAGAAAACAGAACAGAGAATTGAAGCCTTTGAAATGTGAATATATAGAAGAATTGGATGGAAGGAAAAAAAACAAATGATAAAGTTCTAAAAATGAGAAGAGAACTACTAAACACAATTCAAACAACACAACTGAATTTTTGGGCATGTTAAAAGACACAACAGCCTTTAAAGTAATCTTGGAGGGGAAAATACAGGGTAAAAGAGGCAGATGCAGACCAAGACTAACATGGACGAGTAACATCAAATATGGGCAATTCAAACTACGACAATCTGCCTCATCAAATCAAGAGACAGAGTGGAATGGTGCTCCATGATAGCCAACCTTCAATGATGATGATGACACCGTCAAATACTATTAACAATGTTACACTATGTACTTTTAACAATGCTACACCATCAAATACTTTTAACAATGCTATTCTGTCAAAAACTTTTAACAATGCTACACTGTCAATTACTTTTAACAATGCTACACTAAGTACTTTTAACAATGCTACACCGTCAAATACTTTTAACAATGCTATTCTGTCAAAAACTTTTAACAATGCTACACTGTCAATTACTTTTAACAATGTTACACCGTCAAAAACTTTTAACAATGCTATTCTGTCAAAAACTTTTAACAATGCTACACTGTCAATTACTTTTAACAATGCTACACTAAGTACTTTTAACAATGTTACACCGTCAAAAACTTTTAGCAATGCTATTCTGTCAAATACTTTTAACAATGTTACACTATGTACTTTAAACAATGCTACACCTTCAAAAACCTTTAGCAATGCTATTCTGTCAAATACTTTTAACAATGCTATTCTGTCAAATACTTTTAACAATGCTTTTCTGTCAAATACTTTTAACAATGTTACACTATGTACTTTAAACAATGCTACACCTTCAAAAACTTTTAGCAATGCTATTCTGTTAAATACTTTTAACAATGCTATTCTGTCAAATACTTTTAACAATGCTATTCTGTTAAATACTTTTAACAATGCTATTCTGTTAAAAACTTTTAACAATGCTATTCTGTTAAATACTTTTAACAATGCTACACCTTCAAAAACTTTTAGCAATGCTATTCTGTCAAATACTTTTAACAATGCTATTCTGTTAAATACTTTTAACAATGCTATTCTGTTAAATACTTTTAACAATGCTACACTAAGTACTTTTAACAATGCAACACTGTCAAATACTTTTAGCAATGCTATACTGTCAAATACTTTTAACAATGCTACACCATCAAAAACTTTTAGCAATGCTATTCTGTCAAATACTTTTAACAATGCTATTCTGTTAAATACTTTTAACAATGCTACACTAAGTACTTTTAACAATGCAACACTGTCAAATACTTTTAACAATGCTACACTGTCAAATACTTTTAACAATGCTATTCTGTCAAATACTTTTAACAATGCTACACTGTCAAATGGGAGCCGCGATAGCTCAGTGGTTAGTGAACTGGACTACTAAGGACAAGGGGTGGGGTTCGATCCCAACCGATGGCTTCCGGTTGACCTAGCCTTTAATGGGTACCGGATTTTTTTCTGTGAAATTAAAGCGGCACAGACGTAATACCAACCACATTACCCCAAAAATCATGTGCCGAAGGTCTGTGAAATTTATGGTCACTAACACCATATTCCCTATACACCACTTGGCGTGATGAGAGTACTTTACCTTTTACTTACACTGTCAAATACTTTTAACAATGCTACACTAAGTTATTTTAAGATCCATAAGGGGCATGCCTGGAATAACAATTGGAGGTCATAATATAAATAATCTAAGGTATGCTGATGGTACAGTCTTAATCGCTAAGAGTGAAAATGAGTTACAAGAAATGTTGGACATTATAGTGAAAGAAAGCAAAAATAAAGGACTCAGCCTTAATAGCAAAAAGACAGAAGTAATGGTAAAAACAAAGAAAAAGACATCACCTCAGTGCAAAATAAAGACAAGTGGAACAATATTAAAACAGGTAAATGAATTTAAATATTTGGGAACTTTGTTAATCTCAGATGGAAGATGTACAAAAGAGGTGAGATGCAGAATGATTCAGGCAAAAGCAGCTTTCCAAAAAATGAGGAAGATACTATGCAATCCATTTTTTGACATTAGAAACAGGAAAAAGAGTTCTTAAATGTTACGTAGAGCCAGACTTAACATATGGATGTGAATCATGGACAATAGGACAACAGACAAGAAAATCACTGGAGTCTGTAGAAATGTGGTTTTGCAGAAGAATGTTGAGAGTACCATGGATAGCTAAGAAGAGTAATGAAGATGTTCTGAGAGAGGTCAAAGCAAAAAGAGAGCTAATTTCCAATATTAGGAAGAAACAATCATCATTTTTTGGCCATGTAATGAGAAAAGAACAACTGGAATATATTGTAACAACTGAAAAAATTGAGGGACGATGAGATAGGGGGAAGCAAAGAGAAAAAATAACAGACAGCTTAAGAGAATGGCTTGGCAGAAGGTCAACAACAGAAATGATAAATAACTGCCGAGATCGAAAGTTGTGGAGAGACATGATCACCTTAGCCAGCAGGCCCGGTACTTGATGATGATGATACTAAGTACTTTTAACAACGCTATATTGTCAGATATAATATTTGTCAGCTGTATCATTAATTACCTTCTCCACTTTGATGACATTCTGGCTATCCATGCAAATAATCCAACCTTATAATGAGCTAGAATCTTCACCTCGATGTTCAACAAAGTTCAATCTAAAGGATTAACTTCACATAGATATATATCCATTCTGCTCACTGGTAGGGGCAGGCAAGATTACGTTTACAGGAAGTAGATCAGTGTTACATGTCAGATGACAAGAGTTTGTGTATCATCTAGGAGATCACTTCTCACTTGGGTCCAGCACACATGTACTCTCTAACACATATTCCATGCAGCAAGGCCGAGAGGAGAACAGACTTTTATTTAGTATACACATCTAGTGTCTGACATTGAAGGTGATTTAACCTACTGAAAGGATAACAATGAAGGTGATGTAACCTACTGAAAGGATAACAATGAAGGTGATGTAACCTACTGAAAGGATAACAGTGAAGGTGATTTAACCTACTGAAAGGATAACAATGAAGGTGATGTAACCTACTGAAAGGATAACAATGAAGGTGATGTAACCTACTGAAAGGATAACATTGAAGGTGATTTAACCTACTGAAAGGATAACAATGAAGGTGATTTAACCTACTGAAAGGATAACATTGAAGGTGATTTAACCTACTGAAAGGATAACATTGAAGGTGATTTAACCTACTGAAAGGATAACAATGAAGGTGATGTAACCTACTGAAAGGATAACAATGAAGGTGATTTAACCTACTCAAAGGATAACAATGAAGGTGATTTAACCTACTCCGAGGATAACAATGAAGGTGATTTAACCTACTCAAAGGATAACAATGAAGGTGATTTAACCTACTCCGAGGATAACAATGAAGGTGATTTAACCTACTCAGAGGATAACAAAAAAGGTGATTTAACCTACTCAGAGGATAACAAAAAGGTGATTTAACCTACTCAGAGGATAACAAAAAAGGTGATTTAACCTACTCAGAGGATAACAAAAAAGGTGATTTAACCTACTCCGAGGATAACAAAAAAGGTGATTTAACCTATTCCGAGGATAACAATGAAGGTGATTTAACCTACTCAGAGGATAACAAAAAGGTGATTTAACCTACTCCGAGGATAACAATGAAGGTGATTTAACCTACTCAGAGGATAACAATGAAGGTGATTTAACTTAGTGACAGCTCCTCTCAGTATACACCAATGAGTTTGATTAGTCCAGTATTTCTTCCATTCCAAAGTTTATGTTTACTTCAGAAATGATGTAACAAATATTCTTGACTTCAGAAATGATGTAACAAATATTCTTGACTTCAGAAATGATGTAACAAATATTCTTGACTTCAGAAATGATGTAACAAATATTCTTGACTTCAGAAATGATGTAACAAATATTGTTGACTTCAGAAATGATGTAACAAATATTCTTGACTTCAGAAAAACTGGTCTGAGACATGAAATCAGAAATGAGGAACTAATAAAAAAGATAGGAATAATTTCTGCCATAAAGTACATAAATAAACAACAGATAAAGTGGTTTGGCTATGTGATCAAAAAGAAAGACAAAAACACTACACAACAAAACCTTTGTTAAATGCTATAAACATACCATACCTAACAGCCAACTATGAAAGGGATGGATTAATGGAACATTAGAAACACTAGGAAATATAGCAGTAGGAGAGAGAGAAACAGAAGAGCAAAAGATGGATTAATGGAACATTAGAAACACTAGGAAATATAGCAGTAGGAGAGAGAGAAACAAAAGAGCAAAAGATGGATTGATGGAACATTAGAAACACTAGGAAATATAGCAGTAGGAGAGAGAGAAACAGAAGAGCAAAAGATGGATTAATGGAACATTAGAAACACTAAGTAAATATAGCAGTAGGAGAGAGAGAAGCAGAAGAGCAAAAGATGGATTGATGGAACATTATAAACACTAAGTAAATATAGCAGTAGGAGAGAGAGAGAAACAGAAGAGCAAAAGATGGATTGATGGAACATTATAAACACTAGGAAGTATAGCAGTAGCAGAGAAATGAACAGAAGAGCAAAAGATGGATTGATGGAACATTAGAAACACTAGGAAACATAGCAGTAGGAGAGAGGTGAACAGAAGAGCAAAGGATGGATTGATGGAACATTAGAAACACTAGGAAACATAGCAGTAGGAGAGAGGTGAACAGAAGAGCAAAGGATGGATTGATGGAACATTAGAAACACTAGGAAACATAGCAGTAGGAGAGAGAGAAACAGAAGAGCAAAAGATGGATTGATGGAACATTAGAAACACTAGGAAACATAGCAGTAGGAGAGAGGTGAACAGAAGAACAAAGGATGGATTGATGGAACATTAGAAACACTAGGAAACATAGCAGTAGGAGAGAGAGAAACAGAAGAGCAAAAGATGGATTGATGGAACATTAGAAACACTAGGAAACATAGCAGTAGGAGAGAAATGAACAGAAGAGCAAAAGATGGATTGATGGAACATTAGAAACACTAGGAAACATAGCAGTAGGAGAGAGAGAAACAGAAGAGCAAAAGATGGATTGATGGAACATTAGAAACACTAGGTAAACATAGCAGTAGGAGAGAGAGAAACAGAAGAGCAAAAGATGGATTGATGGAACATTAGAAACACTAGGAAACATAGCAGTAGGAGAGAGGTGAACAGAAGAGCAAAAGATGGATTGATGGAACATTAGAAACACTAGGAAGTATAGCAGTAGGAGAGAGAGAAACAGAAGAGCAAAAGATGGATTGATGGAACATTAGAAACACTAGGAAACATAGCAGTAGGAGAGAGAGAAACAGAAGAGCAAAAGATGGATTTATGGAACATTAGAAACACTAGGAAACATAGCAGTAGGAGAGAGGTGAACAGAAGAGCAAAGGATGGATTGATGGAACATTAGAAACACTAGGAAACATAGCAGTAGGAGAGAGGTGAACAGAAGAGCAAAGGATGGATTGATGGAACATTAGAAACACTAGGAAACATAGCACCAGTAGGAGAGAGGTGAACAGAAGAGCAAAAGATGGATTGATGGAACATTAGAAACACTAGGAAACATAGCAGTAGGAGAGAGGTGAACAGAAGAGCAAAAGATGGATTGATGGAACATTAGAAACACTAGGAAACATAGCAGTAGGAGAGAGGTGAACAGAAGAGCAAAAGATGGATTGATGGAACATTAGAAACACTAGGAAACATAGCAGTAGGAGAGAGGTGAACAGAAGAGCAAAAGATGGATTGATGGAACATTAGAAACACTAGGAAACATAGCAGTAGGAGAGAGAGGTGAACAGAAGAGCAAAAGATGGATTGATGGAACATTAGAAACACTAGGAAACATAGCAGTAGGAGAGAGAGGTGAACAGAAGAGCAAAAGATGGATTGATGGAACATTAGAAACACTAGGAAACATAGCAGTAGGAGAGAGGTGAACAGAAGAGCAAAGGACAACCAATGATATTTCCTCTCAATGGTGAAAGACTAATGAGGAAGATGAATGAGAATAGTTTGTTTTACTTATAGTAAGTTATTATCAATGAATGTGTTGAGTTTAAACTAGGTCAACCATCCCTTTATGAAATGAATATAAATTCACCCATCCCTCTTTGCACTAAATCTAAAATCATCCATCCCTTTATGTACTAAATTTAAAGTCATCCATCACTTTACGTACTAAATCTAAAGTCATCCATCCATTTATGTACTAAATCTAAAGTCATCCATCCCTTTATGTAAGTAAAGTAAAGTACCCCCCGTCACGCCAAGTGGCGTATAGGGAAATATGGTGTTAGTGACTATATTTTACAGACCTTCAGCACATGATTTTTGGGGTAATGTGGTCGGTATTATGCCCGTGCTGCTTTACTTTCCCAGAAAAAATCCGGTACCCATTTAAGGCTGGGTGAACCCGGAGCCGTCGGTTGGGATCGAACCCTACCCCTTGTCCGTAGTAGTCCAGTTCACTAACCACTGAGCTATCGCGGCTCCCACTAATTTTTAGGGAATTAGTAAAACCCAGGTGTCCCCGCCAGGGTACGAACCCCGGCTGTTGCCGTGGTAAGCCAACCGCCTATCGATTGCGCTAACCGGACACCCCATCCCTTTATGTACTAAATATAAAATTATCCATCCCTTTATGTACTAAATCTAAAGTCATTCATCCCTTTATGTACTAAATATAAAATCATACATCCCTCATGTTCTAAATCTAAAATCATCTATCCCTTTATGTAATAAATCTAAAGCCATCCATCACTTTATAAAACTTAATCTAAAGTTTATCCATTCTTCTTTGGACTGAATCTAAAGGCATCCATTCTTTAAGAGCTGAATATAAAGTAATCCATCACCTTATGTGCTGAATATAATGTCATATATCCCTTTATAAAATGAATCTAATGTCATCCATTCCTCTTTGCACTAAATCTAAAGTCATCCATCCATTTATGTGCTGAGTCTAAAATCATCCATCTATTTTTATATTAAGACTAAAGCCATTCATTTCGCCATGTATTGAGGCTCAACTCTTAAAGCAGTTTTACGTGGTGGAAATGTCTCCAATTATACAGTTTCTTCAGCAGCAGCCACAAAGAGTGAGCTATAGACCAACTTAAAAGCATCAATGGGTGTGTTGTATATGTTACCTGCAACATTCCTAAGTTAAAAGCTGAAGCCCAGTGCTGTAGTTAGTGTATAGTTATTGTGATTCATTCTGGAGAACATGAGGGGCGGAAGTACTATGGAGATTGTTGTACAATGAAGATGATCTTGTGACTAAACTAACTATACTCCATTTCCCTCAATGCGACTTTAAGGACTTGCTGTTATGATGAAAGCAGCAAAGATCAACAGCACAGACAAAGTTCAAAGCATAAATGCTGACTGTGCCAAGAACTGAGTGTTTAAAGCAGCAAACATCAAAAGTACAGAAAATAACCAAAGCATAAATGCTGACTGTGCCAAGAACTGAATGTTAAGAATAAAGCAGCAAACATCAAAAGTATTAAAATTAAAAAACATGAAAGCATAAATGCTGGCTGTGTTGTCTAGACTTTATACTCACATCATCATCAGCTTCATCATTCTCATCATCACTGAGGTCAATATAAGATTGAAATGTCTGCAAGTGTAAGGGTTAAATCAACAGATAACAAAAGACAACATGAAGGCAGGACTTGGATAATCAACATGTCATTTGATGTTTGCAAACAGGGAATATCAATATCTGACATAAGCAAGAAGCACCACTGTGTAATACTCAGTGCAAACAACGTAGAGAGTAAAGCCCTGAACCAGTTGTCACAAGTCTCCATGAACAACGAGCATATCAAGAGAAGCAAGCAATTAATTCATTGAGAGGCTCTCTGCCATGCTCTCTACTTTCATGCAACCTCGTCCAATATTATTACTGACAAGTATTCACACGTCACCCAATGTATGCACTGCTTAACACCACTACAATTAATAACATATAAAACAACATACTTTGAGCATCACAAAGTTGTGTCCCATCTCCAGCAACAGACGACACTTACCACATACTCTCCTCCCCCCCCCTTTTCCCAATAAAGTTTAATTGATGCTAAATAAAAGACAAGCTACAGGAATTAACTGGAGGACTTTGATCTCTGTTGTTGTAGTCCCTGCACATGACTACAACCAAATAAAAGACAAACTACAGGAACTAACTGGAGGACTTTGATCTCTGTTGTTGTAGTCCCTGCACATGACTACAACCAAATAAAAGACAAACTACAGGAACTAACTGGAGGACTTTGATCTTTGTTGTTGTAGTCCCTGCACATGACTACAACCAAATAAAAGACAAACTACAGGAACTAACTGGAGGACTTTGATCTCTGTTGTTGTAGTCCCTGCACATGACTACAACCAAATAAAAGACAAGCTACAGGAACTAACTGGAGGACTTTGATCTCTGTTGTTGTAGTCCCTGCACATGACTACAACCAAATAAAAGACAAACTACAGGAACTAACTGGAGGACTTTGATCTTTGTTGTTGTAGTCCCTGCACATGACTACAACCAAATAAAAGACAAACTACAGGAACTAACTGGAGGACTTTGATCTCTGTTGTTGTAGTCCCTGCACATGACTACAACCAAATAAAAGACAAGCTACAGGAACTAACTGGAGGACTTTGATCTCTGTTGTTGTAGTCCCTGCACATGACTACAACCAAATAAAAGACAAACTACAGGAACTAACTGGAGGACTTTGATCTCTGTTGTTGTAGTCCCTGCACATGACTACAACCAAATAAAAGACAAGCTACAGGAACTAACTGGAGGACTTTGATCTCTGTTGTTGTAGTCCCTGCACATGACTACAACCAAATAAAAGACAAGCTACAGGAACTAACTGGAGGACTTTGATCTTTGTTGTTGTAGTCCCTGCACATGACTACAACCAAATAAAAGACAAGCTACAGGAACTAACTGGAGGACTTTGATCTCTGTTGTTGTAGTCCTTGCACATGCCTACAACCAAATAAAAGACAAGCTACAGGAACTAACTGGAGGACTTTGATCTTGCTAATGTTGTAGTCCTTGCACATGACTACAACCAAATAAAAGACAAGCTACAGGAACTAACTGGAGGACTTTGATCTCTGTTGTTGTAGTCCCTGCACATGGCTGGTCCAAGCTATAAATACAAATAAAAGACAAGCTACAGGAACTAAGAATAAACTTGGCCAAAATGGGAACTACAGGTTACTATTGATAAAACAAGATAATGAAATATGACACCACATGCTACAACCCAGGAAGGAGCACTAGTGGAGGAAGTGGATCAATTTTACACACTTAGGCAGAATTATCAATAAAGTAGGAGAAGCAGAGAGAGACATTAAGTAGAGAATAAACAAAGCAAGAACAGCTTTCATCAAACTTAATAAAATAAGGACAGAAAAACAAGCATCAAGATAAGACTAATACAAATGTGAAAACAGCCCTATTTTGTGACTGGAGATAAGGATATTGAATAATACAACTAAACAAAAGTGACAGACATCTGTCAACAATTATTTGGGGAAAATTCTGAACACCAGACAGTTTGACAGCATCAGTTAACAGAAATATCTGGGAAAGTATTAAACAGGGGTCAATCAAGCAAATGATCATGAACAGAAAATGGAGAAGGGTTGGACACACACTACGAAAATATAATATCAACATAGCAAGACATGAACAACCATGGAACACAAAAGGAAAGAGAAGGGAAGGCAGGCCCAAAAAACATGAAGAAGAGAAGTCATAAAACCCTCAAGAACATGACCTAGACTTAAAAGAAATAAGATAAAATGTTCCGGAATAGAGACGGATGGAGAGACCATGTCCCTGGCCTATACTCCAGAAAGGGATCTAAATGGCTTTGATTGATTGACAGCGTGCAGTGATCTGGAAAGATTGGAAGGAATGGTTCCAGGCAAATGAGATAAGGATTGGCCAAACAGAAGGTGAAAGACTTAAAGAAATTTGAAACTTAACAACAGAGGAAGTGGAAGATTTGGTTAGAGGCAGAGGTTCCCTCAAAAGAGCTGTCATGAGAGCAACATTGTACAAAGGAGATGAGACTAATTAATGAAGATGAATACTTGTATTTAATGTAATGGAAGTGTGCACACCAGAGAAGCAGGTAGTACTGTATCATCAGTTTGTATTTCTAATTGACACATGTGCACCTCCTAGAAAAAAAAAACATTCCAACCAATGAAAACACTCCCATGATCACTTGTTGACAAGAGACAAATGTACAATAAACAAACATTTAAATGAATGTTTCAATAACATTTCTTTGACAATACAATCATACATATGCCCATTACAACATAAAATTGAGCCTACCCCTCTACACTAAACTGTTAACATTTTATTTAATAATAAATGAGCACAGAACACACTCTGTATCAGCCAGACAGACATTGATATATTGACCAATCAAGCTGAAGATGGCAAAGAGGGAAGAAATTCTAGACTATATCTAACGATCTAATTTGTTAAATGTCCAACCTTGCACAGGACCAACATTGTATCTTGCAACATGTCCCTTTTCATAGCTAGTTGCTCAATCTCAGAGAGGGACTTGATATCTGCTGTTGTTGCCTCCCACCTAATTGTTCTTCTTAATGTTTCTCTAGGTCTGCCTTTTTTCTTTTATCCTCTGGTTCCCATTTGAGGACCTACTTTGAGATTCCCTTGTTGTCTCTTCTCATCACATGGCCAACATATGATCACCTTCATCTCTTGTTAATAACTGATATTTTGGAATACTTTGCCATTTCTCTTATTTCTGCACTAGTCTTGAAATCATGTCATGGTGTGTGAAGTACAGACAGACATTTCAACACAATAAGTACCATAGTCCCAACTCAACTTGAAGGATTTGATGAAAAAAATATCAAGAAAGCATACAAAATGTTACTGCAAGTGACAGGTGCGAGCTGGTGTCGACAATGAATGAAAGCAAATGAACAATTAAGCTGCCATATCTTGTGATAAGTTAGAAATAAAATTGGTACAATTGCAGTGGCTTTGAAATGTGTCTGTGCCATGTTCACTAGCATGCTTTAGATTATTAACCAATGTGCCTACTCACTGTAAATTACCACTCTGTCTATGTTCTATCTATTGTCCCACATAGAGCAAATAAGAGTAATTGAAATACTGCAAAGTCTGTATCTACCTTTTGGATGCACATAGTAAGTCAAACTCTCTTAGATATAGTTCAGCTGTTTAGGTGATAAGAAACAGTAAGGGTTTCCTCTACAACCTTAGGCAACATGATGTTAAATACTCTGTTCCTAAAAGCCTAAACAGCTAGACAGATCTAAGATAGTTTGGCTTATTATTATATTAATATATGCATTCAAGAGGAAGATATAATTATATGATGATACCAGATTTTGCTGTTGCCACCACACTCAGTCACTGTTAATCCAAATATGAATGTTCATTAGTTGGACTTTGCCTGAACGCAACCATTATTAGAATGGTTCATCATATATCCCTAGACCGGCCGTACGCTAATCATACGGTCTGTTGTTTGATGTGCGATTGGATAATCTGACAACTAACTGTGTGTCTATATGTTCGGAATTGGAGTCAACAACGATGGCCAAACATCATCAAGCGCTATATATGACAATTTTTCAAAAGGACGTGAGCTTCCGGTATATGGTGGATAGGCGGCGGGAACAATTGAAAGCTATGCATGAAAAGTGTTCCTTGTTGCAGTTTCCTCATATTCCAAGTCTGGCTTGTTGCAGGAGCTACTGAGTTAAGTGCTCTGTGCACATCGTGAGCTGTGTGTCTCATCAGTTTTGATATTCCAATTGTTTACGATGAATGATGATATCGTATGACAGGGAACAGTTGGCTGTGTTCACTTTCTGCGCGGTTTTGCCTTATGTCGTGTGCTGAGACTGCCATGATGGGGACTACAGTTACCTTTGTTTGGGAGATGAGATAGTCGGATGATTACGCTGGCACGGGTGGTTGAGCAATTATGGATTTTTAAAAATTCGTTTGCAGTGATACCAGGGCCTTCCATAACCAAATAAATACATAAATTAATGTTCAATGCAGGAATACAACATTAAAGTTAAATCTTTTGTCATGTTCAAATGTGTGTTTCTTTAAAAATTAGTAGTCTAGCTTTAAGTTTTAAAAGTTTTTGTTTAGTTAATAAATATTATTACTCGTCCTCACAATGTGACAATACATGTGACCATGGATGGATTGGTCAAAAAGGAATAAATTATAAATCCTCCAGTGTAGTATTTTATTAAAATTAATAACAGTTAACAGGATATATGACAATCTACAGGCACAATTCTTTGAGATCTGTCAATCAGGGGGACAAACAATATCAATATTTATTATATTCAGTACGAGCCTGGATGTGGGTGGGGCAGACTCACATATAGAGTATAGAGCGACAAGTTCAACTCTGCACTACCAGCTCCGGTCTGTGTGGTGAGGAGATGACTTGTTTGTTGTGTGTGAGTCGGTGGGCTCACCAAACTACTCGCTAGTATTGCAATCGGTTGCATTTCAATAAGGCTTACTTACTGCTTTTTTCTTTTCCGCCATTTCAAAATTATTGATGTAAGATTTGGATCTCCGAAACATTTAAGAATAAATGCGGAGATCAATCTTCCGCTATCACTTTGAGAAGATCAGACATCTTAGAGAAGGGGGAGGTAAGAATGTCGGCTCGCCGGATGTAGTGTCAGGTCAACACAAAATGTATCAACCAAACTCATTTTTGTACTTGGTCGACCTTGTGCTGGGTCGTTCATGGCCAAACTTGATCTCATGTGTGCAGACCGGCCTTGGTCTACTGGTATCTATAAGCGGCTACCCTAATTTGCTTGTTTACGAAACAAATGGTGTTCACTGTGACATTTTGCTTGCTGGTTATGTACACTCCCTATATGTTTTCTCAGACACACAACCTACTTGTCCTTACCTGCTTAGCTTGCTTCTTCTTTCCTTCCTCGTTTGCCTTTCAGCCTCGAGGGGAGATATCATTTGTGATCTTCTGCTCTTCTGTGTGCTCTGCTGCTGTTATGTTACCTAGTGTTTCTAATATTCCGTCAAACCATCTTTTTCGTGGTCGACCCTTGGGTCTGGTGTTCTCACAACGTTTATTGAAACTATATCAAGTTTATATTATCATTGCAAACGAATAAAAATCCATAATTGCTCAACCGCCCGTGCCAGTGGAATCATCCGAATTAATATCTCATCTCCCAAACAAAGAAAGGTAACTGTAGTCATCATCATAGCAGTCTCAGCACACGTCAAAAGACATATGGTGAAACCGCACAGAAAGTGAACACAGCGAACTGTTCCTTGTCATACGATATCATAATTCATCGTAAACAATTGGAATGTCAAAACATGATCAAAACGGATGAGACACACAGCTCACGGTGTGCATAGAGCACTTAATAAGTAGCTCCCGCAATGAGCCGGACTTGGAATATGAGGAAACTACAACAAGGAACACTTTTCATACATAACCTTCAATGGTTCCTGTCGCCTATCCACCATATTGACCGGAAGTTCACGTCCTCCTGAAAATGATGATCATCATATTTTTTAATGTACAGTGTTTGATGATGTTAGAACATCGTTTTGACTCCAATTCCAAACATATAAAACACAGTTAGTCGTCAGATTGTCCCCGTCGCACATCAAACAACAGACCGTAAGATTAGCGTATGGCTGGTCTAAGGATATACGATGAGCTATTATGATGATGTAGCATTCACAACAATGGCTGCGCCCATAGATTCATGATTACTCTAGTGAATGCAGCCTACAACGAACGAAATACGGTGCAAATTCCATAAAGAGATAAAATTTCGGCTGACTTGACGGAGCAGTCCACATTAATGAGTTGTGCCTTGTCACGTGGCCAAACCATTTTATCTGTTGCTTCTGTTATATATTCTATGGTGATGGTTATTCATATCTTTTTTCTCGGTTCTTCATTTCTGATCTTATCTCTCAGACTGTTTCCTGTCATTCGTCTAACGCACGGCATCTCTGTAGGGGTTATTTTTCTTATTGTTCTTGCATGAAGGGTCCATGTTGGTAGTACAACGTTGGAGTGAAGATTGCATTGTAGAGTGCCCGTTTTGCCTCTAGAGTTATATTTCCTTGTTGGACAATAGTTAACAATACCTTAGCATATCTGACGCTTGATTTCCGCGGAAGTTATTATTGCACACTTATTAAGGTGGTGTCTTTTCGCCCGTTCGTCGACAAGGAAGTGTAATTTCATTGCTGTGTGATTCTGGATGAAGAAAATAAAAAAAACTAATGTGTATCCACGTGCTGAAGAGCTGTATGGCTGGGGTTGGCCGGTGTTTAATTTTGAAACTGGCTCTGGACCTTACGACCGCGTGAGTGCACGTGGGTTTAGACCATCCACAACCATCTACTTTCAGCAATAAAATCAACAGTGGCGACAAGAAGTGTTAACAAAATCCCGCAAATGATTAGTCGCCTTGAAAGTCATGGCAGCTGCCAACATCTAGCACAGGCTACTTACCTTTCTGTTCCAGGGACTAGTCCTCGCACCAAACGAGTATGCCCTAGCAATTCTTACTGTCAGTACGACTCTAATTGACAGGCTGGAGAAAATACAGAATGAAGCTATGCATATTATCTTGGGGTGTACGAGGGACACTTCCTGTGTAGCAATGAGGTATCTTCTCGACTTTCCAACCATGGATAGCAGAATCAAGATCTGGATGGCACGAGCATACCTGAAGATTAGTGCAGATTAAGAGCATCCATTGCATCATAAGCTCAACACAGGGAAAAACGTGAGGCTAAAAAGAGACAAATCATGGGTGGGCCGAGGAGAAGATGCCATTAAACAGATCTATGGGCTTACTAATATCAACGCTGGCGAGGAGTGGATAGTGGTGTGTGGTAGCGATCAGGGTATTCATCTGGTTAGAGTCACAAGACTACACCCACACCTGTATACTGAGTGATTCAATGAGCACGATAAGACAAGTGGTGGTGGGCTTTATATGTATGCGATTGGTAGAGTCATTGCGGAAGTCAAAAATACGTCGGGTCACCTTTGTCTATGTCCCTGGACATGCGGGAGTACAGGGAAATGAAAGAGCGGACAGGTTGGCTAGCTGCGCTGTCGTTGAGGGAGGTTAACAAATGGATCGGGCGGACATCATCAATGCCCTCAGAGATGTGGGAAGAGCACAGGACTTCGATAAACACAGATCCACGTCACTCCTTCGAATGAAAGAGATGGGAGTTAAGATGGGCACAGCCAGAAACAAGAAACTTAGTGGGCGTGCAAGAATTACTCACATGTGACCATGGATTGGTCAACAAGGAATAAATCCTCCAGTGTAGTATTTATTAAAATTAATAACAGTTAACAGGATATGTGACAATCTACTGGCACAATTCTTTGAGATCTGTCAATCAGGGGGACAAACAATATCAATATTTATTACCAATAATTAATATCATTGTAATAATAATTAATCAAGACTTATCAACCAACATAGAACTGGAGTCGTCAGTCGCTGGACTTGCTGAGGAGGGGATCTGAGCACCTATGGACATGTTCAAAGTGCAATTATGATGACCCGCAAATAACTCAGTAACTGAGGAGGGGATCTGAGCACCTATGGACATGTTCGGAGTGCCATGATGATGACCCGCAAATAACTCAATAACTCAGTAACTGAGGAGGGGATCTGAGCACCTATGGGCATGTTCAGAGTGCCATGATGATGACCCGCAAATAACTCAATAACTCAGTAACTGAGGAGGGGATCTGAGCACATATGGACATGTTGGGAGTGCCATGATGATGACCCGCAAATAACTCAATATCGTTATCTTGCCAAAGCCAATGTGGCCAGTCAAAACTGCCATAGCTTCACTTTGAAACGACAACAGCAACCAAGCCGCTCAGAATGTTTTTTCCATCGAGCTTAACCCGAAATATATGGCAGAAGTTTTTTTTGGAAAATAGTTTAATGAGTCCGTTACTTTTGCAGGCATATTTCGTTCACAGCAGAGTACGTTCAAGCGATGTTCGGCCTGTACGAGTGACTGATGTCCAGCACAAACGTCGCGGCAGCAGGTCTGGTACAGAGAACCCGTCTCTCAGGCAACGGCGCCTACCTCCACTACTGCCAGAAGAGGAAGGATTCGAGCCCCTTGATGATATTGCACATACTATTAGTAAATATTCTAGCAAATATGAGGCATACAATGCAGAACTTGAACACACAAGGTACGCTATTCATTTATCACCATCATCTTGTATTCATGATCGTCATAATAAATAGATCGTTATGTTAAAGTATATTAATTATATTATTATTATTAGTGGTGTGGTTGTGTTGTTGTCATGTCTGATGCTGCACGGCCACGGTCATGTCCGATGCAAGGTCATGCAGTTGAGTGATGTCAACTAGTAGTATTCGTATTGCAATGACGTATATTTCAGTGTTACATTAAATTGTAAATTACTAATAATAATACAAATTGTTTATTGTAATGGATGCCACCTTCGAAATCACATGTAATTTTTAGGTAAAAAACAACAAAATTAATAATTACATGCATGATGATTGTCTCATGTTCAACATTACTTTTCCAGACAGTTACCAGGATTAATCTTCTTCTTCTTTCTTTCTTCATTTGGCTTTCAGCGTTGAGGGGAGATACAATTTGCGTTTTTTTGCTCTTCTGTTCGTCAATACTGCTGTTGTTTCACAGTGGTTCTAATATTCCATCGATCCATCTTATAGTGGTCGACCCTTGGGTCTGGTGTTCTCGCAACGTTTATTCAGGGCTGGTTGTGTTGTGATCGATTATCCCTATATTTTTCTCAGTTCTTCATTTCTGATCTTATCTCTCAGACTGTTTCCTTCCATTGGTCTAACACATTTAATCTCTGTAGATGTTATTTATCTTATTGTTCTTGCATCTAGGGTCCAGGTCTGGCATTGGTAGTACAACGTTGGGATGAAGATTGTATTGTAGAGTGCCTGTTTTCCTCTAGAATTATTTCCTTGTTGGACAATAGTGGTGATAGTTGTCCAATAATTTGACAACGTTTTGTATGTATAGTTATTTAATATTTGTTCTGTCCAGAACTTAGCCAGCTCAAGTTGTGTATGTATAGTTATTTAATATTTGTTCTGTCCAGAACTTAGCCAGCTCAAGTTGTGTATGTATAGTTATTTAATATTTGTTCTGTCCAGAACTTAGCTAGCTCAAGTTGTGTATGTATAGTTATTTAATATTTGTTCGGTCCAGCAGAACTTAGCCAGCTCAAGTTGTGTGTGTATAGTTATTTAATGTTTGTTCTGTCCAGAACTTAGCCAGCTCAAGTTGTGTATGTATAGTTATTTAATGTTTGTTCTGTCCAGAACTTAGCCAGCTCAAGTTGTGTGTGTATAGTTATTTAATGTTTGTTCTGTCCAGAACTTAGCCAGCTCAAGTTGTGTGTGTATAGTTATTTAATGTTTGTTCTGTCCAGAACTTAGCCAGCTCAAGTTGTGTATGTATAGTTATTTAATATTTGTTCGGTCCAGCAGAACTTAGCTAGCTCAAGTTGTGTATGTATAGTTATTTAATGTTTGTTCTGTCCAGAACTTAGCCAGCTCAAGTTGTGTATGTATAGTTATTTAATGTTTGTTCTGTCCAGAACTTAGCCAGCTCAAGTTGTGTATGTATAGTTATTTAATATTTGTTCTGTCCAGAACTTAGCCAGCTCAAGTTGTGTATGTATAGTTATTTAATATTTGTTCTGTCCAGCAGAACTTAGCCAGCTCAAGTTGTGTATGTATAAAAAAGTAAAAAGTAAGTACCCCCGTCACGCTAAGTGGCGTATAGGGAAATATGGTGTTAGTGACCCTATATTTTACAGACCTTCAGCACGTGATTTTTGGGGTAATGTGGTCGGTATTACGCCCGTGCTGCTTTACTTCCCAGAAAAAAATCTGGTACCCATTTAAGGCTGGGTGAACCCGGAAGCCATCGGTTGGGATCGAACCCTACCCCTTGTCCTTTGTAGTCCAGTTCACACTAACCACTGAGCTATCGCGGCTCCCTGTGTGTATGTATAGTTATTTAATATTTGTTCTGTCCAGAACTTAGCCAGCTCAAGTTGTGTATGTATAGTTATTTAATATTTGTTCTGTCCAGCAGAACTTAGCCAGCTCAAGTTGTGTATGTATAGTTATTTAATATTTGTTCTGTCCAGCAGAACTTAGCCAGCTCAAGTTGTGTATGTATAGTTATTTAATGTTTGTTCTGTCCTGCAGAACTTAGCCAGCTCAGAAATGATTCAAATCTAATTTTTGTGCTGTTTTTGTTTCAGGGTGATGATCAGAAATTTGAGGGCTGTCAGGTTCCGGACCATTGAGAGCAATTATTTTAAGAAACCTCTGTCACTGAATCTGTTGACATGGGCAGCCAAAGAGCAGATACAATATTTACATGACAAAGACCCCCAAACATGGACTACTCAGACTTTGTCAGAGTTGTATCCAGTCAGTGAACAGGACATCAAGGGTGTCATGAAATCCAAAGTGCGTTTGTTTCGAGAAAAAGATGTGCTAGAACATGATCTGACAGTGCAGAGAAACTGGGCCGACCTGAAGGCAACCTTGGAGAGTGACGGTGATTCTGCCACAGATCTTGTTTACCAAACTTTCATGAATTCTGACAATGAAATCATCATTGAGAATGCTGCTGGTGTTCGAAATCTGCCATTTCCTGTCAAAAGAATAGAACGATTTAATCCCAAGGGATTTTTCTCAACAATTGTCACTGACTGTTATATGGCTAAAGATGTAGCCAGAAGACAAGCAGAGCAAGAGCTAAGGCATCAAAGTGAGCAGCTGTGTGCAATGTTGTCAGAGGTTTCCAAAATATTTGATGTTAGGTCCAAGAAGAGAACAAGCAATTCAAGAATTCACTCATTGAAGGCAGCAAGTGAGATGGTGGTTTCTGGGACAAGTTACTCAAAGAGGATGTCAGCTGAAGAAAGCATTGAGGTGTCAGACAACACCAAGAAGGAAAGAAATGACCAAGAGAACACGGAAGAATTTATTTCTTCCAAATACAAAGACAGTCCTTGTAAAAACCAATCTTATGACTCTGAAAATAGGAAACGTGATGTTCCACATAAACTGAAGGTACCCCAGGATCAACTGTCTGCTGGTGGGACTTTTGTATCAGGTGACTGTGTTTATGATAAGAATGGAGAGTTTCTGTACAGAATTCTGTGAAACATTGGTTTAGCACCATAACAAGCAGTTAATATGCAACTGGTTCCTGTCAACAAGCCAAAGCGCCCTTTTGGAATGGCCTGTACAATAATTGTCTGGTGCTGTGACCATATAAATAGTTCCCTCATCATGGGACTGCTAAATAATGATGATGGATTCTGTGCTTACACAATAACTCACTTGTACATGACATGTCATCATGATGAATTCTGTGCTTACACAGTAACTCACTTGTACATGACATGTCATCATGATGGATTCTGTGCTTACACAATAACTCACTTGTACATGACATGTTATCATGATGGATTCTCTGCTTACACAATAACTAACTTGTACATGACATGTCACCATGATCGATTCTGTGCTTACACAATAACTCACTTGTACATGACATGTTATCATGATGGATTCTGTGCATACACAGTAACTCACTTGTACATGACATGTCATATTTTGAGACATAATTCATTTCAGTCACTCAGAATTGAAGTTTTTTATTTTTGAAAGAAATCATTAAATTCTCTTCATATATAATAAATACATCCACTTCAAGATTGCCTCAGCAAACGTTCAATGAACAGTTTTTAGCACTGCCAGTGATTACAACAGGGAAAACCTGGTTGTTGTTGCCAGTGATTACAACAGGGAAAAATCTGGTTGTTGTTGCCAGTGATTACAACAGGGAAAAACCTGGTTGTTGTTGCCAGTGATTACAACAGGGAAAAACCTGGTTGTTGTTGCCAGTGATTACAACAGGGAAAAACCTGGTTGTTGTTGCCAGTGATTACAACAGGGAAAAACCTGGTTGTTGTTGCCAGTGATTACAACAGGGAAAAACCTGGTTGTTGTTGCCAGTGATTACAACAGGGAAAAACCTGGTTGTTGTTGCCAGTGATTACAACAGGGAAAAATCTGGTTGTTGTTGCCAGTGATTACAACAGGGAAAAACCTGGTTGTTGTTGCCAGTGATTACAACAGGGAAAAACCTGGTTGTTGTTGCCAGTGATTACAACAGGGAAAAATCTGGTTGTTGTTGCCAGTGATTACAACAGGGAAAAACCTGGTTGTTGTTGCCAGTGATTACAACAGGGGAAACCTGGTTGTTGTTGCCAGTGATTACAACAGGGAAAAATCTGGTTGTTGTTGCCAGTGATTACAACAGGGAAAAATCTGGTTGTTGTTGCCAGTGATTACAACAGGGAAAAACCTGGTTGTTGTTGCCAGTGATTACAACAGGGAAAAACCTGGTTGTTGTTGCCAGTGATTACAACAGGGAAAAACCTGGTTGTTGTTGCCAGTGATTACAACAGGGAAAAACCTGGTTGTTGTTGCCAGTGATTACAACAGGGAAAAACCTGGTTGTTGTTGCCAGTGATTACAACAGGGAAAAATCTGGTTGTTGTTGCCAGTGATTACAACAGGGAAAAACCTGGTTGTTGTTGCCAGTGATTACAACAGGGAAAAACCTGGTTGTTGTTGCCAGTGATTACAACAGGGAAAAATCTGGTTGTTGTTGCCAGTGATTACAACAGGGAAAAACCTGGTTGTTGTTGCCAGTGATTACAACAGGGGAAACCTGGTTGTTGTTGCCAGTGATTACAACAGGGAAAAATCTGGTTGTTGTTGCCAGTGATTACAACAGGGAAAAATCTGGTTGTTGTTGCCAGTGATTACAACAGGGAAAAACCTGGTTGTTGTTGCCAGTGATTACAACAGGGGAAACCTGGTTGTTGTTGCCAGTGATTACAACAGGGAAAAACCTGGTTGTTGTTGCCAGTGATTACAACAGGGAAAAACCTGGTTGTTGTTGCCAGTGATTACAACAGAGGAAACCTGGTTGTTGTTGCCAGTGATTACAACAGGGAAAAACCTGGTTGTTGTTGCCAGTGATTACAACAGGGAAAAACCTGGTTGTTGTTGCCAGTGATTACAACAGGGAAAATCTGGTTGTTGTTGCCAGTGATTACAACAGGGAAAAACCTGGTTGTTGTTGCCAGTGATTACAACAGACGAAAACCTGGTTGTTGTTGCCAGTGATTACAACAGACGAAACCTGGTTGTTGTTGCCAGTGATTACAACAGGGAAAAACCTGGTTGTTGTTGCCAGTGATTACAACAGACGAAACCTGGTTGTTGTTGCCAGTGATTACAACAGAGGAAACCTGGTTGTTGTTGCCAGTGATTACAACAGGGAAAAAACCTTGTTGTTGCCAGTGATTACAACAGAGGAAACCTGGTTGTTGTTGCCAGTGATTACAACAGGGAAAAACTGGTTGTTGCCAGTGATTACAACAGAGGAAACCTGGTTGTTGTTGCCAGTGTTTACAACAGGGAAAAACCTGGTTGTTGCCAGTGATTACAACAGAGGAAATCTGGTTGTTGTTGCCAGTGATTACAACAGGAAAAACCTGGTTGTTGCCAGTGATTACAACAGAGGATACCTGGTTGTTGTTGCCAGTGATTATAACAAGGAAAAACCTGGTTGTTGTTGCCAGTGATTACAACAGCGGAAACCTGGTTGTTGTTGCCAGTGATTACAACAGGGAAAAACCTGGTTGTTGTTGCCAGTGATTACAACAGAGGAAACCTGGTTGTTGTTGCCGCCAGTGATTACAACAGGGAAAAACCTGGTTGTTGTTGCCAGTGATTACAACAGGGGAAATCTGGTTGTTGTTGCTAGTGATTACAACAGGGAAAAACCTGGTTGTTGTTGCCAGTGATTACAACAGGGGAAATCTGGTTGTTGTTGCCAGTGATTACAACAGAGGAAACCTGGTTGTTGTTGCCAGTGATTACAACAGGGAAAAACCTGGTTGTTGCCAGTGATTACAACAGGGGAAATCTGGTTGTTGTTGCCAGTGATTACAACAGGGAAAATCTGGTTGTTGTTGCCAGTGATTACAACAGGGAAAAACCTGGTTGTTGTTGCCAGTTATTACAACAGGGAAAAACCTGGTTGTTGTTGTCAGTGATTACAACAGAGGAAACCTGGTTGTTGTTGCCAGTGATTACAACAGGGAAAATCTGGTTGTTGTTGCCAGTGATTACAACAGGGAAAATCTGGTTGTTGTTGCCAGTGATTACAACAGGGGAAACCTGGTTGTTGTTGCCAGTGATTACAACAGGGAAAAACCTGGTTGTTGTTGCCAGTGATTACAACAGGGAAAAATCTGGTTGTTGTTGCCAGTGATTACAACAGCGGAAACCTGGTTGTTGTTGCCAGTGATTACAACAGGGAAAAACCTGGTTGTTGCCAGTGATTACAACAGTGGAAACCTGGTTGTTGTTGCCAGTGATTACAACAGGGAAAAACCTGGTTGTTGTCAGTGATTACAACAGCGGAAACCTGGTTGTTGTTGCCAGTGATTACAACAGGGAAAAACCTGGTTGTTGTTGCCAGTGATTACAACAGCGGAAACCTGGTTGTTGTTGCCAGTGATTACAACAGGGAAAATCTGGTTGTTGTTGCCAGTGATTACAACAGGGAAAATCTGGTTGTTGTTGCCAGTGATTACAACAGGGAAAAACCTGGTTGTTGTTGCCAGTGATTACAACAGGGAAAAATCTGGTTGTTGTTGCCAGTGATTACAACAGCGGAAACCTGGTTGTTGTTGCCAGTGATTACAACAGGGAAAAACCTGGTTGTTGCCAGTGATTACAACAGTGGAAACCTGGTTGTTGTTGCCAGTGATTACAACAGGGAAAAACCTGGTTGTTGCCAGTGATTACAACAGCGGAAACCTGGTTGTTGTTGCCAGTGATTACAACAGGGAAAAACCTGGTTGTTGTTGCCAGTGATTACAACAGCGGAAACCTGGTTGTTGTTGCCAGTGATTACAACAGGGAAAAACCTGGTTGTTGTTGCCTGTGATTACAACAGAGGAAACCTGGTTGTTGTTGCCGCCAGTGATTACAACAGGGAAAAACCTGGTTGTTGTTGCCAGTGATTACAACAGGGGAAACCTGGTTGTTGTTGCCAGTGATTATAACAGGGAAAAACTTGGTTGTTGTTGCCAGTGATTATAACAGGGAAAAACCTGGTTGTTGTTGCCAGTGATTACAACAGAGGAAACCTGGTTGTTGTTGCCAGTGATTACAACATGGAAAAACCTGGTTGTTGTTGCCAGTGATTACAACAGGGAAAAACCTGGTTGTTGTTGCCAGTGATTACAACAGGGAAAAACCTGGTTGTTGTTGCCAGTGATTACAACAGGGAAAAACCTGGTTGTTGTTGCCAGTGATTACAACAGGGAGAAACCTGTTTGTTGTTGCCAGTGATTATAACAGGGAAAAACCTGGTTGTTGTTGCCAGTGATTATAACAGGGAAAAACCTGGTTGTTGTTGCCAGTGATTACAACAGAGGAAACCTGGTTGTTATTGCCAGTGATTACAACAGGGAAAAACCTGGTTTTTGTTGCCAGTGATTACAACGGGGAAAAACCTGGTTGTTGTTGCCAGTGATTACAACAGCGGAAACCTGGTTGTTGTTGCCAGTGATTAGAACAGGGAAAATCTGGTTGTTGTTGCGAGTGATTACAGCAGAGGAAACCTGGTTGTTGTTGCCAGTGATTACAACAGGGAAAAACCTGGTTGTTGTTGCCAGTGATTACAACAGGGAAAAACCTGGTTGTTGTTGCCAGTGATTACAACAGGGAAAAACCTGGTTGTTGTTGCCAGTGATTACAACAGCGGAAACCTGGTTGTTGTTGCCAGTGATTACAACAGGGAAAACCTGGTTGTTGTTGCCAGTGATTACAACAGGGAAAATCTGGTTGTTGTTGCCAGTGATTACAACAGGGAAAAACCTGGTTGTTGTTGCCAGTGATTACAACAGGGAAAAACCTGGTTGTTGTTGCCAGTGATTACAACAGGGAAAAACCTGGTTGTTGTTGCCAGTGATTACAACAGGGGAAACCTGGTTGTTGTTGCCAGTGATTACAACTGCGAAAAACCTGGTTGTTGTTGCCAGTGATTACAACAGGGAAAATCTGGTTGTTGTTGCCAGTGATTACAACAGAGGAAACCTGGTTGTTGTTGCCAGTGATTACAGCAGAGGAAACCTGGTTGTTGTTGCCAGTGATTACAACAGGGAAAAACCTGGTTGTTGTTGCCAGTGATTACAACAGGGGAAACCTGGTTGTTGTTCCCAGTGATTAAAGCAGGGGAAACCTGGTTGTTGTTGCCAGTGATTACAACAGGGGAAATCTAATTGTTGTTGCCAGTGATTACAACAGGGGAAAATCTGGTTGTTGTTGCCAATGATTACAACAGGGAAAAACCTGGTTGTTGTTGCCAGTGATTACAACAGAGGAAACCTGGTTGTTGTTGCTAGTGATTACAACAGGGAAAAACCTGGTTGTTGTTGCCAGTGATTACAACAGGGAAAAACCTTGTTGTTGTTGCCAGTGAGTACAACAGGGAAAAACCTGGTTGTTGTTGCCAGTGATTACAACAGGGAAAAACCTGGTTGTTGTTGCCAGTGATTACAACAGGGAAAAACCTTGTTGTTGTTGCCAGTGATTACAACAGGGTAAAACCTGGTTGTTGTTGCCAGTGATTACAACAGGGAAAACCTGGTTGTTGTTGCCAGTGATTACAACAGGGGAAATCTAATTGTTGTTGCCAGTGATTACAACAGGGGAAAATCTGGTTGTTGTTGCCAATGATTACAACAGGGAAAAACCTGGTTGTTGTTGCCAGTGATTACAACAGGGAAAAACCTGGTTGTTGTTGCCAGTGATTACAACAGGGGAAACCTGGTTGTTGTTGCCAGTGATTACAACAGAGGAAACCTGGTTGTTGTTGCCAGTGATTACAACAGAGGAAACCTTGTTGTTGTTGCCAGTGATTACAACAGAGGAAACCTGGTTGTTGTTGCCAGTGATTACAACAGGGGAAACCTGGTTGTTGTTGCCAGTGATTACAACAGGGGAAATCTGGTTGTTGTTGCCAGTGATTACAACAGGGGAAATCTGGTTGTTGTTGCCAGTGATTACAACAGAGGAAACCTGGTTGTTGTTGCCAGTGATTACAACAGGGAAAAACCTGGTTGTTGTTGCCAGTGATTATAACAGATGAAACCTGGTTGTTGTTGCCAGTGATTACAACAGAGGAAACCAGGTTGTTGCCATTTAAAATAATGTTGTCCCTGAGTTGACAAGCTGAACACATCTCCAGCAACAGCTAAACTCATGTTTACTGAGGTGACATTTCTCACTGCCAGTTACTTTTATGTGGAAAGCATTTTGATAAGTTCACATTTTCTACCTGTCTTGTTGATTCAGTCAAGTGGACATCTACAGTATGGTACTGTGCCATAGTGGGCAGTCCTGTGTAAGGGTTTTCTTCATTGTGACATTCCTGTAGTGTCTAGACATCTTGAGAGAGTTGCATCTGGCCATAATCTCATCACTCGCCCTTTGCTGAGCTACCAGATAATTTCAGTTATTTGCCTGTTATGTTATAATCATCATCTTTGCCTCCAGATGCAGCCATAGGTACTCTGATAGAATTGTAGGATGGTCAGTTTGTTGTATAAGCTGGGCTCTTGTTAAATTGTAGATGGTCAGTTTGTTGTATAAGCTGGACTCTTGTTAAATTGTGGGATGGTCAGTTTGTTGTATAAGCTGGATTCTTTGTTAAATTGTAGATGGTCAGTTTGTTGTATAAGCTGGGCTTTCGTTAAATTGTGGGATAGTCAGTTTGTTGTATAAGTTGGACATTTGTTAAATTGTGGGATGGTCAGTTTGTTATATAAGTTGGGCTTTTGTTAAATTGTAGATGGTCAGTTTGTTGTATAAGCTGGACTCTTGTTGAATTGTGGGATGGTCAGTTTGTTGTATAAGCTGGATTCTTTGTTAAATTGTAGATGGTCAGTTTGTTGTATAAGCTGGACTCTTGTTAAATTGTGGGATGGTCAGTTTGTTATATAAGTTGGGCACTTGTTAAATTGTGGGATAGTCAGTTTGTTATATAAGTTGGGCACTTGTTAAATTGTGGGATGGTCAGTTTGTTATATAAGTTGGGCACTTGTTAAATTGTGGGATGGTCAGTTTGTTGTATAAGTTGGGCAACCAGTGGAAGATATGCTGTTATGTTCTGAGCTCTTGCAGCTGTCAGGAGACTAGCCTAGTTAGTAGAATGGACAGCCACAAATAGTATAAGTAGGTGTGTAGAAGAGAAAGGCAAAATTGTATTTAATTAAAAGTTGTTTCAGAATTAGTTTGCAGCAAAATAAGGTTATCAGACCTGACAGTGTGGGTGGACAGCCAGTGAGTGTTCACTGGAAAGATGTGGGTGTAAAAAAAAAATATTTAAAATATTTGACAGTAGAAAAGAAATGAGACCAGACAATGTGGGCGGAGAGACATGAAGTCAACAGGAAGCTGGGGGTGTCAATAAAAGAAATAAATTAAGATAGGTTAACTGATGGATGAAAAGAAATGGCTAGCATATAAAAAGACACTCAGAGACCATCAGACAAGCAGAGGAGCAATTAGAGATTAAGCAGAATAGCAGCATTAGCAGAATAATTAGAGATAGCAGCAGACACCATCAGAGAGAGAACACACAGAAGGCAGAGCAAAGCAGTTAGAAAGACTGCTATTACTAGTGTAAATAGATAAAACATTATAACAAGACCAATATTAGATGAAAGTTAATAATTTAACAGATGTAGTTAGTCAACAACAGGACTAGTGATAATCTGTGACATGTTTTAATAATTCCAGGAGTATTGTTGAGTCCAGCAGTTATCCAGACCGCCCGGTTGCATTGTTATTGACTTTAACCTATAATTGATATCTCGTCCATGAAATGTTTGATGTGTTAATATAGCTTGTGACTACATCAATAAATATGTTCTCATGTGATGGAAAACCTCATGCATTTGTCAATTATCAAGAATGTGTTAAAGAAAGAACAAGACAGCAATATAAAGTACAAGAGGAGACATTATATATAGCCAGAAGAAGAAATCTGAGAAAGTGCTGCGTACAGGACTCAATCAGAGGAAGGATCCCAGACTCTCACATGGAGTCAGCTGTCAGGCTAAGTGTGTTGATCGTCCCCACAAAATAGCAATCAGAGGAAGGATTCCAGACTCTCACATGGAGTCAGCTGTCAGGCTAAGTGTGTTGATCGTCCCCCACAAAATAGCAATCAGAGGAAGGATTCCAGACTCTCACATGGAGTCAGCTGTCAGGCTAAGTGTGTTGATCGTCCCCCACAAAATAGCAATCAGAGGAAGGATTCCAGACTCTCACATGGAGTCAGCTGTCAGGCTAAGTGTGTTGATCGTCCCCCACAAAATATCAATCAGAGGAAGGATTCCAGACTCTCACATGGAGTCAGCTGTCAGGCTAAGTGTGTTGATCCCCCCACACAAAATATCAATCAGAGGAAGGATTCCAGACTCTCACATGGAGTCAGCTGTCAGGCTAAGTGTGTTGATCCCCCCACACAAAATATCAATCAGAGGAAGGATTCCAGACTCTCACATGGAGTCAGCTGTCAGGCTAAGTGTGTTGATCCCCCCACACAAAATATCAATCAGAGGAAGGATTCCAGACTCTCACATGGAGTCAGCTGTCAGGCTAAGTGTGTTGATCCCCCCACACAAAATATCAATCAGAGGAAGGATTCCAGACTCTCACATGGAGTCAGCTGTCAGGCTAAGTGTGTTGATCGTCCCCACACAAAATATCAATCAGAGGAAGGATTCCAGACTCTCACATGGAGTCAGCTGTCAGGCTAAGTGTGTTGATCGTCCCCACAAAATAGCAAACAGAGGAAGGATTCCAGACTCTCACATGGAGTCAGCTGTCAGGCTAAGTGTGTTGATCGTCCCCACAAAATAGCAATCAGAGGAAGGATTCCAGACTCTCACATGGAGTCAGCTGTCAGGCTAAGTGTGTTGATCGTCCCCACAAAATATCAATCAAATACAAATGAAAGATATGAAGCAGCATCAAGTATTAAATCAATGGTGCTTGAAACCCTAACTAATTTACAGGTGTTACCTCTGTTGTGTTATAGCAGAGAAGTTTATTAAACAGTCACAGGTGATAGAAGTAGGTGTTACCTGTTATAGCAGAGAAGTTAGTAAACAGTCACAGGTGATAGAAGTAGGTGTTACCTGTTATAGCAGAGAAGTTAGTAGAGTGGACAATCACAGATGATAGAAGTAGGTGTTACCTGTTATAACAGAGAAGTTAGTAGAGTGGACAATCACAGATGATAGAAGTAGGTGTTACCTGTTATAACAGAGAAGTTAGTAGAGTGGACAATCACAGATGATAGAAGTAGGTGTTACAAAAAACAATTCCCAACAAATGGAAGAGTCATACAACAAATGGAAGAGTCAAACAACAAATGGAAGAGTCAAACAACAAATGGAAGAGTCATACAACAAATGGAAGAGTCAACCAACAACAGAAAGAACTTACAAACTCCCACTCCCCACAAATGGAACATATCTGAATCAGTCATCACTTGTGTAGAATTCTTGCACACATATAAAGAACCACCATTGTTGGAACACAACACAATGTGCCATCTTTGCTCAGATCTTTTTGTAGATACAGAAAGATCTCATCAAAGACACAAAGTGTGCTTCACAAACAAGGATCATGAGTGCAACAAAAACTGGGCAAACATTTTTAAAATTAAATAAATTGCCTAGAGTATTTTGTTGAAATGAGGTCTCAGCTGCCACAGAGAGGCTGATTTTTTGAAAAAGTTTATCAACCAAGACTTCATATACATGGTGGGACCTTCAAGTTGATTGTCTGCCCCCAGCAGGACCATGCATTTCATCCCATGAGTTGAGAGCTTGCTGCAAACAAATGATGGCATCACAAAAGTAATTTCTGTAGCTGAAGGCAAGATGAAAAAATCTTTTATTTTAGTGTAATACATTCATTGAGAGTTGTCTCCACATCGAAGGTTGGCTACCATGGGGCATCATTCATTCATTGAGAGTTGTCTCCACTTTGAAGGTTGGCTACCATGGGGCATCATTCATTCATTGAGTGCCTTCTCCACATCGAAGGTTGGCTACCATGGGGCATCATTCATTCATTGAGTGCCATCTCCACATCGAAGGTTGGCTACCATGGGGCATCATTCATTCATTGAGTGCCATCTCCACATCGAAGGTTGGATACCATGGGGCATCATTCATTCATTGAGTGCCATCTCCACGTTGAAGGTTGGCTACCATGGGGCATCATTCATTCATTGAGTGCCATCTCCACGTTGAAGGTTGGCTACCATGGGGCATCATTCATTCATTGAGTGCCATCTCCACATCGAAGGTTGGCTACCATGGAGCATCATTCATTGAGTGCCATCTCCACATGGAAGGTTGGCTACCATGGAGCATCATTCATTGAGAGTTGTCTCCACATCAAAGGTTGGCTACCATGGGGCATCATTCATTCATTGAGTGCCATCTCCACATTGAAGGTTGGCTACCATGGGGCATCATTCGCTCATTGAGTGCCGTCTCCACATCGAAGGTTGGCTACCATGGGGCATCATTCATTCATTGAGTGCCATCTCCACATTGAAGGTTGGCTACCATGGGGCATCATTCATTCATTGAGTGCCGTCTCCACATTGAAGGTTGGCTACCATGGGGCATCATTCATTCATTGAGTGCCGTCTCCACATCGAAGGTTGGCTACCATGGGGCATCATTCATTCATTGAGTGCCATCTCCACATTGAAGGTTGGCTACCATGGGGCATCATTCATTCATTGAGTGCCATCTCCACATCGAAGGTTGGCTACCATGGGGCATCATTCATTCATTGAGTGCCATCTCCACATTGAAGGTTGGCTACCATGGGGCATCATTCATTCATTGAGTGCCATCTCCACATTGAAGGTTGGCTACCATGGGGCATCATTCATTCATTGAGTGCCGTCTCCACATCGAAGGTTGGCTACCATGGGGCATCATTCATTCATTGAGTGCCGTCTCCACATCGAAGGTTGGCTACCATGGGGCATCATTCATTCATTGAGTGCCATCTCCACATTGAAGGTTGGCTACCATGGGGCATCATTCATTCATTGAGTGCCATCTCCACATTGAAGGTTGGCTACCATGGAGCATCATTCATTCATTGAGTGCCGTCTCCACGTCGAAGGTTGGCTACCATGGGGCATCATTCATTCATTGAGTGCCGTCTCCACATCAAAGGTTGGCTACCATGGGGCATCATTCATTCATTGAGTGCCATCTCCACATTGAAGGTTGGCTACCATGGGGCATCATTCATTCATTGAGTGCCGTCTCCACATCGCAGGTTGGCTACCATGGGGCATCATTCATTCATTGAGTGCCGTCTCCACATGGAAGGTTGGCTGCCATGGAGCATCATTCATTGAGAGCTGTCTCCACATTGAAGGTTGGCTACCATGGAGCATCATTCATTCATTGAGTGCCATCTCCACATCGAAGGTTGGCTGCCATGGAGCATCATTCATTGAGAGCTGTCTCCACATTGAAGGTTGGCTACCATGGAGCATCATTCATTCATTGAGTGCCGTCTCCACATCGAAGGTTGGCTACCATGGGGCATCATTCATTCATTGAGTGCCGTCTCCACATCGAAGGTTGGTTACCATGGAGCATCATTCATTGAGAGCTGTCTCCACATCGAAGGTTGGTTACCATGGAGCATCATTCATTGAGTGCCGTCTCCACATCGAAGGTTGGTTACCATGGAGCATCATTCATTGAGAGCTGTCTCCACATCAAAGGTTGGTTACCATGGAGCATCATTCATTGAGTGCCGTCTCCACATCGAAGGTTGGCTACCATGGAGCATCATTCATTGAGAGCTGTCTCCACATTGAAGGTTGGCTACCATGGGGCATCATTCATTCATTGAGTGCCGTCTCCACATCGAAGGTTGGCTACCATGGAGCATCATTCATTGAGAGCTGTCTCCACATTGAAGGTTGGCTACCATGGAGCATCATTCATTGAGTGCCGTCTCCACATCGAAGTTGTCTACCATGAAGTGCAATTCCACTCTGTATCTTGCTTTGACAGTACAGGTTATTGTAGGCTGATTTGTTCATCTTTTGATGTTACTCGTCCATGTTAGTCTTGGTCTGCCTGTTTTACCTTGTATTTTCCCTTCCAAGATTACTTTTAGTAGGCTGCTGTATCTTTTAACTGTATCTCATGCATATGCTTCTCAAACTGGCGGTGAACCCCTTCCTCATAAGATGGATCGCCGCGGCACTGTTTCAGAGGAAGGTGATACTCAGATGTGGAAGTTGGTCTTCCGAGCCAACATCCATTTGTCCTGGGCTGCCACAAGGCTCACCATTGTCACCAGTTCTATTTAATGTGTACACAATAACGATCACGGCCCAACAGCTGGATGGGAGGGGAAGAACTATGACTTTTGCTGATGATATTCTGGTATATCGACAGGGAAGAGACAGACGGGGAATCGCCTCCACAATGCAAGACGAACTCGATCGCATTTCTTCCTGGTGTGGGGTTTCAGGTGCCTTGGTTAATCCTAATAAAGCATCAGTTTCATGGTTCTCCCTTAACAATCATATCGTTAATACGACCACACCGGTAGTACGAATGGGAGCTGATGAGGTGACCAGGGACAAGTTGATGACATACCTCGGAGTTAAGTTTGATCGCAGCCTGTGTTTTCGGGACCACGTTGACCATGTGATAACAAAATCCCGCAAAGGATTAGCCGCCTTGAAGGTCATGGCAGCTGCCAACATCGAGCAGAGGCTACTTACTCTTCTTTTCCAGGGATTAGTCCTCGCACCAATCGAGTATGCCCTGGCCATTCTTACTGTCAGTACGACTCAAATTGATAGGCTGGAGAAAATACAAAATGAAGCCATGCGCATTATCCTGGGATGTACGAGGGACACTCCCTGTGTAGCAATGAGGTATCTTCTTGACTTTCCAACCATGGATGACAGAATCAAGATCTGGAGAGCACGAGCATACCTGAAGATTAGTACAGATACAGAGCATCCATTGCACCACGTGCTCAACACAGAGAAAGGTACCAGGCTAAAAAGAGGCAAATCATGGGTGGGCCGAGCAGAAGATGTCATCAAACAGGTCTGTGGGCTTACCAATCTCAGCGTTGGTGAGGAGTGGATACCGGTGCCTACGTCATTCAAGGGGACTTTCTCATGTATTGTCACACTCGACAGGAAAAGTAGGGAACAGAACCCAGTCGTGGTTAATGCTGAGGTCAACGGTCTCATCTGCGATAACACCGATGAGAAAGATGCAGTCATCTATACAGACGGATCTGTAAGACGACACGAAAAAAGTGCATGGGCATTTACAGCACGTTCGGCAGGCAGAATAGCCAAGGAAGACAGTGGTGCATACGCCATGACCACGAGTAGCATGACAATGGAGGTGATGGCAGTGACCAAGGCATTCAAATGGTTAGAGTCACAAGACTACATCCACGCATGTATACTGAGTGATTCAATGAGCATGATAAAAAAAGTGGAGGCGGGCTTTGTACGCATGCAATGGGTAGAGTCGTTGCAGAAATCCAAAATACGTAAGGTCACCTTTGTCTATGTCCCTGGACATGCGGGAGTACGGGGAAATGAGAGAGCGGACAGGTTGGCTAGCTGCGCTGTCGTTGAGGACGGGCAACCGATGGATCGGGCGGACGTCATCAATGCACTCCGAGATGTGGGAAGAGCACAGGACTTCGACAAACACAGATCAACGTCGCTTCTTCGGATGATGGAAATGGGAGTTAAGATGGGCACAGCCAGAAATGAGAAACTTGGTGGCCGTGTAAGAAGACTTATCAACCAACATAGAACTGGAGTCGTCAGTCGCTGGACACTGAAGGAATTGCTGAGGAGGGGATCTGAGCACCTATGGACATGTTCGGAGTGCAATGATGATGACCCGCAAATAACTCAATAACTCAATCTTTTAACATGGCCCAAAAATCTCATTTGTCTTGTTTGAATTGTGTTTAGTAGTTCTCTTTTCATGTTAAGTTAAGAATTACATTCCAATCAGTAGTAACCAACAAATGAACGATGTAATTTGATGAAGACTATGGTTAGTAATGCACATCTACTGTCTCATTGCTTACAGATTCTAAATGTTTGGCTCAAGGGGGATAACTTTTGTTCTATCTAAACATCCGAAATGTCTTTCTCACTCATTCTCAATTTATCAAAAGTGTTTTGAAAATGGACAAAAATATTTCATTCCTGAATGACCTCCATGTCACATTCTCATGTTAGATGATCAATCCTCTCATAAAGTTTCAGTGAAGGAAGTAATGAATGACAGAAATAAGTCAAAACCTGCTGCCAATCAAAACAAACTTTTATTTCTGGTCCCATCCTCCAACCCTACTGCTTCACCAAACAAAAGATAAAAGTGAAACTGGCTTACCTGTAATCTCCAATAGATAAAAGTTAACCTGTCACACCTGTAATTTCCAATAGATAAAAGTTAAACTGTCTTATATGTAAACTCCAGTAGATAAAAGTTAAACTGTCTTACCTGTAATCTCCAATAGATAAAAGTTAAACTGTCTTACCTGTAATCTCCAATAGATAAAAGTTAAACTGTCTTACCTGTAATCTCCAATAGATAAAAGTTAAACTGTCTTACATGTAATCTCCAATAGATAAAAGTTAAACTGTCCTATATGTAAACTCCAGTAGATAAAAGTTAAACTGTCTTACCTGTAATCTCCAATAGATAAAAGTTAATCTGTCTTACCTGTAATCTCCAATAGATAAAAGTTAAACTGTCTTACATGTAATCTCCAATAGATAAAAGTTAAACTATCTTACCTGTAATCTCCAATAGATAAAAGTTAAACTGTCACACCTGTAATCTCCAATAGATAAAAGTTAACCTGTCACACCTGTATCTCCAATAGATAAAAGTTAAACTGTCTTACATGTAATCTCCAATAGATAAAAGTTAAACTGTCTTACCTGTAATCTCCAATAGATAAAAGTTAAACTGTCTTACCTGTAATCTCCAATAGATAAAAGTTAAACTGTCTTACCTGTAATCTCCAATAGATAAAAGTTAAACTGTCTTACCTGTAATCTCCAATAGATAAAAGGTAAACTCTTACATGTAATCTCCAATAGATAAAAGTTAAACTGTCTTACCTGTAATCTCCAATAGATAAAAGTTAAACTATCCTACCTGTGATCTCCAATAGATAAAAGTTAAACTCTTACATGTAATCTCCAATAGATAAAAGTTAAACTGTCACACCTGTAATCTCCAATAGATAAAAGTTAAACTGTCTTACCTGTAATCTCCAATAGATAAAAGTTAAACTGTCACACCTGTAATCTCCAATAGATAAAAGTTAAGCTATCTTACCTGTAATCTCCAATAGATAAAAGTTAAACTGTCTTACCTGTAATCTCCAATAGATAAAAGTTAAACTGTCTTACCTGTAATATCCAATAGATAAAAGTTAAACTGTCACACCTGTAATCTTCATCAAATAACTAAACTCATGCAGTCACATTTTCTGATGAAAGTGTTGTTTGTTACACAATGTAATGGGGTCCGTCATGAAATAAGAGAGAGAGGAACTGACTTCTCAATCATGATTTCTTAAACAAATTAAAACACCTTTCAGTGACAATTTACAAGTTGTAGGACAGACATCAGACTGTAACAGGATAGACATCAGACTGTAGCATGACAGACATCAGACTGTAGCAGGACAGACATCAGATTGTAGCTGGACAGAATGCAGCAGGACATACATCATACTAGCAGGACAGACACCAGACTGTAGCAGGACAGACATCAGATTGTAGCTGGACAGAATGCAGCAGGACATACATCATACTAGCAGGACAGACACCAGACTGTAGCAGGACAGACATCAGAGTGTAGCAAGGCATACATCAGACTGTAGCAGGATAGACATCAGAGTGTAGCAAGACACACATCTGACTGTAGCAGGACAGACATCAGATTGCAGCAGGACAGACACCAGACTGGCAGGACAGACCTGAGACTGTAGCAGGACAGAAATCAGACTGTAGCAAGACAGACATTGGTCAGTAGCAGGACAGACACCAAATGTAGGAAGACAGACATTGGACTGTAACAGGACAGACACCAGACTGTAGCAGGACAGCCATCAGAGTGTAGCCTGAAAGATATCAGACTAATAGGACAGACATTAGATTGGTAGGACAAACATCAGGCTTTTATCAGGACATTCATCAGACTGTAGCAGGACAGACTTCAGACTCTAGCAGGACAGACATCATACTATCAGGACAGACACCAGAGTGTAAAGAAAAGTAAAGTACCCCTGTCACGCCAAGTGGCGTATAGGGAATATGGTGTTAGTGACCATACATTTTACAGACCTTTCGCACATGATTTTTAGGGTAATGTGGTCGTTATTACACCCGTGCCGCTTCACTTTCCCAGAAAAAAATCCGGTACCAATTAAAGGCTGGGTGAACCCGGAAGCCATCGGTTGGGATCGAACCCTACCCATTGTCCTTTGTAGTCCAGTTCACTAACCACTGAGCTATCGTGGCTCCCACACCAGAATGTAGCTTGACAGATATCAGACTAACAGGACATACATCAGACTCGTAGGACAGACCTGATACTACAGCAGGACAGACATAAGACTGTAGCAGAACAGACATCATATTGTAGCAGGACATATATCAGACTAACAGAAGCTACATCATGCTGCAGCAGGACAGACATTAGTGTGTAGAAGGACAGACATCAGACTGTAGCCAGACAGACATCAGAGTGTAGCAGGACAGACATCATAGACATTAAAGTGTAGCATGACAGACATCCGAGTGTAGCCTGACAGATATCAGACTAACAGGACAGACATAAAACTAGTAGGACAGACATCAGACTGTAGCAGGACAAACATCAGACAGTAGCAGCACAAACATCAGACTAACCGAACAGAAGCATTTAAAATAAGGAGTAAGGCAGGGGTGCCTTCTGTCTCCATTTCTCTTTCTACTGGCCATAGATTGGATTATGAAAATAACTCAAAACAACAGAAATGGGATCCAGTGGTCACTGACCAAACAACTTGATGATTTAGACTTTGCTGATGACATAGCTCTCCTATCACACAGCCATCTACAGATGTAGGATAAAATGAGCATACTTGATGAGAGATCACAACAGCTAGGACTGAAGATTAATAGAGATAAGACCAACATTATGAGAATTAATACAGTTGGCAATAACCAAATAAAACTAGGAGAATTACCTCTATTAGATGTACAATCTTTCATATATCTGGGCAGTAATATAGATAAAGAGGGAGGAACAGAAAATGATACCAAAATAAGGATATCAAAAGCAAGAGGAGCTTTTATTGCAATTGGAAACATATGGAAATCCAAAGAAATTAGGTTAAATACAAAAATAAAAATTTTCAACTCAAATGTTAAAGCGGTCCGTTTTTTTTATGGTTGTGAAACATGGAGAACAACAAAATTGACAATCACGAAGATACAGACTTTCATTAATGGATGCTTACGCAGGATAAAAGGATGGAAATGGCAGGACAAAATCACCAACATAGAATTATGGAAATGTACCAGTCAAACACCAGTGGATAAAGAGATACAGCGAAGACGATGGCGCTGGAAAGGACAGACACTAAGGAAGCCAACTGAGAGTATTACACAACAGGCCCTTTTTTGAATCCCCAGGGGAAAAGACAAAGAGGAAGACCAAGGAATTCTTGGAGAAGACAGATAGAAGCAGAGATGAGGATGATGGGAAAGACATGGAATGATCTTAAAAGAATGGCAAAAAACAGAACGGCTTGGAAAATGTTTGTGAAGACATATGCTCCACTGGGAGCTAAAAAGGTAGAAGAAGAAGAAGATGACAGACATCAGAGTGTAGCCTGACAGATATCAGACTAACAGGACAGACATAAACTAGTAGGACAGACATCAGACTGTAGCAGGACAAATATCAGACAGTAGCAGTGCAAACATCAGACTAACCGAACAGACATGAGACTAGTGGGACAGGCATGAGACGGTTCTCTATTACACAACAGATGAGGATAACTTACGTCTGTACAGCATTGAGCCCTGCAGTTCTCATTTTCGGCAATCTTTCCAATAGAATGGATGAGTTCTAGAGTAATGCATACTCCCAGAAATGTAGCGGAATGGCTTCCCATCTTTCAGAAATGTGTTATTTTGGAAGTCAATGTGTTATTTTCGAAGTCAATGTGTTATTTTGGAAGTCAATGTGTTATTTGGAAGTCAATGCCGAAAATTCTTACATCCTGAGTCTGCAAGTTTGTTACAAAGTAAAAACAAAATAATCTGCCTCTATATCACTTTATTGAGTTATTTGCAGGTCATCATCACTGCACTCCGAACATGTCCATATGTGCTCAGATCCCCTCCTCAGCAAGTCCCGCAATGTCCAACGACTGGCGACTTCAGTTCTGTGTGGGGTAAGTCTTCTTACATGCCCACTAAGTTTCTAGTTTCTGGTTGTGCCAATCTTATCTCCCATCTCTTTCAACTGAATGGGTGACGTGGACTCATGGTTCAAAGTCCTGTGCCCTCCCCACATCTCGAGCGTGCTGTAAATGCTCCCGCACTCCCTTGGTGTCATATTACGGATCCATCTGTATAGATGAATGAATCTTTCTCATCGGTGTTATCCGATGGCTTGCGTCAGGATCGGTGAACCAGAACCATCCAGACCCTGCTCCACCTCTCCGTGGTGCCTCCAGTAACAGACTAACCTGTCTAGTCTGGCCAAGCGAGCAGGGATCGAAGAGGGAAGACAACTCGGTACTCAAAAATGTCGTGCTGAAGTCGGATGTGTGGGCCGAAAGACGCAAATATAACGTTATACTGCAAACCACAACACAACACAGACACGTCCACTTAACGTCCTTTTAAGGGCGGATGACGAAGAGGAATTCTACAGTCTACGAATATTCTAGAATACTTTAGTCATCGGGCGAACGCAAGCAAGCAAATGTTATGTAGAGCCAGTCTTAACATATGGACAATAGGACAACAGACAAGAAAATCACTGGAGTCTGTAGAAATGTGGTTTTACAGAAGAATGTTGAGAATACCATGGACAGCTAAGAAGAGTAATGACGACGTTCTGAAAGAGGTCAAAGCAAAAAGAGAGCTCATTTCCAATATCAGAAGAAACAATCATCATTTTTGGCCACGTAATGAGAAGGGAACAGCTGGAATATATTGTGACAACTGGGAAATTTGAGGGGCGAAGAGATAGAGGGAAGCAAAGAGAAAAGATACCAGATAGCTTAAGAGAATGGCTTGGTAGAAGGTCAACAACAGAAGTGATAAATTACTGACGTGATCAAAAATTGTGGAGAGACATGATCACCTACGCCAGCAGGCTTGGTACTTGATGATGATGATGAAGAGAATGGAAAGATGGACAGAATATATCAGTGAACTCTATGATGATGAAAGACCAGAGCTAAACAATTGAAACAATGACACAGGACCACCAATAATGCAGAGTGAAGTGGAGGACGCCGAAGAAGTCAGGCGCCGCTGATTGTGAAGACCATCGCACTATTAGTCTCATGAGCCATATGACTAAAATATTACTAAGAATAATCATGAGACGTGTAAGGAACAAAATAAAACCAGAAATAAGTGAGGAACAATGTGGATTTGTGGAAGGAAAGGGCACCAATAATGCAATATACATCTTAAGAACATTGATAGAAAGAGCTATAGAGTAAAGAAAGATCTTTATATGTGCTTTATAGACTACACAAACACATCTGACAAAGTAAAGCATGTGGAAATAATCAATATGCTGGAGAAATTAAACATTGATGGCAAGGATCTGCGAATCATAAAAAAACATGTACTGGCAACAAACAGCAGCTATACGAATTAACAGCCAAACAGGACAATTGCAATATATAAAATAAGGAGTCAGACAAGGAAGGCTGTGTTCTGTCGCCGGATTTGTTTTCACTTTACAGCGAATATATTATGAGATCAATAGTAGACAAAAAAGGAATTGAAGTCAACGGTCACAACATAAACAATTTGCGATATGCGGATGACACAGTCTTAATAGCAGAGACAGAGAATGAACTACAAGAAATGATAGACATAATAGTAAAAGAAAGCAACAAAAACGGTCTCAGTGTGAATAGTAGGAAAACAGAAGTAATGATCATATCAACGAAACAATCATCACCACCATGCAGCATAAAAATAAACGAGACAAATCTGAAACAAGTGCAACGTTTCAAATACTTGGGCACAATAATAACATCAGATGGAAGATGCACCACAGAAATAAAAAGTATAATAGCTCAGGCCAAAATAGCATTTCATAAAATGAAAAATATCTTATGCAACAAATCTTTGTCAATAGAAGTGAGAAAGAGAGTTCATTGGTGCTATATAGAAGCAATTCTGTCTGATCTATGGAAGTGAGTCATGGACAGTAGACAAACAAATGAAAAGACGATTAGAGGCCACAGAGATGGGATTCTCAGAAGAATATTGAAAGTTCCCTGGACAGCTAGAAAGACCAATGAGGAAGTTCTCAAAGAGGCCAACACAAAAAGGCAGCTCCTAAAAAACATCAGAAAGAAGCAATCAACATTTTTCGGGCACATCTTGAGAAGAGGAAAGTTGAAATACTTGGTTATAACTGGCAAAATAAAAGGAAAGTGAGATTGCGGACGACAAAGAGAGAAAATACAGGATAGCTTGGTGTCATGGCATGGAAAATAGGCAACAAGAGAACTGATACGATGCACTGTAGATAGAAGATTGTGGAGGGACATGATCGCCTACGCCAACCTGTAGTATGGCACATCATGATGATCAGTCATAGAAAGTATTGTATAAGTGTTCTGTCAGTTTTTGTGTGTGTGTGTGTGTGTGTGAGAAAATGAACGGAAAAACCGATATTTGATCGTTTTGTGTTGCTTTGTGTACATTTTATAAGCTTTCTTTACCAAATTCCGTAGTGTCAGATTTGTCATGTTTTATCTATGTTATTTGTCCTATGTGAATGGATGAATGACTGAATCCACGTGGATTCTATTTGTCTATGGGTATAATTTAATAATAAAAGTGAATTTTCAATTTGAAGATCGAAGGATTTATCTAGTTATAGCCATCGGTGAAACAATTTTCTGAATTTAATTATTTTAAATTGTTAAAACCCTTTCACTGTAGACTGTAATAAATATGTTGTATGTGCTTTAAAATGATTGAAGTTAATATTAAAATATGTCTATTTGGATATACATGTACTATGAAAAAAAAGTAGATTTCCATGTGACTTTTGATTGAAATATTTTAGTGGAACTCTTATTTGCATTTTGTGTAGATTTATTTTGTTTACTTACACATCATATCGCATTCTTAATGTAATTCTTCTTACACAAACAGATCATAATATTATAGATAAATAGAGCAGCTATTCCTGAACATTTTGGACCAAACAATGAACAAACAGCAGATATATGTTACTTAACCAAACAATGACACACAGCAGATATACGTTACTTAACCAAACAATAACAAACAGCAGATATACGTTACTTGACCAAACAATAACAAACAGCAGATATACGTTACTTAACCAAACAATGACACACAGCAGATATATGTTACTTAACCAAACAATGACACACAGCAGATATACGTTACTTAACCAAACAATGACAAACAGCAGATATACGTTACTTGACCAAACAATAACAAACAGCAGATATACGTTACTTAACCAAACAATAACAAACAGCAGATATACGTTACTTAACCAAACAATAACAAACAGCAGATATACGGTTACTTAACCAAACAATGACACACAGCAGATATACGGTTACTTAACCAAACAATAACAAACAGCAGATATACGTTACTTAACCAAACAATAACAAACAGCAGATATATATTACTTAACCAAACAATAACAAACAGCAGATATATGTTACTTAACCAAACAATAACAAACAGCAGATATATGTTACTTAACCAAACAATAACAAACAGCAGATATATGTTACTTAACCAAACAATAACAAACAGCAGATATATGTTACTTAACCAAACAATAACAAACAGCAGATATATGTTACTTAACCAAACAATGACACACAGCTGATATATGTTACTTAACCAAACAATAACAAACAGCAGATATATGTTACTTAACCAAACAATAACAAACAGCTGATATATGTTACTTAACCAAACAATAACAAACAGCAGATATATGTTACTTAACCAAACAATAACAAACAGCAGATATACGTTACTTAACCAAACAATAACAAACAGCAGATATACGGTTACTTAACCAAACAATGACACACAGCAGATATACGGTTACTTAACCAAACAATAACAAACAGCAGATATACGTTACTTAACCAAACAATAACAAACAGCAGATATATATTACTTAACCAAACAATAACAAACAGCAGATATATGTTACTTAACCAAACAATAACAAACAGCAGATATATGTTACTTAACCAAACAATAACAAACAGCAGATATATGTTACTTAACCAAACAATAACAAACAGCAGATATATGTTACTTAACCAAACAATAACAAACAGCAGATATATGTTACTTAACCAAACAATAACAAACAGCAGATATATGTTACTTAACCAAACAATAACAAACAGCAGATATATGTTACTTAACCAAACAATAACAAACAGCTGATATATGTTACTTAACCAAACAATAACAAACAGCAGATATATGTTACTTAACCAAACAATAACAAACAGCAGATATATGCTACTTAACCAAACAATAACAAACAGCAGATATATGTTACTTAACCAAACAATAACAAACAGCAGATATATGTTACTTAACCAAACAATAACAAACAGCAGATATATGTTACTTAACCAAACAATAACAAACAGCTGATATATGTTACTTAACCAAACAATAACAAACAGCAGATATATGCTACTTGACCAAACAATGACACACAGCAGATATATGTTACTTGACCAAACAATAACAAACAGCAGATATATGTTACTTGACCAAACAATAACAAACAGCAGATATATGTTACTTGACCAAACAATAACAAACAGCAGATATGTTACTTAACCAAACAATAACAAACAGCAGATATGTTACTTGACCAAACAATAACAAACAGCAGATATATACGTTACTTAACCAAATAATAACAAACAGCAGATATGTTACTTGACCAAACAATAACAAACAGCAGATATATACGTTACTTAACCAAATAATAACAAACAGCAGATATGTTACTTGACCAAACAATAACAAACAGCAGATATATGTTACTTAACCAAACAATAACAAACAGCAGATATACGTTACTTGACCAAACAATGACAAACAGCAGATATATGTTACTTGACCAAACAATAACAAACAGCAGATATATGTTACTTGACCAAACAATGACAAACAGCAGATATACGTTACTTGACCAAACAATAACAAACAGCAGATATATGTTACTTGACCAAACAATAACAAACAGCAGATATATGTTACTTGACCAAACAATGACAAACAGCAGATATATGTTACTTGACCAAACAATGACACACAGCGGATATACATTACTTAACCAAACAATAACAAACAGCAGATATATGTTACTTGACCAAACAGTAACAAACAGCTGATATACGTTACTTGACCAAACAATAACAAACAGCAGATATATGTTACTTGACCAAACAATGACACACAGCAGATATATGTTACTTGACCAAACAATGACACACAGCAGATGTATGTTACTTGACCAAACAATGACACACAGCAGATATACGTTACTTGACCAAACAATAACAAACAGCTGATATATGTTACTTGACCAAACAGTAACAAACAGCTGATATACGTTACTTGACCAAACAATAACATACAGCTGATATACGTTACTTGACCAAACAATGACACACAGCAGATATATGTTACTTGACCAAACAATAACAAACAGCAGATATACGTTACTTGACCAAACAGTAACAAACAGCTGATATATGTTACTTGACCAAACAATAACAAACAGCTGATATATGTTACTTGACCAAACAGTAACAAACAGCTGATATATGTTACTTGACCAAACAATAACAAACAAATGATATATGTTACTTGACCAAACAATAACAAACATCAGATATATGTTACTTGACCAAACAATAACAAACATCAGATATATGTTACTTGACCAAACAATAACAAACAGCTGATATATGTTACTTGACCAAACAATAACAAACATCAGATATATGTTACTTGACCAAACAATAACAAACATCAGATATATGTTACTTGACCAAACAATAACAAACATCAGATATATGTTACTTGATCAAACAATAACAAACATCAGATATATGTTACTTGACCAAACAATAACAAACATCAGATATATGTTACTTGACCAAACAATAACAAACATCAGATATATGTTACTTGACCAAACAATGACACGCAGCAGATATATGTTACTTGACCAAACAATAACAAACATCAGATATATGTTACTTGACCAACAATAACAAACATCAGATATATGTTACTTGACCAAACAATAACAAACATCAGATATATCTTACTTGACCAAACAATAACAAACATCAGATATATCTTACTTGACCAAACAATAACAAACATCAGATATATCTTACTTGACCAAATAATAACAAACATCGGATATATGTTACTTGACCAAACAATGACACACATCAGATATATCTTACTTGACCAAACAATAACAAACATCAGATATATCTTACTTGACCAAACAATAACAAACATCAGATATATGTTACTTGATCAAACAATAACAAACATCAGATATATCTTACTTGACCAAACAATAACAAACATCAGATATATGTTACTTGACCAAACAATAACAAACATCAGATATATCTTACTTGACCAAACAATGACACACAGCAGATATATGCTACTTGACCAAACAATAACAAACATCAGATATATCTTACTTGACCAAACAATAACAAACATCAGATATATCTTACTTGACCAAATAATAACAAACATCAGATATATGTTACTTGACCAAACAATGACACACATCAGATATATCTTACTTGACCAAACAATAACAAACATCAGATATATCTTACTTGACCAAACAATAACAAACATCAGATATATGTTACTTGATCAAACAATAACAAACATCAGATATATGTTACTTGACCAAACAATAACAAACATCAGATATATGCTACTTGACCAAACAATAACAAACATCAGATATATCTTACTTGACCAAACAATAACAAACATCAGATATATGCTACTTGATCAAACAATAACAAACATCAGATATATGCTACTTGACCAAACAATAACAAACAGCAGATATATGCTACTTGACCAAACAATAACATACAGCAGATATATCTTACTTGACCAAATAATGACACACGGCAGATATATGCTACTTGACCAAACAATGACACACAGCAGATATATGCTACTTGACCAAACAATGACACACAGCAGATATATGCTACTTGACCAAATAATAACAAACAGCAGATATATGCTACTTGACCAAACAATAACATACAGCAGATATATCTTACTTGACCAAATAATGACACACAGCAGATATATGCTACTTGACCAAACAATGACACACAGCAGATATATGCTACTTGACCAAACAATGACACACAGCAGATATATGATACTTGACCAAACAATAACATACAGCAGATATATGCTACTTGACCAAACAATGACACACAGCAGATATATGCTACTTGACCAAACAATGACACACAGCAGATATATGATACTTGACCAAACAATGACACACAGCAGATATATGATACTTGACCAAACAATAACACACAGCAGATATATGCTACTTGACCAAACAATGACACACAGCAGATATATGATACTTGACCAAACAATAACAAACAGCAGATATATGCTACTTGACCAAACAATAACACACAGCAGATATATGCTACTTGACCAAACAATGACACACAGCAGATATATGATATTTGACCAAACAATAACATACAGCAGATATATGCTACTTGACCAAACAATGACACACAGCAGATATATGCTACTTGACCAAACAATGACACACAGCAGATATATGCTACTTGACCAAACAATAACATACATCAGATATATGTTACTTGACCAAACAATAACAAACAGCAGATATATGTTACTTGACCAAACAATAACAAACAGCAGATATATGCTACTTGACCAAACAATGACACACAGCAGATATATGATACTTGACCAAACAATAACAAACAGCAGATATATGTTACTTGACCAAACAATGACACACAGCAGATATATGCTACTTGACCAAACAATGACACACAGCAGATATATGTTACTTGACCAAATAATGACACACAGCAGATATATGCTACTTGACCAAACAATAACAAACATCAGATATATGTTACTTGACCAAACAATAACAAACATCAGATATATCTTACTTGACCAAACAATAACAAACATCAGATATATGCTACTTGATCAAACAATAACAAACATCAGATATATGTTACTTGATCAAACAATAACAAACATCAGATATATGCTACTTGACCAAACAATAACAAACATCAGATATATGTTACTTGACCAAACAATAACAAACATCAGATATATCTTACTTGACCAAACAATGACACACAGCAGATATATGCTACTTGACCAAACAATGACACACAGCAGATATATGCTACTTGACCAAACAATAACAAACAGCAGATATATGCTACTTGACCAAACAATAACATACAGCAGATATATCTTACTTGACCAAACAATAACATACAGCAGATATATGCTACTTGACCAAACAATGACACACAGCAGATATATGCTACTTGACCAAACAATAACATACAGCAGATATATGCTACTTGACCAAACAATAACATACAGCAGATATATGTTACTTGACCAAACAATAACATACACCAGATATATGCTACAGTTCTTGTAACTGTTATGTGTCAAACATTGTGCTAGAAATAGGTGTGTCCAAAGAGTGCCGCACTGTGTTTTAGTCTGTGTCTACTAATGGCTATTCTGGCCACTCTGAATGCTGGCATTAAACTCTTTGGCCAGTTTCTTCAGTTAAATTACGTCGTCAGTTAAATCGCCTATGTTGTCGTACGGAACACCATCTGGACCAGGAGCAGTGTTGTGTGATCTTTTAAGTGTTGTGCGAATGGTATCGGTTGTGATTGTGAGATCTTCTCCCAGCACTACATCCTCACACAATTCTGACAGCGACCCCCGTATTCTCATTCTTACAGCCTCATTTTTTTAATTGGTCAATCTGTTCAATGTAGCGGGCAAGCAGGGCCTTCCATTTGCTCTCATCAGATTTGTGCCGTATCTGTCGTATGCTCTGGAAGTCTGGTATGCCTCTGTGTCGTGTTATGTCATTCATGTTCTGATGAAGGTGCCAGAATGTGGTGGTTAGCGATTTTTCTGAGCACATTTTTTTTGCAGAAATTATCCCACTTGGCATCTTTATCCTGCTTAGCACATAGTTTAAAGTGCATCATTTTTTAGTCGACCTCTTGTTTCAGACGCTTCAAGAGCTCAGTTTGTGTTCTTCCATTCCTTCTGGCTTTCTGCCATGTCTTGGCCGTTTGTCTCTTGCTCTGCCAAGCTTCCTCGACTTCTACCTTCCACCAGGGTGGCTGCGTCCATCTCTCCTGCCTTCTGCGAGGGGTGTCCTATTTCCTATGTCTGATTTTGCTAATGACGTCCTGGTCTGTGTTCTCATAGTGGAATGTGTTGAGCTTGCTTTTCTGGTTTCTATTTCTGTTTTTCTCAATTTGGATGGCACATGGATAGTGATAACTTCCGTGGAACCCCAGTACACTCCACCTGCAAACCGGAGCGAAGGTGGAAGACACCAGTGCCAGGTCTATGACACTATCAGTGTCCCTGTTCGGGCGGTCATTCTGGTTGCCCTTCCATCATTCAAGCACACTAAATCGGCCGACACTAGTGCGTTCTCTAGGTCTTCTCCCTGCTTGTTGGTTATGACGTTACCCCACTGGTTGCCTCTAGCATTAAAGTCTCAGCAGAAAATGACGTTCTCCTCCTCGAACGCAAAGAGATTCTGCCATTGTTGTGTGTCCACCTTTCCATTACAGGCATACACATTTACAACCATGAAAGAAACTGGGGTCTGCATCCTAAATGCATGTACCTGGAATTATGCACTATCCCACGCAGACATATCAACCTCAACTACGAACATGTTGTTTCACACAAGCTTGGCTTTTCCAATGTGTCGTCTATTGTAGAAACAGTGAAATCCAGGGGCACTAACTGTCCTATCACGAAGCAGTGTTTTTTTTGCAAAATTATTATATCGGCGCCTCACAGAGGCTGTATCAAGAATGGGCCGTTGTTGATTTATAGAAGCACAGTTTCAGTATGTGACGAGCATATACTTTAGGCCTAACCTCTTGCACTTCGACCGTTTCTTACACATTCCGGCAAGTTTGCCTTTCTTGTTTTCCTTCTTTGATGTTGTCGTTGAGGCTTCATCTGAATACTTTTTGTTGTTATTGTTGATTTTGTCACTGGAAGTCGATGCTGTGGATGGTCTAGACTCCTGTGCACTCACTCAGTTGCACAGTCTAGAACCTGTTTGCACGTTATAGATGGCCAACCCCACTCATTCAGCTCTTCGGCACGGGGATATACTGTGCGTTTTTTATTTTCTTCATTCAGAAACACACTCTGATTCTTTCTTCTTCTTCTGCGAGCATGGCTCATTCAGACTAGGACTCCGGACTCTCTTATGAAGGCTGCTGTCTGTTAATGTGATTCGGTTACCCGGCTCATTCAGATTAGGACTCCGGACTCTCTTATGAAGGCTGCCGTCTGTTTAAGTGATTCGGTTACCCGGCTCATTCAGACTAGGACTCCGGACTCTCTTATGAAGGCTGCTGTTTAAGTGATCCGGTTACCATGTAGAGTTTCTTTTCCAGGGAAGTGGGCTGTGGACCACATTGTCTTTCTCAGGTCTGTGTACTGGGGGCAATCCTGGAGAACATGTTTTATTGTCATGTTATCCAGTGTACAGTGGCATAGGCTGGTAGTTCCTATTTTGAGTTTAGTGAATATGTGGTTTCTCATTCTGTTGTGGTCAGTGCGTAGGCGAAGTATGATGACTTCATCCATCCTTGATAGTTGGAGGTATCCGTCCCTCTCGTTATACTTTGGGTGTTCTTGTTTCCATTTTTCAATTCTAGTTCTAATTTCTTACTTTGTGTCTCCTTCTAGATCGATACAGCTTCCAAAGTGATCTATTTCTTACTTTGTGTCTCCTTCTAGATCGACACAGCTCCCAAAGTGATCTATTTCTTACTTTGTGTCTCCTTCTAGATCGACACAGCTCCCAAAGTGATCTATTTCTTACTTTGTGTCTCCTTCTAGATCGATACAGCTTCCAAAGTGATCTATTTCTTACTTTGTGTCTCCTTCTAGATCGACACAGCTCCCAAAGTGATCTATTTCTTACTTTGTGTCTCCTTCTAGATCGACACAGCTCCCAAAGTGATCTATTTCTTACTTTGTGTCTCCTTCTAGATCAATACAGCTTCCAAAGTGATCTATTTCTTACTTTGTGTCTCCTTCTAGATCGACACAGCTCCCAAAGTGATCTATTTCTTACTTTGTGTCTCCTTCTAGATCAATACAGCTTCCAAAGTGATCTATTTCTTACTTTGTGTCTCCTTCTAGATCGACACAGCTCCCAAAGTGATCTATTTCTTACTTTGTGTCTCCTTCTAGATTGACACAGCTCCCAAAGTGATCTATTTCTTACTTTGTGTCTCCTTCTAGATCGACACAGCTCCCAAAGTGATCTATTTCTTCCACTGCTTTTCCTTCCAAGTATGTTATTTATTCTGGATGAATTTGATTTTTCGAAACTTTTAGTCTTTTGTTGGTTGATCTCAAGTTTAATTTGTTAGCCATTGATAACAGGGCATTTGTTATTTCTTGCATCATGCTCACATCGCTATTGATAAGAGCTGTATCGTCCACAAAATGAAGGTTCTCCAACTGAGATCCAAGTCTTCAAAGCCTGCGCTACCTGTACAGAACTACTGCATTAGAAAGTTGACGGCATTTCCAAATTCGAAATATCAAGGGAGATAAGAGTACATCCTTGATTCATTGCAGTTCCAATCTGAAACCATTTACTCAGTCCTGCCTACTCACTAAACTGCACAAGAGAAGCCGTCATTCGTGCTCAAGTGAAATTAGAGTACAGCAGACAAAGCAAGTATTCTTCTCAATATTGAAAGTATTGAGGCCGACCCAGAGAAGAACATTGATCAGAGAGGCAAGAGCAGCAGGAATCAGCTCCCTCAATGAGATAGAGCTGCTTGCACAGAACAGAGACAAATGACGAGATTTGATAAAATATCTTTACAAGGATTGAAAACTGCTAGAATAAAAATTTAGATAAGAGAAAGAGTATCTAGGTCAATGCCCTATGGGCCTGCTATGACTCGAAAGGTCAGTAGATAGATAGAGACAAAGCAAACAAAAGTAAAAATGAAGATCAAATTGAATTTAAAATACTTTAATTGTAGTGAAAATCAAATATATATATATATATATATATATATATATATATATATATATATATATATTTATATTATAAAAACAAAACCTCCAAAAAAATACACAATAGCCTACACTAAACTGTCTGACTAGACGAAAAGGACCATATACATATATCAATAAATGTAAGCTGATATAGTACTACCTGATATAATATTACCTAATATAATATTACATGATATAATATATTTGATATAATATTACCTGATTTACGTTGATCTAGTTTTGTAAACATTTAAGATATAAAAAAGGAATACAAGTTGAATTTTAAACTCAATACAATTTTAAGGCATAAAATGAAATTTGGGATTATTGTACCAATATGGCAAACTCTTCCGTAATCCTGGCCCATTGGGTCCATTTAGATATGGAGTGTCTGTAAGAATTATAGAACAATCAACTTGGGTGTTGCGGCTGTTGAAGCAGGGTGAGCTCTCCAGTTCCAAGAGGTAGATCTTGTTGGCTGCTGGTGGTTGGTTGAACACAGGTCCTGGAATGTAGAGAGTTACTTGGGGTCCCCTGCTGGGCCAGTAGCGTCCAATATTGAAATCATTCACTATGGCCTGGCCCTGCGACAAATAACGGGACGGAACATTACAATTGTGCAAACAATCATTTCATGAGACTTTGAACTTTTAGATCCTTGAGCAATAGCAAAGTTATCAGTCACACTACTGTAACAATGTTATAAGTCACAGTACTGCAGCAAAGTTATCAGTCACAGTACTGCAGCAATGTTATAAGTCACAGTACTGCAGCAAAGTTATCAGTCACACTACTGTAACAAAGTTATCAGTCACAGTACTGCAGCAAAGTTATCAGTCACACTACTGTAACAAAGTTATCAGTCACACTACTGTAACAAAGTTATCAGTCACAGTACTGCAGCAAAGTTATCAGTCACAGTACTGCAGCAAAGTTATCAGTCACAGTACTGCAGCAAAGTTATCAGTCACACTACTGTAACAAAGTTATCAGTCACACTACTGCAGCAAAGTTATCAGTCACACTACTGTAACAAAGTCATCAGTCACAGTACTGCAGCAAAGTTATCAGTCACACTAATGTAACAAAGTTATCAGTCACACTACTGTAACAAAGTTATCAGTCACACTACTGTAACAAAGTTATCAGTCACAGTACTGCAGCAAAGTTATCAGTCACAGTACTGCAGCAATGTTATAAGTCACAGTACTGCAGAAAAGTTATCAGTCATAGTACTGCACAATGTTATCAGCCACAGTACTGCAGCAATGTTATCAGTCACAGTACTGCAGCAATGTTATCAGCCACAGTACTGCAGCAATGTTATCAGTCACAGTACTGCAGCAATGTTATAAGTCACAGTACTGCAGCAATGTTATCAGTCACAGTACTGCAGCAAAGTTATCAGTCACAGTACTGCAGCAATGTTATAAGTCACAGTACTGCAGCAAAGTTGTCAGTCATAGTACTGCAGCAAAGTTATCAGTCACAGTACTGCACAATGTTATCAGCCACAGTACTGCAGCAAAGCTATCAGTAGTTAAGCAGTAAAATAGTAAATGTACTGCAGCAAATCAGTGAACCAAATGTTGACAACAAAGCTGATAAAGTAACTGTTTTAGCTTATAGTGAATGTGCCAGCAGAGTTAGGCTGACGAAATAGGAGAATGGTAAGAAATAGAAATAATGATTTTCTGATGAAAGCAGACATAATATTCTTGAGCACTTTGGATATCAGTTATGTAGATTATGCAGCAACATATATGTTATCATCATCATCATGTGCCATACTGGTTGACGTAGGCGATCATGTCCTTCCACAATCTTCTATCTACAGTGCATCGTATCAGTTCTATTGTTGACTATTTTCCATGCCATGACACCAAGCTATCCGGTATTTTCTCTCTGTGTCATCCGCGATCTCTATTTCCCTGTATTTTGCCAGTTGTAACCAAGTATTCCAACTTTCCTCTTCTCATGATGTGCCCGAAAAATGTTGATTGTTTCTTTCTGATGTTTTTTAGGAGCTCCCTTTTTGTGTTGGCCTTTTTGAGAATTTCCTCATTGGTCTTTTTATCTGTCCAGGGATGTCCAACATTCTTCTGAGAAATCCATCTCTGTGGCCACTAATCATCTTTTCATTTGTTTGTCCACCATCCATGATTCGCTTCCATCATCATCATCGTGTGCCTTCTCCACAACGAAGGTTGGCTACCATGGATCGCCATTCTACTCTGTTTCTTGCTTTGATGGTGCATCCTCTGCCTCTTTTACCTTGTATTTTTCCTTCCAATATTACTTTTAGTAGGCTGTTGTGTCTTTTAACATGCCCCAAAAATTTCATTTGTCTTGTCTTAATTGTATTTAGTAGTTCTCTTTTTATTTTCAGTTGTTTTAAAACTTTATCGTTTGTTATCTTTTGTTTCGATCCAATTCTACCTATTCTTCTATAAATCCACATTTCAAAGGCTTCAATTTTCTGATTCACTTCCATAGGTCAGAATTGGCTCTATATAGCACATATGAACTCTCTTTCTCAATTCTATTGACATAGATTTGTTGCATAAGATGTTTTCATTTTCTGAAGTGCTATTTTGGCCTGAGCTATTCTGTTTTTTTATTTCTGTGGTGCATCTTCCATCTGATGTTATTATTGTGCCCAAGTATTTGAAGTGTTGCACTTGTTTCAGATTTGTCCTGTTTATTTTTACGCTGCATGATGGTGATGATTGTTTCTTTGATATGACCATTACTTCTGTTTTTCTATTATTCAGACTGAGACCCTTTCCTTCTTGCATTTTTTTTTACTATTATGTCTATCATTGTACATGCTGTAAAACATATTATTATTACACAAGAAAGTCAAGAGAACAGACAAGTTAGAACTTTTTTTTTTCCTGAGAACAGAGCGACTTGAGAACAAGCACAAACCTTGCCCCAAGTTCGTGGATCAAGGAATGTATCCTGGGGCTGAGATGGCAAGTCGGGAATGTTCACATCACCAACAAAGATAGACGGAGTCAACAACTTGGCATCAGCTGACCTTTGAGGTAGTCTGAGAATGTTCACACATGCAGAGAAGTGATTATTTAACTATCAAATAATTTGTGAACTTTTTAGAAATTATTGAGAAATAATTAAATAATGTGATAGTCTTCTTGTGTTTAAACAGGTACTGAGTTATTGGAAACTTAAATATTGTATTTGGATACCACTAGATTTGTTGCTTAGATCTATTTTCTTGATCTTGTTTGTGTTAGTTAACAACTTGAGACATCTCTCTTTTTGATCTTACTTAATCCTTTTTGTTTATCCATTTAAAACAAGTTTCTTCACTGTTGATTGCTGTCCCCTTCTAAACTATAATTTTAAATGTTAATTTTTACCTCTCATGTTTATTCAATTACGTAACAGTTTTGTACAACCTCAATATCAGTCACCAACCATCCAGCTATCCAATCAGCTTTTACTATTCATGTTTACAAGCCAGCAGACACAGAAAGAATCAACTTTGGCTGACTTGATCCCAAACACCCAACCCTACTGACCAGCCAGCCAGCCAGCTGGTTGGTTGTCATCTTTTGTGTTCATCTAACAATGATGTCTCTTCAACAGTAAAAAATATTTACCGAGCATCCAAGTAGAGCTCAACACATCTAGCTTAACCATCCTTTCTTTAAAGGGCATGTTTACAATGTGTAGTGGTTTGTGTAATATCACATACAACTTCATCACATACAACTTCATCACATACAACTTCATCACATACAACTTCATCACTTACACTCTAAAGGCTATGTTTACATAGAGTAGTGGTTTACATAACATCACATACAACTTCACTCACACTTTAAAGGTTATGCTTACATAGAGTAGTGGTTTACATAACATCACATACAACTTCACTCACACTTTAAAGGTTATGCTTACATAGAGTAGTGGCTTACATAACATCACATACAACTTCATCACTCAGACTTTAAAGGTTACGCTTACATAGAGTAGTGGTTTACATAACATCACATACAACTTCATCACTCAGACTTTAAAGGCTACTCATTACATAGAGTAGTGGTTTACATAACATCACATACCTTCATCACTTACACTTTAAAGGCTACGCTTACACAGAGTAGTGATTTATATTCCAACACAGGAGACTTCATCATTCACACTTCTTCTTCTTCTACCTTTTAGCTCCCAGTGGAGCATAGGTCTTCAACAAACACTTTCCAAGTCGTTCTGTTTTTTGCAATTCTTTTAAGATCATTCCATGTCTTCCCCATCATCTTCATCTCTGCTTCAATCTGTCTTCTCCAAGAATTCCTTGGTCTTCCTCTTTGTCTTTTCCCCTGGGGATTCCAAAAAAGGGCCTGTTGTGTAATACTCTCAGTTGGTTTCCGTAGTGTGTGTCCTATCCATCGCCATCGTCTTCGCTGTATTTCTTTATCCACTGGTATTTGACCGGTACATTTCCATAATTCCACGTTTGTGACTTTGTCCTGCCATTTCCATCCCTTTATTCTGCGCAAGCATCCATTAATGAAAGTCTGTACCTTCGTGATTGTCAATTTTGTTATTCTCCATGTTTCACAGCCATATAATAGAACCGACTTAACATTGGAGTTGAAAATTTGTATTTTTGTATTTAGCCTAATTTCTTTGGATTTCCATATGTTTCCCAGTGCAATGAAAGCTCCTCTTGCTTTTGATATCCTTATTTTGGTATCGTTTTCTGTTCCTCCCTCTTTATCTATATTACTGCCCAGATATATATAAGATTGTACGTCTAGTAGAGGTATTTCTCCTAGTTTTATTTGGTTATTGCCAACTGCATTAATTCTCATAATGTTGGTCTTATCTCTATTAATCTTTAGTCCTAGCTGTTGTGATCTCTCATCTAATATACTCATTTTATCTTGCATCTGTTGGTGGCTGTGTGATAGGAGAGCTATGTCATCAGCAAAGTCTAAATCATCAAGTTGTTTGGTCAGTGACCACTGGATCCCATTTCTGTTGTTTTGAGTTATTTTCATAATCCAATCTATGGCCAGTAGAAAGAGAAATGGAGACAGAAGGCATCCTTGCCTTACTCCTGTTCTTATTTCAAATGCTTCTGTAAGCTGTCCTTCATGCACCACACTACATTTTGTTCCTTCATACATTGTTTTTATCAGGTTAATAAACTTTATGGGGATTCCATAATGACTCAGCAACTTCCAAAGCATTCTTCTGTCTAAACTATCAAATGCCTTTTCGTAATCTATGAATCCAATATAAAGTGGGGATTTTAGTTCTAAACTTTGTTCAACTATTATACGTAGAGTAGTTATTTGATCAGCACATGATCTGTTCTTCCTAAAACCTGCTTGTTCATCTCTCAAGTGTTTCTCTATAGCCTCTTTTATTCTCTCCAGAATGATTCTACCTAATATTTTTCCTGGCACTGATAGTAGCATAATTCCCCTATAATTTGTGCACTCCTGTAAACTTCCTTTCTTTGGTAGTTTGATCATATAACCTTCTCTCCAGTCTTTAGGTATTTCTTCCCTCTCCCAAATTTTATCCAATAGATTATGTAACATCTTGGTAGAGGTGATAATATCTGCTTTGATGGCTTCCGAAGGAATTTCATCTGGTCCTGTGGCTTTACCATCTTTTAACAGTTTGATGGCTTTCATTATTTCTTCTTTGCTTGGTTTTCCGCAGTTAACGTGTAATTCTTCTTCTGCTGGTAGTATATCTGGAGGATTATTTGAGCCAGGTCTGTTCAAAAGTTCTTCAAAGTGCTCCTTCCATCTCTCCATTTGTTCCTTTATATTACTAAGCAGATTTCCTTTCTTATCTTTGATAAAGGCGTTGATCTGTTTGTATTTTCCACCTAATTTCTTTGTGCTGTTGTACAGTTCTTTCATATTCCCTTTATTTGCTGCTTCTTCTGCCTCTTTAGCTAATTCATCTATATATTTCCTCTTATCCCTTTTAATGCATCTTCTCACTTCTTTATTCACCTCTGTGTAAGCTTCCTGTGTCTTGGCTTTATTACTTCTTGTTTTGCTTTTATTTATGTCTGCTTTCTTGTTCTTTCTTTCTTTAATTTTATCCAGGGTCTCTGCTGTCATCCATGCCTTATTCTGGCGTTCTCTTTTCCCCAGTGTTTCTTCGCATGTCTCTTTCCATATATTTTTTACCTGTTTCCAATGATCTTCTATATTTATAGTATTTTCTAGTTGTTGGAGGACTTGGTATTTGTTTGATATTGTGACTGCGAATTTATCTTTAATTCCTTGTTCTTTAAGAAACCCTACATTGAAATACGTTCTGCCCTTATTCGTTGTAGTATACCTTTTTAATTTAATTTTAAGTTTGGCTAACAGAAGATGATGATCAGAAGCTATATCTGCCCCTCTATATACTTTTACATCCTGTAAGGATGACTTAAACTTATTATTAATACATATGTGATCAATTTGATTTTCCGTTCTATGATCTGGTGACACCCATGTAGCTTTGTGTATTCTTTTATGTTGGAATATTGTTCCTCCTAGGCTCATTTGATTAAGGGCGCAGAAATTCACAAATATCTCTCCATTCTCGTTTATATCTCCAAGTCCATGTTTTCCCATAATCTCTTCAAAGCCTCTGTTGTCTGATCCTACCTTAGCATTTAGGTCTCCCATCAAGATTATAATATCCTTGGCTCGTCTTGCATCCATCTGGCATTGTAGCTGTTTATAAAAATCATCTTCAACTGAGTCATCTTTATCGTTGGTTGGTGCATAGCATTGTATAATGTGTAATTTTATTTGTTTTTGGTTGTTCTAAATGTTGCTCTCACCAGTCTTGGTCCCACTGCCTCCCATTCTATTAGTGTCTTCTGTGCATTCTTTGATAGCATTATAGCTACCCCTTCGCTATGTTGTGCTCCTGGTTCCTGGTGTCCTGATGATAAAATCATCTCCCCTGTATTCAATTTTATTCTCTCCGCTCCCAGCCATCTTGTTTCACACATTCCCAGAATATCTATCTTGTAGTTGTTCATTTCTGCTGCCACTTGTGCCGCTTTTCCCTGTTCGTTAAGGGTACGAACATTCCAGGTGCCAATTCTGGATGATTTCCTGGTAGACAAAGGGTGAGTCGGCAACCCGGACTCCTTATGGCTTTCTCCGGATTGCGTCATACATCTCTTAGACAGAGAGCCCTTCTCTTTCCTGGTTGACGGATTTACTTTATCTTTCTTTGACTTGTTCATGTTTGTGAAGTTTTTTCGGCTTATTTTTTTTTACAGTATGGGATAGCCAGTCCCATGCCTAACCCTCCTTTCTCGCCTCTTACGAACATGCCTGGTAGGGTACAGCGCCGCTATTCTTTACTTCCCTTTCGGGCCCCGGCAGCGCACGGGCGCTCATTCACACTTAATTAGGCATATTTAAGTAATAACTTAGTTTACAACCCAATACCTCAGACTGGACTACCGACGTTCGGACAACCCGTGTTCGATTCCCGCTGGGAGCAGTGTGATTTGCACGCATGGTTTTGAAAAAAAAAAAAAAAAAAAAAAATACCCTCACGGTCGACCCAGTCATTGGCAGAAATGGGTACCAGGATATTACCCTGGGAAGGTGAGGAATGTCGCCTCACATCGAGAGTTTCGATGCTTGAAGCGAAACTATCCAGAAATCTCAGAACATTTCTGGATAGGCGGCCGCGCACATATGGGTGGAAACTTGCATGCTAAGACGCCGGTTCAAGTCTCGTACATTACCTTGACCTCAGACTTCAGCACATCATTTGGGTACAAGTTTGCCTTCTCTCTTCGATCCCTGCTTGACTGGACTGGTCTCCAGAGAACCGTGGGGAAGTGGCAATGGATCTTCATCAGTTCTGGTTCTTTCTTTTATCCGACTGCTTGTGCTGAGTAGTGTCACAAAGAGGAGGAATTGTCTGGTGCTAGCTGTATAACTTGAGCTGTTATCGTGTCGAATTCACTTTAAATTTCTTTGATTCCCTCTTTTTCTTGGTTCCCTTTTGCTCTGTAGCTGGATGTTTTCATGTAATATATTCGAGCTGCAGGTTAGTTGGATTTCATTCTGGTCAGATGTCCAAACTATTTTATTCTTTGTTGTTCAGTAGAGTTAATAGCTCGTGTTATGTCCACCATTTCTCTCAAGGCTTCATTTCTAATCTTATCTTATTCGTCCACCATTTCTCTCAAGGCCTCATTTCTAATCTTATCTTATTCGTCCACCATTTCTCTCAAGGCCTCATTTCTAATCTAATCTCTTCTAGTTTTGCTTACAGCTTTTCTTACACAGCATTTCACATTTTATTTCAAGAATTGTCCATGTCTGACACTGGCAGCATAATATGGGTGTGTGTAAACAATTTTTCTGTTAATCTCTTTTCAGGTTGCGTAATCACATTCAGATGTTCCAAAATCAGCACTCTTTAGCTCTAGATCATTGTTTCTAACACTAGCTGTCAGCATTGAATCACTGACCACTTTTAGTGCATGTACTGTTCAGCTTGTTTACAAACTGTCTTTGAATTACAAGATCTGTAATCAGATGACATTTTTTACAATCTCTGACAACTTGTGGCTCACAGATAAATGTGGCCCACAGATAAATGTTCACAACAAAGCCAGACCTGGACAATAGACTCAAAAACAATCAGAAAAATAACCCCTACTGAGATGAAATGAGTCAGACAAATGACAGGAAACAGCCTGAGAGACAAGATCAGAAATGAAGAACTGAGAAAAAAAAGCTAGGAATAATTCTATCTATCTATTGACCTTTCAAGCCTTGGCAGGCCCATAGGACATAGACTCAGATACTCTTTCTCTTTTCTAAATTTTCTTTGCAAAGATCTTTTATCAAATCTCGCCATTTGTCTCTGTTCTGTGCAAGCATCTCGATCTCATTGAGGGAGCCAATTCCTGCTGTCTTTGCCTCTCTGATCAATGCTCTTATCAGTGTTTCTCTTGGTTAGCCTCTTTTCCTCCTACCTGCTGTTTCCCACATGAGGGCTTGCTTAGGAATAATTACCACCATTAATTATATAAAGAAACAACATATAAAATGGTTTGGCCAGGTGGTAAGGCAGAAAGACAAAAACAAAACGAGCCTGTAATAAACATTATGAGAACATAAGACTTAACTCTTTCAGTACAGAAGGTTTTTATCAATTCAGTGGTAGAGATTTCAGAGACAACATTTTTCATGTTTTAAATATTAATCTACATGTTTATTTTTATCTAAAGTAAACAAAAAAGTAAAGAGTACCCGTCATGCCAAGTGGCGTATAGGGAATATGGTTTAGTGACCATAAATTTTACAGACCTTCGGCACATAATTTTTGGGTAATGTGGTCGGTATTACGCCGGTGCTGCTTTACTTTCCCAGAAAAAAATCAGGTACCCATTAAAGGCTGGGTGAACCTGGAAGCCGTCGGTTGGGATCGTACCCTACCTCTTCTCCTTTGTAGTCCAGTTCACTATACCGGCTATTGCGGCTCCCTATTTCTTTTTTTTATCAAAAACTTAACATATTATATATGATATTTTAGATAATTAAACAAGAATTCATCATCATCATCGAGTGCCTTTCTCTGCAACGAAGGTTGGCTACCATGGATCGCCATTCTACTCTGTTTCTTGCTTTGATGGTGCAGGCTGTCATAGATTGACTTGTCCATCTTTTGATGTTACTCGTCCATGTTAGTCTTGGTCTGCCTTTGCCTCTTTTACCTTGTATTTTCCATTCCAATATTACTTTTAGTAGGCTGTTGTGTCTCCATGGCTTTCTTTGGAATGTTATGTGATGAGGCTCCAATCTCTTTCACTGTGGTCTGCCATATTTGTCTTTCATGTTCTGAATATGCCTCATGTGTACCACACACTTTGCTGTTTTCGCTTTCTGGGCCGTTGATCATTTCTGATTCATCTGCCCCATCTACCATCACAGACTTTTTACATTCGGGTTGAACTTAACTAGGTGGCGCCATTTTTGTCGAACCATGTGTTTGCCTATCGAACCGCGAACACACGACACAAAGAAGAATAAATTATATTCCACTTAAATATCGGTAATCACAGTTCATCCACACGTCAGCAGTAAAAACAAACACAAAATAGGGAATAGCAACACATAATTTCACAACTAGACTGTCGCGTAAATCATTTAGATATATCGGCAAGAGCCGAATTATAAAAACGACTACACGTAGCCGCCATGACACCGGAACGCACCAAACAAGGAATTTTATTTCACTAATATTAAGATGATACAAGACATATATACAAAATATAGTTTGATGACAGTTTACACTAATCAAATTGAGAGTGACGCACTGTGCGGCTAAATGTACATGACCGAAATTGGCATGGCGCATGCTGCGTTGAAACACAGAGTTAAGGACTGACCTGTAAAAGATGGATTTTTGAAATATTAGAAACACAGAGTTAAGGGCTGACCTGTAAAAGATGGATTTTTGAAATATTAGAAACACAGAGTTAAGGGCTGACCTGTAAAAGATGGATTTTTGAAATATTAGAAACACAGAGTTAAGGGCTGACCTGTAAAAGATGGATTTTTGAAATATTAGAAACACAGAGTTAAGGACTGACCTGTAAAAGATGGATTTTTGAAATATTAGAAACACAGAGTTAAGGACTGACCTGTAAAAGATGGATTTTTGAAATATTAGAAACACAGAGTTAAGGGCTGACCTGTAAAAGATGGATTTTTGAAATATTAGAAACACAGAGTTAAGGGCTGACCTGTAGAAGATGGATTTTTGAAATATTAGAAACACAGAGTTAAGGACTGACCTGTAAAAGATGGATTTTTGAAATATTAGAAACACAGAGTTAAGGGCTGACCTGTAAAAGATGGATTTTTGAAATATTAGAAACACAGAGTTAAGGACTGACCTGTAAAAGATGGATTTTTGAAATATTAGAAATACAGAGTTAAGGGCTGACCTGTAGAAGATGGATTTTTGAAATATTAGAAACACAGAGTTAAGGACTGACCTGTAAAAGATGGATTTTTGAAATATTAGAAACACAGAGTTAAGGACTGACCTGTAAAAGATGGATTTTTGAAATATTAGAAACACAGAGTTAAGGACTGACCTGTAAAAGATGGATTTTTGAAATATTAGAAACACAGAGTTAAGGACTGACCTGTAAAAGATGGATTTTTGAAATATTAGAAACACAGAGTTAAGGACTGACCTGTAAAAGATGGATTTTTGAAATATTAGAAACACAGAGTTAAGGGCTGACCTGTAAAAGATGGATTTTTGAAATATTAGAAACACTGAGTTAAGGGCTGACCTGTAAAAGATGGATTTTTGAAATATTAGAAACACAGAGTTAAGGACTGACCTGTAAAAGATGGATTTTTGAAATATTAGAAACACAGAGTTAAGGGCTGACCTGTAAAAGATGGATTTTTGAAATATTAGAAACACAGAGTTAAGGACTGTACTGTAAAAGATGGATTTTTGAAATATTAGAAACACAGAGTTAAGGACTGACCTGTAAAAGATGGATTTTTGAAATATTAGAAACACAGAGTTAAGGGCTGACCTGTAAAAGATGGATTTTTGAAATATTAGAAACACAGAGTTAAGGGCTGACCTGTAAAAGATGGATTTTTGAAATATTAGAAACACAGAGTTAAGGGCTGACCTGTAAAAGATGGATTTTTGAAATATTAGAAACACAGAGTTAAGGGCTGACCTGTAAAAGATGGATTTTTGAAATATTAGAAACACAGAGTTAAGGACTGACCTGTAAAAGATGGATTTTTGAAATATTAGAAACACAGAGTTAAGGGCTGACCTGTAAAAGATGGATTTTGAAATATTAGAAACACAGAGTTAAGGACTGTACTGTAAAAGATGGATTTTTGAAGAAACACAGAGTTAAGGACTGTGTAAAAGATGGATTTTTGAAATATTAGAAACACAGAGTTAAAAAGATGGATTTTTGAAATATTAGAAACACAGAGTTAAGGCTGACCTGTAAAAGATGGATTTTTGAAATATTAGAAACACAGAGTTAAGGGCTGACCTGTAAAAGATGGATTTTTGAAATATTAGAAACACAGAGTTAAGGGCTGACCTGTAAAAGATGGATTTTTGAAATATTAGAAACACAGAGTTAAGGGCTGACCTGTAAAAGATGGATTTTGAAATATTAGAAACACAGAGTTAAGGGCTGACCTGTAAAAGATGGATTTTTGAAATATTAGAAACAGCTGCAGAGGTCAACTGAAGAGGGAAAGACCAGAAATTATATCTCCCCTTGATGCTGAAAGGCAAATTAGGAAGGGGAGAAGAAGAAGAAATTTACAATTAAAAACAATACTGGATTTGTGTTGTGATGCATCACTCATAGATGTTTTCAATGCTCTATGTCTAGCAACAACAAGAATGTTGAAATCTAATTTCATGGCTAATTTCAGGTTAAGATGGCTGAAGTCTCTGACCTTGACTTTACTGTAGAGGTTATAAGGGAGCTGATATTGTCCAGGTGTATGGGGTAGATCTGCCAGTTTGTCACGATCTCACCTGCCAGTGTGACATTCTCCACGATACCCTGAGGAGAGAGGTAAGAAAATGTAGGTCACAAAGAGACTAAGAATACAGAGGACAATTCCTACAGAACCATATCAATGTTGTTATTGTTGCAACTGATTGTGAGATGTTGCTCTATTTGGCCTCCTATCATAATGTATTGTATTGTTGATCATATTGTGTTGTTGGGGTGAAGCAGATAAAAGTAGGAAAATTCTGGATTGTTGTTACAAACATCAACAGATTGTTCACTTCAAGAACAAGACCTAAACAGATTGTTCACTTCAAGAACAAGATCTAAACAGATTGTTCACTTCAAGAACAAGATCTAAAGAGATTGTTCACTTCAAGAACAAGATCTAAAGAGATTGTTCACTTCAAGAACAAGACCTAAACAGATTGTTCACTTCAAGAACAAGATCTAAACAGATTGTTCACTTCAAGAACAAGATTTAATGAGATTGTTCACTTCAAGAACAAGACCTAAACAGATTGTTCACTTCAAGAACAAGATCTAAAGAGATTGTTCACTTCAAGAACAAGATCTAAAGAGATTGTTCACTTCAAGAACAAGACCTAAACAAATTGTTCACTTCAAGAACAAGACCTAAACAGATTATTCACTTCAAAGATACCTAAACAATTTTTTTCACTTCAAGAACAAGACCTAAATAATTTTGTTCACTTCAAGACCTAAACTGATTGTTCACTTCAATGACACCTAAACAGATTGTTCACTTCAATGACACCTAAACAGATTGTTCACTTCAGAGATCACCAGGGTGACAAGATTGTTATGGAGTATGAAATTTAGATCTGGCATGAAACTGGAGACATTTCTAAGGAGTTTTAGTGAGCCCTGGAGAAAATATTTCATTATTACCTTTGTTTGAAATTGATATCTGTGGTAAGTTTATTTTTACCTTTGTTTGAAATTGATATCTGTGGTAAGTTGATTGTTACCTTTGTTTGAAGTTGATATCTGTAGTAAGTTGATTATCACCTTTGTTTGAAGTTGATATCTGTAGTAAGTTGATTGTTACCTTTGTTTGAAGTTGATAACTGTTGTTAAGTTGATTGTTACCTTTGTTTGAAGTTGATATCTGTAGGAAGTTGATTGTTACCTTTGTTTGAAGTTGATATCTGTAGGAAGTTGATTGTTACCTTTGTTTGAAGTTGATATCTGTAGGAAGTTGATTGTTACCTTTGTTTGAAGTTGATATCTGTAGGAAGTTGATTGTTACCTTTGTTTGAAGTTGATATCTGTAGGAAGTTGATTGTTACCTTTGTTTGAAGTTGATATCTGTAGGAAGTTGATTATTACCTTTGTTTGAAGTTGATAACTGTTGTTAAGTTGATTGTTACCTTTGTTTGAAGTTGATATCTGTAGGAAGTTCATTATTACCTTTGTTTGAAGTTGATAACTGTTGTTAAGTTGATTGTTACCTTTGTTTGAAATTGATATCTATAGGAAGTTGATTGTTACCTTTGTTTGAAGTTGATATCTGTGGTAAGTTTATTTTTACCTTTGTTTGAAGTTGATAACTGTTGTTAAGTTGATTTTTCCTTTGTTTGTAGTTGATATCTGTAGTAAGTTGATTGTTACCTTTGTTTGAAGTTGATATCTGCAGTAAGTTGATTTTTACCTTTGTTTGAAGTTGATATCTGTAGGAAGTTGATATTTTACCTTTGTTTGAAGTTGATATCTGTGGTAAGTTTATTTTTACCTTTGTTTGAAGTTGATAACTGTTGTTAAGTTGATTTTTCCTTTGTATTGTAGTTGATATCTGTAGTAAGTTGATTGTTACCTTTGTATTGTAGTTGATATCTGTAGTAAGTTGATTTTTACCTTTGTATTGTAGTTTATATCTGTAGTAAGTTGATTGTTACCTTTGTATTGTAGTTGATATCTGTGGTAAGTTGATTGTTACCTTTGTATTGTACTTGATATCTGTAGTAAGTTGATTGTTACCTTTGTATTGTAGTTGATATCTGTAGTAAGTTGATTGTTACCTTTGTATTGTAGTTGATATCTGTAGTAAGTTGATTGTTACCTTTGTAATTTAGTTGATATCTGTGGTAAGTTGATTGTTACCTTTGTATTGTAGTTGATATCTGTAGTAAGTTGATTGTTACCTTTGTATTGTAGTTGATATCTGTAGTAAGTTGATTGTTACCTTTGTTTGTAGTTGATATCTGTGGTAAGTTGATTGTTACCTTTGTATTGTAGTTGATATCTGTAGTAAGTTGATTGTTACCTTTGTTTGTAGTTGATATCTGTAGTAAGTTGATTGTTACCTTTGTATTGTAGTTGATATCTGTAGTAAGTTGATTGTTACCTTTGTATTGTAGTTGATATCTGTAGTAAGTTGATTGTTACCTTTGTTTGTAGTTGATATCTGTAGTAAGTTGATTGTTACCTTTGTTTGTAGTTGATATCTGTAGTAAGTTGATTGTTACCTTTGTTTGTAGTTGATATCTGTAGTAAGTTGATTGTTACCTTTGTTTGTAGTTGATATCTGTAGTAAGTTGATTGTTACCTTTGTTTGTAGTTGATATCTGTAGTAAGTTGATTGTTACCTTTGTTTGTAGTTGATATCTGTAGTAAGTTGATTGTTACCTTTGTATTGTAGTTCATAGCAGTTCCATAACCAATCCTACCCTGGTTCTCCACCAAAATGTCAACTTTCTGCCCAGAAGACCCAGTAATGTTCACACTGAGAACACCTTCTCTGTCAACAATTCCAAAAGGAACCTAAAAGAAACAGGAAACAAACAAATGTTTAAGACACTGAAGAACAACACAGTCAATCTCAACATAAATATCATTACAAGTCTACTTGTAAATCTCAAGTCGTTACAGACAGCTGCAATCTACATTTAAAATCTATAATTCAAAAGCTTCATGCCCCACGCCAACAAGTTCCACAACCTCAAATGACAAGCCAAAGATACAAGTCCAAAGCCAAAATTGCAAACTCCAGAATACAAGTTCAAGCTACAAGACCCAGCTAACAAGCCCCAAGATACAAGCTCAAGCTACAAGACCCAGCTAACAAGCCCCAAGATACAAGCTCAAGCTACAAGACCCAGCTAACAAGCCCCAAGATACAAGCTCAAAGCAAAAAACAACAGTCCACAAACTCAACTGGACTTTCCAGAACTGGAAAGAAGTAGTTTTTTCCAGAACTGGACTTGACAATCATCTTTGTACACACAGGAGAGGTGTGAATATTTGACAATCCTCTTTGTACACACAGGAGAGGTGTGAATATTTGACAATCATCTTTGTACACACAGGAGAGGTGTGAATATTTGACAATCATCTTTGTACACACAGGAGAGGTGTGAATATTTGACAATCATCTTTGTACACACAGGAGAGGTGTGAATATTTGACAATCATCTATGTACACACAGGAGAGGTGTGAATATTTGACAATCATCTTTGTACACACAGGAGAGGTACACACAGGAGAGGTGTGAATATTTGACAATCATCTTTATACACACAGGAGAGCTTTGTACACACAGGAGAGGTGCAAATATTTGACAATCATCTTTATACACATAGGGCAGGTGCAAATACTCTAGACTGTCATCAATTTACATGATTGACAGCTGCTAGAGGTCTGAAAGTAAACCCATAACGCATATACTCACAGCATTGACCATGACGACAGCCCTGTCTGTAAACCCATAACACATATACTCACAGCATTGACCATGATGACAGCCCTGTCTGTAAACCCATAACACATATACTCACAGCATTGACCATAACAACAGCCCTGTCTATAAACCCATAACACATATACTCACAGCATTGACCATGACGACAGCCCTGTCTGTAAACCCATAACACATATACTCAAAGCATTGACCATAATGACAGCCCTGTCTATAAAACCATAACACATAATACTCACAACATTGAACATAACAACAGCTTGTCTATAAACCCAAAACACATATACTCACAGCATTGACCATAATGACAGCCCTGTCTGTAAACCCATAACACATATACTCACAGCATTGACCATAACAACAGCCCTGTCTGTAAACCCATAACACATAATACTCACAGCATTGAACATAACAACAGCATGTCTATAAACCCATAACAGATATACTCAAAGCATTGACCATAATGACAGCCCTGTCTGTAAACCCATAACACATATACTCACAGCATTGACCATAATGACAGCCATGTCTGTAAACCCATAACACATATACTCACAGCATTGACCATAACGACAGCCCTGTCTGTAAACCCATAACACATATACTCACAGCATTGACCATAACGACAGCCCTGTCTGTAAACCCATAACACATATACTCACAGCATTGACCATAACGACAGCCCTGTCTGTAAACCCATAACACATATACTCGCATCATTGACCATAATGACAGCCCTGTCTGTAAACCCATAACACATATACTCGCATCATTGACCATAATGACAGCCCTGTCTGTAAACCCATAACACATATACTCACAGCATTGACCATAACGACAGCCCTGTCTCTGACACCTGCTACATTCAAGATGATGGGACTGTTGTAATCTTTCTGTAGTGTAAATCTATACAAGATGAAGCCATAGTACTGTGAAGGTCAGAGGTCAAATAAAATATATTATTTGGTGTCAAATTTGAACTCAAACACAAATAGTTGTCATTGCAGTCTCTAATGTTAGCTACAAAACTATAACACAAACCATTAGTTGTCATTGCAGTCTCTAATGTTAGCTACAAAACTCTAACACAAACCATTAGTTGTCATTGCTGTCTCTAATGTTAGCTACAAAACTTTAAAACAAACCATTAGTTGTCATTGCTGTCTCTAATGTTAGCTACAAAACTTTAAAACAAACCATTAGTTGTCATACCATTAGTTGTTATTGCTGTCTCTAATGTTAGCTACAAAACTTTAAAACAAACCATTAGTTGTCATACCATTAGTTGTTATTGCTGTCTCTAATGTTAGCTACAAAACTCTAACACAAACCATTAGTTGTTATTGCTGTCTCTAATGTTAGCTACAAAACTCTAACACAAACCATTAGTTGTCATTGCTGTCTCTAATGTTAGCTACAAAACTCTAACACAAACCATTAGTTGTCATTGCTGTCTCTAATGTTAGCTCCAAAACAAACCATTAGTTGTCATTGCTGTCTCTAATGTTAGCTCCAAAACAAACCATTAGTTGTCATTGCTGTCTCTAATGTTAGCTCCAAAACAAACCATTAGTTGTCATTGCTGTCTCTAATGTTAGCTCCAAAACAAACCATTAGTTGACATTGCAGTCTCTAATGTTAGCTCCAAAACTCTAACACAAACCATTAGTTGTCATTGCAGTCTCTAATGTTAGCTCCAAAACTCTAACACAAACCATTAGTTGTCATTGCTGTCTCTAATCTGCTACATTCTGACAAGGACATAAACACACCATGATCTTCTAACAAGTCTGTTATCATGTGTGAGACATGTTCTGGTGACCCAACTAGTCTGAGATCATTTGTTCTGGTGACCCAACTAGTCTGAGATCATTTGTGAGACATGTTCTGGTGACCCAACTAGTCTGAGATCAGTTGTGAGACATGTTCTGGTGACCCAACTAGTCTGAGATCAGTTGTGAGACATGTTCTGGTGACCCAACTAGTCTGAGATCATTTGTTCTGGTGACCCAACTAGCTTTGAATCATCTGTGAGACTTGTTTTGGTGACCCAACTGATTCGGTCAAAGTAATTTATTTCTGTGTGGCTAATAGATCTTTGCCACTAGTCAATAGTTATTTCATTGTTGAGCTGTCATTGTGTCAAAAGACGCTAAATGTACACAGAGATAACACATATTGTACAGAGCGGCAACACTTACAAAGTGTACAGAGAGGCAACACTTGCAAAGTGTACAGAGAGGCAACACTTGCAAAGTGTACAGAGAGGCAACACTTACAAAGTTAATCTTCTCCATTGATACTGGATAAACGGAACTGACTGGGCCGGTGGGGCTGAGGTAAGGGAGAGCATCTATGATTGTGCTGACCTGAAACATAAATGATGTTAGGGTTAGAGCACCTGCCCATAAACAAGCTCTCGCTGGATGCCAGATGACCACAACCATGCTAGAATCATTCAGAGAAAAGACATACAAACCACACATTTGAGAAATGTAGCTCAGGTTTATCCAAAAAAGTGTGAAGACACACCCAGGATCATATCAACAAAAAAACATCAACTGTAACATCCGTGCTCATACAAACATGACACACTCAATGACTTGGTTTCAAGTCAACAACAAGATATATCCTTGAAAAATTCCTGTGATTCTAAGATTATTAGACACTTGTAGGGGGCAAGTAGAGGCTTTAACAATGTGGGGTAAGTAGAGGCTTTAACAATGTGGGGCAAGTAGCAGCTTTAACAACATGGGGCAATTAGAAGCTTTAACAACATGAGGCAAGTAGAGGCTTTAACAATGTGGTGCAAGTAGGGGCTTTAACAACATGGGTCAAATAGAGGCTTTAGCAGTGTGGGGCAAGTAGAAGCTTTAACAATGTGAGGCAAGCAGAGGCTTTAACAACATGGGGCAAACAGAGGCTTTAACAATGTGAGGCAAGTATAAGCTTTAACAATGTGGGGCAAGTAAAGGCTATATCAATGTGGTACAAGTAGAGGCTTTAACAATGTGGGGCAAGTAGGGGCTTTAACAATGTGGAGCAAGTAGAGGCTTTAACAATGTGGGGCAAGTAAAGGCAATATCAATATGGAACAAGTAGAGGCTTTAACAATGTGGGGCAAGTAGGGGCTTTAACAATGTGGGGCAAGTAGAGGCTTTAACAATGTGGGGCAAGTTGAGGCTTTAACAATGTGGGGCAAGTTGAGGCTTTAACAATGTGGGACAAGTAGAGGCTTTAACAATGTGGGGCAAGTAGAGGCTTTAACAATGTGGGACAAGTAGAGGCTTTAACAATGTGGGGCAAGTTGAGGCTTTAACAATGTGGGACAAGTAGAGGCTTTAACAATGTGGGGCAAGTAGAGGCTTTAACAATGTGGGACAAGTAGAGGCTTTAACAATGTGGGGCAAGTTGAGGCTTTAACAATGTGGGGCAAGTAGAGGCTTTAACAATGTGGGGCAAGTTGAGGCTTTAACAATGTGGGGCAAGTAGAGGCTTTAACAATGTGGGGCAAGTTGAGGCTTTAACAATGTGGGGCAAGTAGAGGCTTTAACAATGTGGGGCAAGTTGAAGCTTTAACAATGTGGGACAAGTAGAGGCTTTAACAATGTGGGGCAAGTTGAGGCTTTAACAATGTGTGGCAAGTAGAGGCTTTAACAATGTGGGGCAAGTAGAGGCTTTAACAATGTGGGACAAGTAGAGGCTTTAACAATGTGGGGCAAGTTGAGGCTTTAACAATGTGGGGCAAGTTGAGGCTTTAACAATGTGGGACAAACAGAGGTTATAAAATCATGGGGCAAGTAGAGGCTTTAACAATGTGGGGCAAGTAGAGGCTTTAACAATGTGGGTCAAGTTGAGGCTTTAACAATGTGGGGCAAGTTGAGGCTTTAACAATGTGGGACAAACAGAGGTTATAAAATCATGGGGCAAGTAGAGGCTTTAACAACATGGGGCAAGTAGACGCTTTAACAATGTGGGGCAAGTAGAGGCTTTAACAATGTGGGACAAGTAGAGGCTTTAACAATGTGGGGCAAGTAAAGGCAATATCAATATGGAACAAGTAGAGGCTTTAACAATGTGGGACAAGTAGAGGCTTTAACAATGTGGGGCAAGTAGAGGCTTTAACAATGTGGGACAAGTAGAGGCTTTAACAATGTGGGGTAAGTAGAGGCTTTAACAATGTGAGGTAAGTAGAGGCTTTAACAATGTGGGGTAAGTAGAGGCTTTAACAATGTGGGACAAGTAGAGGCTTTAACAATGTGGGGTAAGTAGAAGCTTTAACAATGTGGGGCAAGTAGAGGCTTTAACAATGTGGGGTAAGTAGAGGCTTTAACAATGTGGGACAAGTAGAGGCTTTAACAATGTGGGACAAGTAGAGGCTTTAACAATGTGGGGCAAGTAGAGGCTTTAACAATGTGGGACAAGTAGAGGCTTTAACAATGTGGGGTAAGTAGAGGCTTTAACAATGTGGGACAAGTAGAGGCTTTAACAATGTGGGGTAAGTAGAGGCTTTAACAATGTGGGACAAGTAGAGGCTTTAACAATGTGGGACAAGTAGAGGCTTTAACAATGTGGGACAAGTAGAGGCTTTAACAATGTGGGACAAGTAGAGGCTTTAACAATGTGGGGTAAGTAGAGGCTTTAACAATGTGGGACAAGTAGAGGCTTTAACAATGTGGAGCAAGTAGAGGCTTTAACAATGTGGGACAAGTAGAGGCTTTAACAATGTGGGACAAGTAGAGGCTTTAACAATGTGGGACAAGTAGAGGCTTTAACAATGTGGGACAAGTAGAGGCTTTAACAATGTGGGGCAAGTTGAGGCTTTAACAATGTGGGACAAGTAGAGGCTTTAACAATGTGGGACAAGTAGAGGCTTTAACAATGTGGGGCAAGTAGAGGCTTTAACAATGTGGGGCAAGTTGAGGCTTTAACAATGTGGGGCAAGTAGAGGCTTTAACAATGTGGGACAAAGAGAGGTTATAAAATCATGGGGCAAGTAGAGGCTTTAACAACATGGGGCAAGTAGACGCTTTAACAATGTGGGGCAAGTAGAGGCTTTAACAATGTGGGGTAAGTAGAGGCTTTAACAATGTGGGACAAGTAGAGGCTTTAACAATGTGGGGTAAGTAGAAGCTTTAACAATGTGGGGCAAGTAGAGGCTTTAACAATGTGGGACAAGTAGAGGCTTTAACAATGTGGGGCAAGTAGAAGCATTAACAATGTGGGGTAAGTAGAGGCTTTAACAATGTGGGGTAAGTAGAGGCTTTAACAATGTGGGGTAAGTAGAGGCTTTAACAATGTGGGGTAAGTAGAGGCTTTAACAATGTGGGGTAAGTAGAGGCTTTAACAATGTGGGGCAAGTAGAGGCTTTAACAATGTGGGGTAAGTAGAGGCTTTAACAATGTGGGGTAAGTAGAGGCTTTAACAATGTGGGGTAAGTAGAAGCTTTAACAATGTGGGGTAAGTAGAGGCTTTAACAATGTGGGGTAAGTAGAGGCTTTAACAATGTGGGACAAGTAGAGGCTTTAACAATGTGGGGCAAGTAGAGGCTTTAACAATGTGGGGTAAGTAGAGGCTTTAACAATGTGGGGTAAGTAGAGGCTTTAACAATGTGGGGTAAGTAGAAGCTTTAACAATGTGGGGTAAGTAGAGGCTTTAACAATGTGGGGTAAGTAGAAGCTTGAACAATATGGGGTAAGTAGGGGCTTTAACAATGTGGGGCAAGTAGGGGCTTTAACAATGTGGAGCAAGTAGAGGCTTTAACAATGTGGGGCAAGTAAAGGCAATATCAATATGGAACAAGTAGAGGCTTTAACAATGTGGGGCAAGTAGGGGCTTTAACAATGTGGGGCAAGTAGAGGCTTTAACAATGTGGGGCAAGTTGAGGCTTTAACAATGTGGGGCAAGTTGAGGCTTTAACAATGTGGGACAAGTTGAGGCTTTAACAATGTGGGGCAAGTAGAGGCTTTAACAATGTGGGGCAAGTAGAGGCTTTAACAATGTGGGGCGAGTTGAGGCTTTAACAATGTGGGGCAAGTAGAGGCTTTAACAATGTGGGGCAAGTAGAGGCTTTAACAATGTGGGACAAGTAGAGGCTTTAACAATGTGGGGCAAGTAGCGGCTTTAACAATGTGAGGCAAGTAGAGGCTTTAACAATGTGGGGCAAGTAGAGGCTTTAACAATGTGGGACAAGTAGAGGCTTTAACAATGTGGGGCAAGTTGAGGCTTTAACAATGTGGGGCAAGTTGAGGCTTTAACAATGTGGGACAAACAGAGGTTATAAAATCATGGGGCAAGTAGAGGCTTTAACAATGTGGGGCAAGTAGAGGCTTTAACAATGTGGGGCAAGTTGAGGCTTTAACAATGTGGGGCAAGTTGAGGCTTTAACAATGTGGGACAAACAGAGGTTATAAATCATGGGGCAAGTAGAGGCTTTAACAACATGGGGCAAGTAGATGCTTTAACAATGTGGGGCAAGTAGAGGCTTTAACAATGTGGGACAAGTAGAGGCTTTAACAATGTGGGGCAAGTAAAGGCAATATCAATATGGAACAAGTAGAGGCTTTAACAATGTGGGACAAGTAGAGGCTTTAACAATGTGGGGCAAGTAGAGGCTTTAACAATGTGGGGCAAGTAGAGGCTTTAACAATGTGGGACAAGTAGAGGCTTTAACAATGTGAGGTAAGTAGAGGCTTTAACAATGTGGGGTAAGTAGAGGCTTTAACAATGTGGGACAAGTAGAGGCTTTAACAATGTGGGGTAAGTAGAAGCTTTAACAATATGGGGCAAGTAGAGGCTTTAACAATGTGGGGTAAGTAGAGGCTTTAACAATGTGGGACAAGTAGAGGCTTTAACAATGTGGGACAAGTAGAGGCTTTAACAATGTTGGGCAAGTAGAGGCTTTAACAATGTGGGACAAGTAGAGGCTTTAACAATGTGGGGTAAGTAGAGGCTTTAACAATGTGGGACAAGTAGAGGCTTTAACAATGTGGGGTAAGTAGAGGCTTTAACAATGTGGGACAAGTAGAGGCTTTAACAATGTGGGACAAGTAGAGGCTTTAACAATGTGGGACAAGTAGAGGCTTTAACAATGTGGGACAAGTAGAGGCTTTAACAATGTGGGGTAAGTAGAGGCTTTAACAATGTGGGACAAGTAGAGGCTTTAACAATGTGGAGCAAGTAGAGGCTTTAACAATGTGGGACAAGTAGAGGCTTTAACAATGTGGGACAAGTAGAGGCTTTAACAATGTGGGACAAGTAGAGGCTTTAACAATGTGGGACAAGTAGAGGCTTAAACAATGTGGGACAAGTAGAGGCTTTAACAATGTGGGGCAAGTAGAGGCTTTAACAATGTGGGGCAAGTTGAGGCTTTAACAATGTGGGGCAAGTAGAGGCTTTAACAATGTGGGACAAGTAGAGGCTTTAACAATGTGGGGCAAGAAGAGGCTTTAACAATGTGGGGCAAGTTGAGGCTTTAACAATGTGGGGCAAGTTGAGGCTTTAACAATGTGGGACAAACAGAGGTTATAAAATCATGGGGCAAGTAGAGGCTTTAACAACATGGGGCAAGTAGACGCTTTAACAATGTGGGGCAAGTAGAGGCTTTAACAATGTGGGACAAGTAGAGGCTTTAACAATGTGGGGTAAGTAGAGGCTTTAACAATGTGGGGTAAGTAGAGGCTTTAACAATGTGGGACAAGTAGAGGCTTTAACAATGTGGGGTAAGTAGAAGCTTTAACAATGTGGGGCAAGTAGAGGCTTTAACAATGTGGGACAAGTAGAGGCTTTAACAATGTGGGGCAAGTAGAAGCTTTAACAATGTGGGGTAAGTAGAGGCTTTAACAATGTGGGGTAAGTAGAGGCTTTAACAATGTGGGGTAAGTAGAGGCTTTAACAATGTGGGGTAAGTAGAGGCTTTAACAATGTGGGGTAAGTAGAGGCTTTAACAATGTGGGGCAAATAGAGGCTTTAACAATGTGGGGTAAGTAGAGGCTTTAACAATGTGGGGTAAGTAGAGGCTTTAACAATGTGGGGTAAGTAGAAGCTTTAACAATGTGGGGTAAGTAGAGGCTTTAACAATGTGGGGTAAGTAGAGGCTTTAACAATGTGGGACAAGTAGAGGCTTTAACAATGTGGGGCAAGTAGAGGCTTTAACAATGTGGGGTAAGTAGAGGCTTTAACAATGTGGGGTAAGTAGAGGCTTTAACAATGTGGGGTAAGTAGAGGCTTTAACAATGTGGGGTAAGTAGAAGCTTTAACAATGTGGGGTAAGTAGAGGCTTTAACAATGTGGGGTAAGTAGAAGCTTTAACAATGTGGAGCAAGTAGAGGCTTTAACAATGTGGGACAAGTAGAGGCTTTAACAATGTGGGACAAGTAGAGGCTTTAACAATGTGGGACAAGTAGAGGCTTTAACAATGTGGGACAAGTAGAGGCTTTAACAATGTGGGACAAGTAGAGGCTTTAACAATGTGGGGCAAGTTGAGGCTTTAACAATGTGGGGCAAGTAGAGGCTTTAACAATGTGGGACAAGTAGAGGCTTTAACAATGTGGGGCAAGTAGAGGCTTTAACAATGTGGGGCAAGTTGAGGCTTTAACAATGTGGGGCAAGTTGAGGCTTTAACAATGTGGGACAAAGAGAGGTTATAAAATCATGGGGCAAGTAGAGGCTTTAACAACATGGGGCAAGTAGACGCTTTAACAATGTGGGGCAAGTAGAGGCTTTAACAATGTGGGGTAAGTAGAGGCTTTAACAATGTGGGACAAGTAGAGGCTTTAACAATGTGGGGTAAGTAGAAGCTTTAACAATGTGGGGCAAGTAGAGGCTTTAACAATGTGGGACAAGTAGAGGCTTTAACAATGTGGGGCAAGTAGAAGCATTAACAATGTGGGGTAAGTAGAGGCTTTAACAATGTGGGGTAAGTAGAGGCTTTAACAATGTGGGGTAAGTAGAGGCTTTAACAATGTGGGGTAAGTAGAGGCTTTAACAATGTGGGGTAAGTAGAGGCTTTAACAATGTGGGGCAAGTAGAGGCTTTAACAATGTGGGGTAAGTAGAGGCTTTAACAATGTGGGGTAAGTAGAGGCTTTAACAATGTGGGGTAAGTAGAAGCTTTAACAATGTGGGGTAAGTAGAGGCTTTAACAATGTGGGGTAAGTAGAGGCTTTAACAATGTGGGACAAGTAGAGGCTTTAACAATGTGGGGCAAGTAGAGGCTTTAACAATGTGGGGTAAGTAGAGGCTTTAACAATGTAGGGTAAGTAGAGGCTTTAACAATGTGGGGTAAGTAGAAGCTTTAACAATGTGGGTAAGTAGAGGCTTTAACAATGTGGGGTAAGTAGAAGCTTGAACAATGTGGGGTAAGTAGGGGCTTTAACAATGTGGGGCAAGTAGGGGCTTTAACAATGTGGAGCAAGTAGAGGCTTTAACAATGTGGGGCAAGTAAAGGCAATATCAATATGGAACAAGTAGAGGCTTTAACAATGTGGGGCAAGTAGGGCTTTAACAATGTGGGGCAAGTAGAGGCTTTAACAATGTGGGGCAAGTTGAGGCTTTAACAATGTGGGGCAAGTGAGGCTTTAACAATGTGGGACAAGTTGAGGCTTTAACAATGTGGGGCAAGTAGAGGCTTTAACAATGTGGGGCAAGTAGAGGCTTTAACAATGTGGGGCAAGTTGAGGCTTTAACAATGTGGGGCAAGTAGAGGCTTTAACAATGTGGGGCAAGTAGAGGCTTTAACAATGTGGGACAAGTAGAGGCTTTAACAATGTGGGGCAAGTAGCGGCTTTAACAATGTGAGGCAAGTAGAGGCTTTAACAATGTGGGGCAAGTAGAGGCTTTAACAATGTGGGACAAGTAGAGGCTTTAACAATGTGGGGCAAGTTGAGGCTTTAACAATGTGGGGCAAGTTGAGGCTTTAACAATGTGGGACAAACAGAGGTTATAAAATCATGGGGCAAGTAGAGGCTTTAACAATGTGGGGCAAGTAGAGGCTTTAACAATGTGGGGCAAGTTGAGGCTTTAACAATGTGGGGCAAGTTGAGGCTTTAACAATGTGGGACAAACAGAGGTTATAAATCATGGGGCAAGTAGAGGCTTTAACAACATGGGGCAAGTAGATGCTTTAACAATGTGGGGCAAGTAGAGGCTTTAACAATGTGGGACAAGTAGAGGCTTTAACAATGTGGGGCAAGTAAAGGCAATATCAATATGGAACAAGTAGAGGCTTTAACAATGTGGGACAAGTAGAGGCTTTAACAATGTGGGGCAAGTAGAGGCTTTAACAATGTGGGGCAAGTAGAGGCTTTAACAATGTGGGACAAGTAGAGGCTTTAACAATGTGAGGTAAGTAGAGGCTTTAACAATGTGGGGTAAGTAGAGGCTTTAACAATGTGGGACAAGTAGAGGCTTTAACAATGTGGGGTAAGTAGAAGCTTTAACAATATGGGGCAAGTAGAGGCTTTAACAATGTGGGGTAAGTAGAGGCTTTAACAATGTGGGACAAGTAGAGGCTTTAACAATGTGGGACAAGTAGAGGCTTTAACAATGTGGGGCAAGTAGAGGCTTTAACAATGTGGGACAAGTAGAGGCTTTAACAATGTGGGGTAAGTAGAGGCTTTAACAATGTGGGACAAGTAGAGGCTTTAACAATGTGGGGTAAGTAGAGGCTTTAACAATGTGGGACAAGTAGAGGCTTTAACAATGTGGGACAAGTAGAGGCTTTAACAATGTGGGACAAGTAGAGGCTTTAACAATGTGGGACAAGTAGAGGCTTTAACAATGTGGGGTAAGTAGAGGCTTTAACAATGTGGGACAAGTAGAGGCTTTAACAATGTGGAGCAAGTAGAGGCTTTAACAATGTGGGACAAGTAGAGGCTTTAACAATGTGGGACAAGTAGAGGCTTTAACAATGTGGGACAAGTAGAGGCTTTAACAATGTGGGACAAGTAGAGGCTTAAACAATGTGGGACAAGTAGAGGCTTTAACAATGTGGGGCAAGTAGAGGCTTTAACAATGTGGGGCAAGTTGAGGCTTTAACAATGTGGGGCAAGTAGAGGCTTTAACAATGTGGGACAAGTAGAGGCTTTAACAATGTGGGGCAAGTAGAGGCTTTAACAATGTGGGGCAAGTTGAGGCTTTAACAATGTGGGGCAAGTTGAGGCTTTAACAATGTGGGACAAACAGAGGTTATAAAATCATGGGGCAAGTAGAGGCTTTAACAACATGGGGCAAGTAGACGCTTTAACAATGTGGGGCAAGTAGAGGCTTTAACAATGTGGGACAAGTAGAGGCTTTAACAATGTGGGGTAAGTAGAGGCTTTAACAATGTGGGGTAAGTAGAGGCTTTAACAATGTGGGACAAGTAGAGGCTTTAACAATGTGGGGTAAGTAGAAGCTTTAACAATGTGGGGCAAGTAGAGGCTTTAACAATGTGGGACAAGTAGAGGCTTTAACAATGTGGGGCAAGTAGAAGCTTTAACAATGTGGGGTAAGTAGAGGCTTTAACAATGTGGGGTAAGTAGAGGCTTTAACAATGTGGGGTAAGTAGAGGCTTTAACAATGTGGGGTAAGTAGAGGCTTTAACAATGTGGGGTAAGTAGAGGCTTTAACAATGTGGGGCAAGTAGAGGCTTTAACAATGTGGGGTAAGTAGAGGCTTTAACAATGTGGGGTAAGTAGAGGCTTTAACAATGTGGGGTAAGTAGAAGCTTTAACAATGTGGGGTAAGTAGAGGCTTTAACAATGTGGGGTAAGTAGAGGCTTTAACAATGTGGGACAAGTAGAGGCTTTAACAATGTGGGGCAAGTAGAGGCTTTAACAATGTGGGGTAAGTAGAGGCTTTAACAATGTGGGGTAAGTAGAGGCTTTAACAATGTGGGGTAAGTAGAGGCTTTAACAATGTGGGGTAAGTAGAAGCTTTAACAATGTGGGGTAAGTAGAGGCTTTAACAATGTGGGGTAAGTAGAAGCTTTAACAATGTGGGGTAAGTAGAGGCTTTAACAATGTGGGGCAAGTAGCGGCTTTAACAATGTGGGGTAAGTAGAGGCTTTAACAATGTGGGGCAAGTAGCGGCTTTAACAATGTGGGGTAAGTAGAGGCTTTAACAATGTGAGGCAAGTAGAAGCTTTAACAATGTGGGGTAAGTAGAGGCTTTAACAATGTGAGGCAAATAGAAGCTTTAACAATGTGGGGTAAGTAGAGGCTTTAACAATGTGAGGTAAGTAGAGGCTTTAACAATGTGAGGCAAGTAGAAGCTTTAACAATGTGGGGTAAGTAGAGGCTTTAACAACATGAGGCAAGTAGAGGCTTTAACAATGTGGGACAAGTAGCGGCTTTAACAATGTGAGGCAAGTAGAGGCTTTAACAATGTGGGGTAAGTAGAGGCTTTAACAATGTGAGGCAAGTAGAGGCTTTAACAATGTGAGGCAAGTAGAGGCTTTAACAATGTGAGGCAAGTAGAGGCTTTAACAATGTGAGGCAAGTAGAGGCTTTAACAATGTGGGACAAGTAGCGGCTTTAACAATGTGAGGTAAGTTGAGGCTTTAACAATGTGGGACAAACAGAGGTTATAAAATCATGGGGCAAGTAGAGGCTTTAACAATGTGGGGCAAGTAGAGGCTTTAACAATGTGGGGCAAGTTGAGGCTTTAACAATGTGGGGCAAGTTGAGGCTTTAACAATGTGGGACAAACAGAGGTTTAAAATCATGGGGCAAGTAGAGGCTTTAACAACATGGGGCAAGTAGATGCTTTAACAATGTGGGGCAAGTAGAGGCTTTAACAATGTGGGACAAGTAGAGGCTTTAACAATGTGGGGCAAGTAAAGGCAATATCAATATGGAACAAGTAGAGGCTTTAACAATGTGGGACAAGTAGAGGCTTTAACAATGTGGGGCAAGTAGAGGCTTTAACAATGTGGGGCAAGTAGAGGCTTTAACAATGTGGGACAAGTAGAGGCTTTAACAATGTGAGGTAAGTAGAGGCTTTAACAATGTGGGGTAAGTAGAGGCTTTAACAATGTGGGACAAGTAGAGGCTTTAACAATGTGGGGTAAGTAGAAGCTTTAACAATATGGGGCAAGTAGAGGCTTTAACAATGTGGGGTAAGTAGAGGCTTTAACAATGTGGGACAAGTAGAGGCTTTAACAATGTGGGACAAGTAGAGGCTTTAACAATGTGGGGCAAGTAGAGGCTTTAACAATGTGGGACAAGTAGAGGCTTTAACAATGTGGGTAAGTAGAGGCTTTAACAATGTGGGACAAGTAGAGGCTTTAACAATGTGGGGTAAGTAGAGGCTTTAACAATGTGGGACAAGTAGAGGCTTTAACAATGTGGGACAAGTAGAGGCTTTAACAATGTGGGACAAGTAGAGGCTTTAACAATGTGGGACAAGTAGAGGCTTTAACAATGTGGGGTAAGTAGAGGCTTTAACAATGTGGGACAAGTAGAGGCTTTAACAATGTGGAGCAAGTAGAGGCTTTAACAATGTGGGACAAGTAGAGGCTTTAACAATGTGGGACAAGTAGAGGCTTTAACAATGTGGGACAAGTAGAGGCTTTAACAATGTGGGACAAGTAGAGGCTTAAACAATGTGGGACAAGTAGAGGCTTTAACAATGTGGGGCAAGTAGAGGCTTTAACAATGTGGGGCAAGTTGAGGCTTTAACAATGTGGGGCAAGTAGAGGCTTTAACAATGTGGGACAAGTAGAGGCTTTAACAATGTGGGGCAAGTAGAGGCTTTAACAATGTGGGGCAAGTTGAGGCTTTAACAATGTGGGGCAAGTTGAGGCTTTAACAATGTGGGACAAACAGAGGTTATAAAATCATGGGGCAAGTAGAGGCTTTAACAACATGGGGCAAGTAGACGCTTTAACAATGTGGGGCAAGTAGAGGCTTTAACAATGTGGGACAAGTAGAGGCTTTAACAATGTGGGGTAAGTAGAGGCTTTAACAATGTGGGGTAAGTAGAGGCTTTAACAATGTGGGACAAGTAGAGGCTTTAACAATGTGGGGTAAGTAGAAGCTTTAACAATGTGGGGCAAGTAGAGGCTTTAACAATGTGGGACAAGTAGAGGCTTTAACAATGTGGGGCAAGTAGAAGCTTTAACAATGTGGGGTAAGTAGAGGCTTTAACAATGTGGGGTAAGTAGAGGCTTTAACAATGTGGGGTAAGTAGAGGCTTTAACAATGTGGGGTAAGTAGAGGCTTTAACAATGTGGGGTAAGTAGAGGCTTTAACAATGTGGGGCAAGTAGAGGCTTTAACAATGTGGGGTAAGTAGAGGCTTTAACAATGTGGGGTAAGTAGAGGCTTTAACAATGTGGGGTAAGTAGAAGCTTTAACAATGTGGGGTAAGTAGAGGCTTTAACAATGTGGGGTAAGTAGAGGCTTTAACAATGTGGGACAAGTAGAGGCTTTAACAATGTGGGGCAAGTAGAGGCTTTAACAATGTGGGGTAAGTAGAGGCTTTAACAATGTGGGGTAAGTAGAGGCTTTAACAATGTGGGGTAAGTAGAGGCTTTAACAATGTGGGGTAAGTAGAAGCTTTAACAATGTGGGGTAAGTAGAGGCTTTAACAATGTGGGGTAAGTAGAAGCTTTAACAATGTGGAGCAAGTAGAGGCTTTAACAATGTGGGACAAGTAGAGGCTTTAACAATGTGGGACAAGTAGAGGCTTTAACAATGTGGGACAAGTAGAGGCTTTAACAATGTGGGACAAGTAGAGGCTTTAACAATGTGGGACAAGTAGAGGCTTTAACAATGTGGGGCAAGTTGAGGCTTTAACAATGTGGGGCAAGTAGAGGCTTTAACAATGTGGGACAAGTAGAGGCTTTAACAATGTGGGGCAAGTAGAGGCTTTAACAATGTGGGGCAAGTTGAGGCTTTAACAATGTGGGGCAAGTTGAGGCTTTAACAATGTGGGACAAAGAGAGGTTATAAAATCATGGGGCAAGTAGAGGCTTTAACAACATGGGGCAAGTAGACGCTTTAACAATGTGGGGCAAGTAGAGGCTTTAACAATGTGGGGTAAGTAGAGGCTTTAACAATGTGGGACAAGTAGAGGCTTTAACAATGTGGGGTAAGTAGAAGCTTTAACAATGTGGGGCAAGTAGAGGCTTTAACAATGTGGGACAAGTAGAGGCTTTAACAATGTGGGGCAAGTAGAAGCATTAACAATGTGGGGTAAGTAGAGGCTTTAACAATGTGGGGTAAGTAGAGGCTTTAACAATGTGGGGTAAGTAGAGGCTTTAACAATGTGGGGTAAGTAGAGGCTTTAACAATGTGGGGTAAGTAGAGGCTTTAACAATGTGGGGCAAGTAGAGGCTTTAACAATGTGGGGTAAGTAGAGGCTTTAACAATGTGGGGTAAGTAGAGGCTTTAACAATGTGGGGTAAGTAGAAGCTTTAACAATGTGGGGTAAGTAGAGGCTTTAACAATGTGGGGTAAGTAGAGGCTTTAACAATGTGGGACAAGTAGAGGCTTTAACAATGTGGGGCAAGTAGAGGCTTTAACAATGTGGGGTAAGTAGAGGCTTTAACAATGTGGGGTAAGTAGAGGCTTTAACAATGTGGGGTAAGTAGAAGCTTTAACAATGTGGGGTAAGTAGAGGCTTTAACAATGTGGGGTAAGTAGAAGCTTGAACAATGTGGGGTAAGTAGGGGCTTTAACAATGTGGGGCAAGTAGGGGCTTTAACAATGTGGAGCAAGTAGAGGCTTTAACAATGTGGGGCAAGTAAAGGCAATATCAATATGGAACAAGTAGAGGCTTTAACAATGTGGGGCAAGTAGGGGCTTTAACAATGTGGGGCAAGTAGAGGCTTTAACAATGTGGGGCAAGTTGAGGCTTTAACAATGTGGGGCAAGTTGAGGCTTTAACAATGTGGGACAATTTGAGGCTTTAACAATGTGGGGCAAGTAGAGGCTTTAACAATGTGGGGCAAGTAGAGGCTTTAACAATGTGGGGCAAGTTGAGGCTTTAACAATGTGGGGCAAGTAGAGGCTTTAACAATGTGGGGCAAGTAGAGGCTTTAACAATGTGGGACAAGTAGAGGCTTTAACAATGTGGGGCAAGTAGCGGCTTTAACAATGTGAGGCAAGTAGAGGCTTTAACAATGTGGGGCAAGTAGAGGCTTTAACAATGTGGGACAAGTAGAGGCTTTAACAATGTGGGGCAAGTTGAGGCTTTAACAATGTGGGGCAAGTTGAGGCTTTAACAATGTGGGACAAACAGAGGTTATAAAATCATGGGGCAAGTAGAGGCTTTAACAATGTGGGGCAAGTAGAGGCTTTAACAATGTGGGGCAAGTTGAGGCTTTAACAATGTGGGGCAAGTTGAGGCTTTAACAATGTGGGACAAACAGAGGTTATAAATCATGGGCAAGTAGAGGCTTTAACAACATGGGGCAAGTAGATGCTTTAACAATGTGGGGCAAGTAGAGGCTTTAACAATGTGGGACAAGTAGAGGCTTTAACAATGTGGGGCAAGTAAAGGCAATATCAATATGGAACAAGTAGAGGCTTTAACAATGTGGGACAAGTAGAGGCTTTAACAATGTGGGGCAAGTAGAGGCTTTAACAATGTGGGGCAAGTAGAGGCTTTAACAATGTGGGACAAGTAGAGGCTTTAACAATGTGAGGTAAGTAGAGGCTTTAACAATGTGGGGTAAGTAGAGGCTTTAACAATGTGGGACAAGTAGAGGCTTTAACAATGTGGGGTAAGTAGAAGCTTTAACAATATGGGGCAAGTAGAGGCTTTAACAATGTGGGGTAAGTAGAGGCTTTAACAATGTGGGACAAGTAGAGGCTTTAACAATGTGGGACAAGTAGAGGCTTTAACAATGTGGGGCAAGTAGAGGCTTTAACAATGTGGGACAAGTAGAGGCTTTAACAATGTGGGGTAAGTAGAGGCTTTAACAATGTGGGACAAGTAGAGGCTTTAACAATGTGGGGTAAGTAGAGGCTTTAACAATGTGGGACAAGTAGAGGCTTTAACAATGTGGGACAAGTAGAGGCTTTAACAATGTGGGACAAGTAGAGGCTTTAACAATGTGGGACAAGTAGAGGCTTTAACAATGTGGGGTAAGTAGAGGCTTTAACAATGTGGGACAAGTAGAGGCTTTAACAATGTGGAGCAAGTAGAGGCTTTAACAATGTGGGACAAGTAGAGGCTTTAACAATGTGGGACAAGTAGAGGCTTTAACAATGTGGGACAAGTAGAGGCTTTAACAATGTGGACAAGTAGAGGCTTAAACAATGTGGGACAAGTAGAGGCTTTAACAATGTGGGGCAAGTAGAGGCTTTAACAATGTGGGGCAAGTTGAGGCTTTAACAATGTGGGGCAAGTAGAGGCTTTAACAATGTGGGACAAGTAGAGGCTTTAACAATGTGGGGCAAGTAGAGGCTTTAACAATGTGGGGCAAGTTGAGGCTTTAACAATGTGGGGCAAGTTGAGGCTTTAACAATGTGGGACAAACAGAGGTTATAAAATCATGGGGCAAGTAGAGGCTTTAACAACATGGGGCAAGTAGACGCTTTAACAATGTGGGGCAAGTAGAGGCTTTAACAATGTGGGACAAGTAGAGGCTTTAACAATGTGGGGTAAGTAGAGGCTTTAACAATGTGGGGTAAGTAGAGGCTTTAACAATGTGGGACAAGTAGAGGCTTTAACAATGTGGGGTAAGTAGAAGCTTTAACAATGTGGGGCAAGTAGAGGCTTTAACAATGTGGGACAAGTAGAGGCTTTAACAATGTGGGGCAAGTAGAAGCTTTAACAATGTGGGGTAAGTAGAGGCTTTAACAATGTGGGGTAAGTAGAGGCTTTAACAATGTGGGGTAAGTAGAGGCTTTAACAATGTGGGGTAAGTAGAGGCTTTAACAATGTGGGGTAAGTAGAGGCTTTAACAATGTGGGGCAAGTAGAGGCTTTAACAATGTGGGGTAAGTAGAGGCTTTAACAATGTGGGGTAAGTAGAGGCTTTAACAATGTGGGGTAAGTAGAAGCTTTAACAATGTGGGGTAAGTAGAGGCTTTAACAATGTGGGGTAAGTAGAGGCTTTAACAATGTGGGACAAGTAGAGGCTTTAACAATGTGGGGCAAGTAGAGGCTTTAACAATGTGGGGTAAGTAGAGGCTTTAACAATGTGGGGTAAGTAGAGGCTTTAACAATGTGGGGTAAGTAGAGGCTTTAACAATGTGGGGTAAGTAGAAGCTTTAACAATGTGGGGTAAGTAGAGGCTTTAACAATGTGGGGTAAGTAGAAGCTTTAACAATGTGGGGTAAGTAGAGGCTTTAACAATGTGGGGCAAGTAGCGGCTTTAACAATGTGGGGTAAGTAGAGGCTTTAACAATGTGGGGCAAGTAGCGGCTTTAACAATGTGGGGTAAGTAGAGGCTTTAACAATGTGAGGCAAGTAGAAGCTTTAACAATGTGGGGTAAGTAGAGGCTTTAACAATGTGAGGAAAATAGAAGCTTTAACAATGTGGGGTAAGTAGAGGCTTTAACAATGTGAGGTAAGTAGAGGCTTTAACAATGTGAGGCAAGTAGAAGCTTTAACAATGTGGGGTAAGTAGAGGCTTTAACAACATGAGGCAAGTAGAGGCTTTAACAATGTGGGACAAGTAGCGGCTTTAACAATGTGAGGCAAGTAGAGGCTTTAACAATGTGGGGTAAGTAGAGGCTTTAACAATGTGAGGCAAGTAGAGGCTTTAACAATGTGAGGCAAGTAGAGGCTTTAACAATGTGAGGCAAGTAGAGGCTTTAACAATGTGAGGCAAGTAGAGGCTTTAACAATGTGGGACAAGTAGCGGCTTTAACAATGTGAGGTAAGTAGAGGCTTTAACAATGTGGGGTAAGTAGAGGCTTTAACAATGTGGGGTAAGTAGAGGCTTTAACAATGTGGGGTAAGTAGAGGCTTTAACAATGTGGGGTAAGTAGAGGCTTTAACAATGTGGGGTAAGTAGAGGCTTTAACAATGTGGGGTAAGTAGCGGCTTTAACAATGTGGGGTAAGTAGAGGCTTTAACAATGTGGGGTAAGTAGAGGCTTTAACAATGTGGGACAAGTAGAAGCTTTAACAATGTGGGACAAGTAGAGGCTTTAACAATGTGGGACAAGTAGAGGCTTTAACAATGTGGGGTAAGTAGAGGCTTTAACAATGTGGGGCAAGTAGCGGCTTTAACAACATGAGGCAAGTAGAGGCTTTAACAATGTGGGACAAGTAGAAGCTTTAACAATGTGGGGCAAGTAGAGGCTTTAACAATGTGGGACAAGTAGAGGCTTTAACAATGTGGGACAAGTAGAAGCTTTAACAACATGAGGCAAGTAGAGGGTTTAACAATGTGGGACAAGTAGCGTCTTTAACAACATGAGGCAAGTAGAAGCTTTAACAATGTGGGGTAAGTAGAAGCTTTAACAATGTGGGGTAAGTAGAAGCTTTAACAATGTGGGGCAAGTAGAGGCTTTAACAATGTGGGGTAAGTAGAAGCTTTAACAATGTGGGGTAAGTAGAAGCTTTAACAATGTGGGGTAAGTAGAAGCTTTAACAATGTGGGGCAAGTAGAGGCTTTAACAATGTGGGGTAAGTAGAAGCTTTAACAATGTGGGGTAAGTAGAGGCTTTAACAATGTGGGGTAAGTAGAAGCTTTAACAATGTGGGGTAAGTAGAAGCTTTAACAATGTGGGGCAAGTAGAGGCTTTAACAATGTGGGGCAAGTAGAAGCTTTAACAATGTGGGGCAAGTAGCGGCTTTAACAATGTGGGGCAAGTAGCGGCTTTAACAATGTGAGGCAAGTAGAAGCTTTAACAATGTGGGGCAAGTAGCGGCTTTAACAACATGAGGCAAGTAGAGGCTTTAACAATGTGGGACAAGTAGCGGCTTTAACAATGTGGGGCAAGTAGCGGCTTTAACAATGTGAGGCAAGTAGAAGCTTTAACAATGTGGGGCAAGTAGCGGCTTTAACAACATGAGGCAAGTAGAGGCTTTAACAATGTGGGACAAGTAGCGGCTTTAACAATGTGGGGCAAGTTTAACAACATGAGGCAAGTAGAGGCTTTAACAATGTGGGGCAAGTAGCGGCTTTAACAATGTGAGGCAAGTAGAAGCTTTAACAATGTGGGGCAAGTAGCGGCTTTAACAACATGAGGCAAGTAGAGGCTTTAACAATGTGGGACAAGTAGCGGCTTTAACAATGTGGGGCAAGTAGAGGCTTTAACAATGTGAGGCAAGTAGAAGCTTTAACAATGTGGGGCAAGTAGCGGCTTTAACAATGTGGGGCAAGTAGCGGCTTTAACAATGTGAGGCAAGTAGAAGCTTTAACAATGTGGGGCAAGTAGCGGCTTTAACAATGTGGGGCAAGTAGAGGCTTTAACAACATGAGGCAAGTAGAGGCTTTAACAATGTGGGGTAAGTAGAGGCTTTAACAATGTGGGGCAAGTAGCGGCTTTAACAATGTGGGGCAAGTAGCGGCTTTAACAATGTGAGGCAAGTAGAAGCTTTAACAATGTGGGGCAAGTAGCGGCTTTAACAATGTGGGGCAAGTAGAGGCTTTAACAACATGAGGCAAGTAGAGGCTTTAATAACGTGAGGCAAGTAGAGGCTTTAACTTCTTCTTCTTCTTTCCTTCCAAATCTGACTTTCAGAGTCGAGGGGAGATATAATTTGCTGTCTTTTGCTCTTCTGTTCGCCTCTGCTGCTGTTATGTTTCCAAGTGCTTCTAATATTCCATCGACCCATCTTTTTCGTGGTCGACCCTTGGGTCTGGTGTTCTCACAACGTTTGTTGAAAGCTCGTTGTGTTGTGTTTTGTTCTTTCTGCCTTGTCACGAGGCCAAACCATTTTATCTGTTGTTTCCTTATATATTCTATGGCGGGGGCTATTCCTAGCTTTTTTCTCAGTTCTTCATTTCTGATCTTGTCTCTCAGACTGTTTCCTGTCATTTGTCTAACACATTTCATCTCTGTAGAGGTTATTTTCTTATTGTTCTTGCATCTAGGGTCCAGGTCTGGCATTGGTAGCACAACATTGGGATGAAGATTGTATTGTATAGTGCTCATTTTGCCTCCAGAGTTATTTCCTTGTTGGACAATAGTGGTGATAACTGTCCGATGATTTGACAAGCTTTGTTGCATCTTGATTCTATCTCTGCCGTTTGAGAATTATTGTTTGTCATTAGACTTCCTAGGTACTTGAATTCCTCTACTTGTTTTAGTTGTCTGACTTCTATAGTTATGTTGATGTTCTGTTTTAGGCTTTAACAACATGGGGTAAATAGATACTTTCCATACTCAAATTTATGTCCAAATACTGCTGGTCTCTACCATCTGTTACTGCTATTGTTTATTGAGAAGCGGGTAACAACTAAGTTACCTGCCCCCATGCTTCCATTAGCTCACTCTATAACACAATGGCTATATCAATGTGGGGCAAGTAGAGGCTATATCAATGTGGGACAAGTAGAGGCTTTAACAACATCGGGCAAGTAGAGGCTTTAACAACGTGAGGCAAGAAGAGGCTTTAGTAATGTGAGGCAAGTAGAGGCCTTAACAATGTGGGACAAGTAGAGACTTTAACAATGTGGGGCAAGTAGAGGCTTTAACAATGTGGGGCAAGTTGTGGCTTTAACAATGTGGGGCAGGTAGAGGCTTTAACAATGTGGGGCAAGTAGAGGCTTTAACAATGTGGGGTAAGTAGAGGCTTTAACAATGTGGGGTAAGTTGTGGCTTTAACAATGTGGGGCAAGTAGAGGCTTTAACAACATGTGGCAAGTAGAGACTTTAACAATGTGGGGCAGGTAGAGACTTTAACAATGTGGGGCAGGTAGAGACTTTAACAATGTGGGGCAGGTAGAGGCTTTAACAATGTGGGGCAAGTAGAGGCTTTAACAATGTGGGGTAAGTAGAGGCTTTAACAATGTGGGGTAAGTAGAGGCTTTAACAATGTGGGGCAAGTAGAGGCTTTAACAATGTGGGGTAAGTAGAGGCTTTAACAATGTGGGGCAAGTAGAGACTTTAACAATGTGGGGCAAGTTGAGGCTTTAACAATGTGGGACAAGTAGAGGCTTTAACAACATGTGGCAAGTAGAGACTTTAACAATGTGGGGCAAGTAGAGGCTTTAACAACATGTGGCAAGTAGAGACTTTAACAATGTGGGGCAAATAGAGGCTTTAACAATGTGGGGCAAGTAGAGGCTTTAACAACATGTGGCAAGTAGAGACTTTAACAATGTGGGGCAAGTAGAGGCTTTAACAACATGTGGCAAGTAGAGACTTTAACAATGTGGGGCAAATAGAGGCTTTAACAATGTGGGGTAAGTAGAGGCTTTAACAATGTGGGGCAAGTAGAGGCTTTAACAACATGTGGCAAGTAGAGACTTTAACAATGTGGGGCAAATAGAGGCTTTAACAATGTGGGGTAAGTAGAGGCTTTAACAATGTGGGGCTAGTAGAGGCTTTAACAACATGTGGCAAGTAGAGACTTTAACAATGTGGGGCAAGTAGAGGCTTTAACAACATGTGGCAAGTAGAGACTTTAACAATGTGGGGCAAATAGAGGCTTTAACAATGTGGGGCAAATAGAGGCTTTAACAATGTGGGGCAAGTAGAGGCTTTAACAACATGTGGCAAGTAGAGACTTTAACAATGTGGGGCAAATAGAGGCTTTAACAATGTGGGGTAAGTAGAGGCTTTAACAATGTGGGGCAAGTAGAGACTTTAACAATGTGGGGTAAGTAGAGGCTTTAACAATGTGGGGTAAGTAGAGGCTTTAACAATGTGGGGTAAGTAGAGGCTTTAACAATGTGGGGTAAGTAGAGGCTTTAACAATGTGGGACAAGTAGAGGCTTTAACAAATACAAACTTAATTCAAAATTCAAATATGACAGAATCAGCAAGCAGTACATACAAACTCCATTTGAACTTCCCCATATCTTGTCTTGTTTGTATTTGGAGGTATTGGTAGATGTGGTAGCGGCAGATACTGAAAAGGACAAAACAAAACACACATTCATACAGAAATTCAGGTCACTCATTTCAGCAAATTTTGCAATAAATGAAAACTAGTGATGGTTGTGTTCACTTTCTATGTAGTTTCGTCTTATGTCTTTTGGCGTGTGCTGAGTCTACACTACTATGATGGGGACTACAGCTACCTTTCTTTGTTTGGGAGATGAGATAGTAATTCGGATGATTCCACCGACAGGGGCGGTTGAGCAATTATGGATTTTAATTTGTTTGCAGTGATACCAGGGCCTTCATAACCATAACTAGTAAATTCCTTCAAGTCCTATCAACATGATAACCAATAATTGACATACTTGACATGACTTTGCCTGTACATGACATTAATACCTCAACACAATTATATCATACTGCTACAGTCTCCCTGGAGCCTCAGTAGCACAGTGGTTAATGTACTTGCTTCCTGATCAGAAGGGTCCAGGTTTGATTCCCAGAAGTGGCACATTTTTTCAAACCAACAAAGCTCCGGTTTACCCAGCCTCTAAAAATGGGTACCAGAGATTTTTTCTGGGAAGAAAAGGCAGCCTGGCATGATACCGACCACATCACCCAAAAATGTGCTGTAGTCACAGAAAAATCTGGTCACTAACATCATATTCCCCATATGCTGAGCAAGGTGTGGAAAGAACCTTTACCTAACTTTTTACGTCGTTACTTAATGTTTCCCTGCTTGTCAGCTGTCTTGGGCCTACATTTATGGGCAAAGTTTTAATAAACTTTCTCACTTGCACTGTGATTTCTGTTTGACAGACCAAGAATCTTATGGTATCACCTTTTTTCCTTAACTTGTATTTTATATTCTACATTTAGGTTGATGTTTTGCAGACATCAAATAATGTTGATATTACTAAAAGTCTAATCTTGTATTTCAGATAGAAGCAATAATAAAAAAAAAAAAGGAAAAAAAAATGGTATGGTGACAGCCTTACGTGGAAATGGACGAAACAAAAGTCAACGTTTCGGCCAAGAGGCCTTCGGCTGGACGAACAACAAACACACAAAATATATATAAGGGTATATTAACAAATCAAACTACATGGCGATAATATGCTAGACACTCAAGAGAGGAAAATAAAAAAAGAGGTCACTTCCCTGTGTTCCAGAGTGCGGTCAGTCTGAGAATGGACTCAAACCGCGAGGAAGGAAGACCAACTATAAAATATTTATTATAAAAATATATTTATTATATTTATATATAATATTAATATTATTTGAGTATCTAATATTTATTTGAGTGTCTAGCATATTATCGCCATGTAGTTTGATTTGTTAATATACCCTTATATATATTTTGTGTGTTTGTTGTTCGTCCAGCCGAAGGCCTCTTGGCCGAAACGTTGACTTTTGTTTCGTTCATTTCCACGTAAGGCTGTCACCATACCATTTTTTTTCCTTTTTTTTTAAATTATTGCTTTTATCATCAGCTTTACAGCAGCTTTGCATCTCTACGCATCTTGGTGCATATTGATGCCTTTACCTCTATTTCAGATAGATCTGCCTTGCAATATTGTTTTGTTCACGTGTCTGTCATTATTTTAGTATTTTTAAAATTTATTTTGGAACCTTCTTTAATAATCATCATCATCAGTTCCTTTACAGAACATTGCATTTACCCCAGCCCACTGAAAGAATCATTGTCTTTTGCCACATCTCCCACTTATTCTGTTCAAGGTCTCCCTGATGTCTTAGAACCACCTTCGTTTTTGGTATTCTATCTATCTATTGTCCTTTCGAGCCGAAGACGGCACATAGGGCAGAATCACAGTCTCAGAAACCTTGCGTGCCACAATGGCACATATTGCAGAGATCACAGCTTCTAAAATCTATGTATCTGTTTCCATAACAATACTTTTTTACAATGACAGCTTGTCAAGCCATCAATCAACCTCCTTAGTCATCTCTTACGACATGCCTGGAAGGTCACAGTGTCACTATTCTTTACTTCCCTCATAATGAGGCCCCGGTAACACACGGGAAGTCTTTGGTATTGGGCACTAGATATTCGAGACTGTTGTACATTTCTACAGGTTGCTCTCATAGTAATATGATTTTTGTTTTCATGAATAGAGATTTCATCATGTTGATGGCAGAGTTACACAACTCTTTGTCTGCACAAACATTGCTCCCAAACCTCATATATATTTATTCCCAGTCTGTGGTGATAAATCTACCGTCTTTAGTGACATCTCTACTCAGTCTTTAGTGACAAATCTACCCAGTCTTTAGTGACAAATCTTCCCAGTCTTTAGTGACATCTCTACCCAGTCTTTAGTGACAGCTCTACCCAATCTTTAGTGATATCTCTACCCAATCTTTAGTGACAGCTCTACCCAATCTTTAGTGATCTCTCTACCCAATCTTTAGTGACAAATCTACCCAATCTTTAGTGACATCTCTACACAATCTTTAGTGACATCTCTACCCAGTGTTTAGTGACATCTCTACCAAATCTTTAGTGACATCTCTACCCAGTGTTTAGTGGCATCTCTACCAACTCTTTAGTGGTGTTTAGTGACATCTCTACCCAGTCTTTAGTGAATTCTTCACCCAGTCTTTAGTTACAGCTCTACCCAGTCTTTAGTGACATCTCCACCCGGTGTTTAATGACATCTCTACCCAATCTTTAGTGACAGCTCTACCCAGTCTTTAGTAACAGCTATACCCAGTCTTTAGTGACATCTCTACCAGTCTTTAGTGACATATCTACCCAGTGTTTAGTGACATATCTACCCAGTCTTTAGCGACATCTCTACCCAGGGTTTAGTGACATCTCTACCCAGTGTTTAGTGACATCTCTGCCCAATCTTTAGTGACATCTCTGCCCAGTCTTTAGTGAATTCTTCACCCAGTCTTTAGTTACAGCTCTACCCAGTCTTTAGTGACATCTCCACCCAGTGTTTAGTGACATCTCTACCCAATCTTTAGTGACAGCTCTACCCAGTCTTTAGTAACAGCTATACCCAGTCTTTAGTCACATCTCTACCCAGTCTTTAGTGACATCTCTACCCAGTGTTTAGTGACAGCTCTACCCAGTCTTTAGTGACATCTCTACCCAATGTTTAGTGACATCTCTACCCAGTCTTTAGTGACATCTCTACCCAGTCTTTAGCGACATCTCTACCCAATGTTTAGTGACATATCTACCCAGTCTTTAGCGACATGTCTACCCAGTGTTTAGTGACATATCTACCCAGTCCTTAGCAACATCTCTACCCAGTGTTTAGTGACATCTCTACCCAGTTTTTAGCGACATCTCTACCCAGTCTTTAGTGACATCTCTACCCAGTGTTTAGTGACATCTCTACCCAGTGTTTAGTGACATCTCTACCCAGTGTTTAGTGAAAGCTCTACCCAGTGTTTAGTGACATCTCTACCCAGTCTTTAGTGACATCTCTACCCAGTCTTTAGTGACAGCTCTACCCAGTGTTTAGTGACATCTCTGCCCAATCTTTAGTGACATCTCTGCCCAGTGTTTAGTAACATCTCTACCCAGTGTTTAGTGACATCTCTACCCAGTCTTTAGTGACATCTTTATCCTTTTTTTAGTGATATCTCTACTCAGTCTTTAGTGACATCTCTACCCAGTCTTTACTGACATGTCAATCCAGTCTTTAGTGACATCTCTATCCAGTCTTTAGTGACAGCTCTACCCAGTGTTTAGCCCCTCCGACAACTCATGCAATGTTGGAACACAACTATCAGCTGCTCCTGAGTTATCAACAAGAACAAGCCAACAGACCAGAGTTCTACCTTAGAGATGATATCTCTCAGAGCCAAGAACTTGGTGCTTGTGTCACCCGCTTCACTGATTGGGGCGTCATAGTCATAACTGGTCGGTACAGGCTGGTATGGGGGGCTATTTGCACCTGTCAGATGAAATAACAGGTCATTATCACTGAAATGTGTGGTACTTGTTTTTATCACTGAAATGTAAGGTAAATGTCTCTATCACTGAAATGTGAGGTAAATGTCTCTATCACTGAAATGTAAGGTAAATGTCTCTATGACTGAAATGTGAGGTAAATGTCTCTATCACTGAAATGTGAGGTAAATGTCTCTATCACTGAAATGTAAGGTAAATGTCTCTATCACTGAAATGTGAGGTAAATGTCTCTATCACTGAAATGTGAGGTAAATGTCTCTATCACTGAAATGTGAGGTAAATGTCTCTATCACTGAAATGTGAGGTAAATGTCTCTATCACTAAAATGTAAGGTAAATGTCTCTATCACTGAAATGTGAGGTAAATGTCTCTATCACTGAAATGTGAGGTAAATGTCTCTATCACTGAAATGTGAGGTAAATGTCTCTATCACTGAAATGTGAGGTAAATGTCTCTATCACTGAAATGTGAGGTAAATGTCTCTATCACTGAAATGTGAGGTAAATGTCTCTATGACTGAAATGTGAGGTAAATGTCTCTATCACTGAAATGTGAGGTAAATGTCTCTATCACTGAAATGTAAGGTAAATGTCTCTATCACTGAAATGTGAGGTAAATGTCTCTATGACTGAAATGTGAGGTAAATGTCTCTATCACTGAAATGTAAGGTAAATGTCTCTATGACTGAAATGTGAGGTAAATGTCTCTATCACTGAAATGTGAGGTAAATGTCTCTATGACTGAAATGTGAGGTAAATGTCTCTATCACTGAAATGTGAGGTAAATGTCTCTATCACTGAAATGTGAGGTAAATGTCTCTATGACTGAAATGTGAGGTAAATGTCTCTATCACTGAAATGTGAGGTAAATGTCTCTATCACTGAAATGTGAGGTAAATGTCTCTATGACTGAAATGTGAGGTAAATGTCTCTATGACTGAAATGTGAGGTAAATGTCTCTATGACTGAAATGTGAGGTAAATGTCTCTATGACTGAAATGTGAGGTAAATGTCTCTATGACTGAAATGTGAGGTAAATGTCTCTATGACTGAAATGTGAGGTAAATGTCTCTATGACTGAAATGTGAGGTAAATGTCTCTATGACTGAAATGTGAGGTAAATGTCTCTATGACTGAAATGTGAGGTAAATGTCTCTATCACTGAAATGTGAGGTAAATGTCTCTATCACTGAAATGTGAGGTAAATGTCTCTATCACTGAAATGTGAGGTAAATGTCTCTATCACTGAAATGTGAGGTAAATGTCTCTATGACTGAAATGTGAGGTAAATGTCTCTATCACTGAAATGTGAGGTAGATGTCTCTATCACTGAAATGTGAGGTAAATGTCTCTATCACTGAAATGTGAGGTAGATGTCTCTATCACTGAAATGTGAGGTAAATGTCTCTATCACTGAAATGTGAGGTAAATGTCTCTATCACTGAAATGTGAGGTAAATGTCTCTATCACTGAAATGTGAGGTAAATGTCTCTATCACTGAAATGTGAGGTAAATGTCTCTATCACTGAAATGTGAGGTAAATGTCTCTATCACTGAAATGTGAGGTAAATGTCTCTATCACTGAAATGTGAGGTAAATGTCTCTATCACTGAAATGTGAGGTAAATGTCTCTATCACTGAAATGTGAGGTAAATGTCTCTATCACTGAAATGTGAGGTAAATGTCTCTATCACTGAAATGTGAGGTAAATGTCTCTATCACTGAAATGTGAGGTAAATGTCTCTATCACTGAAATGTGAGGTAAATGTCTCTATCACTGAAATGTGAGGTAAATGTCTCTATCACTGAAATGTGAGGTAAATGTCTCTATCACTGAAATGTAAGGTAAATGTCTCTATCACTGAAATGTGAGGTAAATGTCTCTATCACTGAAATGTGCGGTAAATGTCTCTATCACTGAAATGTGAGGTAAATGTCTCTATCACTGAAATGTGAGGTAAATGTCTCTATCACTGAAATGTGAGGTAAATGTCTCTATCACTGAAATGTGAGGTAAATGTCTCTATCACTGAAATGTGAGGTAAATGTCTCTATCACTGAAATGTGAGGTAAATGTCTCTATCACTGAAATGTGAGGTAAATGTCTCTATCACTGAAATGTGAGGTAAATGTCTCTATCACTGAAATGTGAGGTAGATGTCTCTATCACTGAAATGTGAGGTAAATGTCTCTATCACTGAAATGTGAGGTAAATGTCTCTATGACTGAAATGTGAGGTAAATGTCTCTATCACTGAAATGTGAGGTAAATGTCTCTATGACTGAAATGTGAGGTAAATGTCTCTATCACTGAAATGTGAGGTAAATGTCTCTATCACTGAAATGTAAGGTAAATGTCTCTATCACTGAAATGTGAGGTAAATGTCTCTATGACTGAAATGTGAGGTAAATGTCTCTATGACTGAAATGTAAGGTAAATGTCTCTATGACTGAAATGTGAGGTAAATGTCTCTATCACTGAAATGTGAGGTAAATGTCTCTATGACTGAAATGTGAGGTAAATGTCTCTATCACTGAAATGTGAGGTAAATGTCTCTATCACTGAAATGTGAGGTAAATGTCTCTATGACTGAAATGTGAGGTAAATGTCTCTATCACTGAAATGTGAGGTAAATGTCTCTATCACTGAAATGTGAGGTAAATGTCTCTATGACTGAAATGTGAGGTAAATGTCTCTATGACTGAAATGTGAGGTAAATGTCTCTATGACTGAAATGTGAGGTAAATGTCTCTATGACTGAAATGTGAGGTAAATGTCTCTATAACTGAAATGTGAGGTAAATGTCTCTATCACTGAAATGTGAGGTAAATGTCTCTATCACTGAAATGTGAGGTAAATGTCTCTATGACTGAAATGTGAGGTAAATGTCTCTATGACTGAAATGTGAGGTAAATGTCTCTATGACTGAAATGTGAGGTAAATGTCTCTATGACTGAAATGTGAGGTAAATGTCTCTATGACTGAAATGTGAGGTAAATGTCTCTATGACTGAAATGTGAGGTAAATGTCTCTATGACTGAAATGTGAGGTAAATGTCTCTATCACTGAAATGTGAGGTAAATGTCTCTATCACTGAAATGTGAGGTAAATGTCTCTATCACTGAAATGTGAGGTAGATGTCTCTATCACTGAAATGTGAGGTAAATGTCTCTATCACTGAAATGTGAGGTAAATGTCTCTATCACTGAAATGTGAGGTAAATGTCTCTATGACTGAAATGTGAGGTAAATGTCTCTATCACTGAAATGTGAGGTAAATGTCTCTATCACTGAAATGTGAGGTAAATGTCTCTATCACTGAAATGTGAGGTAAATGTCTCTATCACTGAAATGTGAGGTAAATGTCTCTATCACTGAAATGTGAGGTAAATGTCTCTATCACTGAAATGTGAGGTAAATGTCTCTATCACTGAAATGTGAGGTAAATGTCTCTATCACTGAAATGTGAGGTAAATGTCTCTATCACTGAAATGTGAGGTAAATGTCTCTATCACTGAAATGTGAGGTAAATGTCTCTATCACTGAAATGTAAGGTAAATGTCTCTATCACTGAAATGTGAGGTAAATGTCTCTATCACTGAAATGTAAGGTAAATGTCTCTATGACTGAAATGTGAGGTAAATGTCTCTATCACTGAAATGTGAGGTAAATGTCTCTATCACTGAAATGTAAGGTAAATGTCTCTATCACTGAAATGTAAGGTAAATGTCTCTATCACTGAAATGTAAGGTAAATGTCTCTATCACTGAAATGTGAGGTAAATGTCTCTATCACTGAAATGTAAGGTAAATGTCTCTATCACTGAAATGTGAGGTAAATGTCTCTATCACTGAAATGTGAGGTAGATGTCTCTATCACTGAAATGTGAGGTAAATGTCTCTATCACTGAAATGTGAGGTAAATGTCTCTATGACTGAAATGTGAGGTAAATGTCTCTATGACTGAAATGTGAGGTAAATGTCTCTATGACTGAAATGTGAGGTAAATGTCTCTATGACTGAAATGTGAGGTAAATGTCTCTATCACTGAAATGTGAGGTAAATGTCTCTATCACTGAAATGTGAGGTAAATGTCTCTATCACTGAAATGTGAGGTAAATGTCTCTATCACTGAAATGTGAGGTAAATGTCTCTATCACTGAAATGTGAGGTAAATGTCTCTATCACTGAAATGTGAGGTAAATGTCTCTATCACTGAAATGTAAGGTAAATGTCTCTATCACTGAAATGTGAGGTAAATGTCTCTATCACTGAAATGTAAGGTAAATGTCTCTATCACTGAAATGTAAGGTAAATGTCTCTATGACTGAAATGTGAGGTAAATGTCTCTATCACTGAAATGTGAGGTAAATGTCTCTATCACTGAAATGTGAGGTAAATGTCTCTATGACTGAAATGTGAGGTAAATGTCTCTATCACTGAAATGTAAGGTAAATGTCTCTATCACTGAAATGTGAGGTAAATGTCTCTATCACTGAAATGTAAGGTAAATGTCTCTATGACTGAAATGTGAGGTAAATGTCTCTATCACTGAAATGTGAGGTAAATGTCTCTATCACTGAAATGTGAGGTAAATGTCTCTATCACTGAAATGTGAGGTAAATGTCTCTATCACTGAAATGTGAGGTAAATGTCTCTATCACTGAAATGTGAGGTAAATGTCTCTATCACTGAAATGTGAGGTAAATGTCTCTATCACTGAAATGTGAGGTAAATGTCTCTATCACTGAAATGTGAGGTAAATGTCTCTATCACTGAAATGTGAGGTAAATGTCTCTATCACTGAAATGTGAGTAAATGTCTCTATCACTGAAATGTGAGGTAAATGTCTCTATCACTGAAATGTGAGGTAAATGTCTCTATCACTGAAATGTGAGGTAAATGTCTCTATCACTGAAATGTGAGGTAAATGTCTCTATCACTGAAATGTAAGGTAAATGTCTCTATCACTGAAATGTGAGGTAAATGTCTCTATGACTGAAATGTGAGGTAAATGTCTCTATCACTGAAATGTGAGGTAAATGTCTCTATCACTGAAATGTGAGGTAAATGTCTCTATCACTGAAATGTGAGGTAAATGTCTCTATCACTGAAATGTGAGGTAAATGTCTCTATGACTGAAATGTGAGGTAAATGTCTCTATCACTGAAATGTGAGGTAAATGTCTCTATGACTGAAATGTGAGGTAAATGTCTCTATGACTGAAATGTGAGGTAAATGTCTCTATGACTGAAATGTGAGGTAAATGTCTCTATCACTGAAATGTGAGGTAAATGTCTCTATCACTGAAATGTGAGGTAAATGTCTCTATCACTGAAATGTGAGGTAAATGTCTCTATAACTGAAATGTGAGGTAAATGTCTCTATCACTGAAATGTGAGGTAAATGTCTCTATCACTGAAATGTGAGGTAAATGTCTCTATGACTGAAATGTGAGGTAAATGTCTCTATCACTGAAATGTGAGGTAAATGTCTCTATCACTGAAATGTGAGGTAAATGTCTCTATCACTGAAATGTGAGGTAAATGTCTCTATCACTGAAATGTGAGGTAAATGTCTCTATCACTGAAATGTGAGGTAAATGTCTCTATCACTGAAATGTGAGGTAAATGTCTCTATCACTGAAATGTGAGGTAAATGTCTCTATCACTGAAATGTGAGGTAAATGTCTCTATCACTGAAATGTGAGGTAAATGTCTCTATCACTGAAATGTGAGGTAAATGTCTCTATGACTGAAATGTGAGGTAAATGTCTCTATCACTGAAATGTGAGGTAAATGTCTCTATCACTGAAATGTGAGGTAAATGTCTCTATCACTGAAATGTGAGGTAAATGTCTCTATCACTGAAATGTGAGGTAAATGTCTCTATCACTGAAATGTGAGGTAAATGTCTCTATCACTGAAATGTGAGGTAAATGTCTCTATCACTGAAATGTGAGGTAAATGTCTCTATCACTGAAATGTGAGGTAAATGTCTCTATCACTGAAATGTGAGGTAAATGTCTCTATCACTGAAATGTGAGGTAAATGTCTCTATCACTGAAATGTGAGGTAAATGTCTCTATCACTGAAATGTGAGGTAAATGTCTCTATCACTGAAATGTGAGGTAAATGTCTCTATCACTGAAATGTGAGGTAAATGTCTCTATCACTGAAATGTGAGGTAAATGTCTCTATCACTGAAATGTGAGGTAAATGTCTCTATCACTGAAATGTGAGGTAAATGTCTCTATCACTGAAATGTGAGGTAAATGTCTCTATCACTGAAATGTGAGGTAAATGTCTCTATCACTGAAATGTGAGGTAAATGTCTCTATCACTGAAATGTGAGGTAAATGTCTCTATCACTGAAATGTAGGTAAATGTCTCTATCACTGAAATGTGAGGTAAATGTCTCTATCACTGAAATGTGAGGTAAATGTCTCTATCACTGAAATGTGAGGTAAATGTCTCTATCACTGAAATGTGAGGTAAATGTCTCTATCACTGAAATGTGAGGTAAATGTCTCTATCACTGAAATGTGAGGTAAATGTCTCTATCACTGAAATGTGAGGTAAATGTCTCTATCACTGAAATGTGAGGTAAATGTCTCTATCACTGAAATGTGAGGTAAATGTCTCTATCACTGAAATGTGAGGTAAATGTCTCTATCACTGAAATGTGAGGTAAATGTCTCTATGACTGAAATGTGAGGTAAATGTCTCTATCACTGAAATGTGAGGTAAATGTCTCTATGACTGAAATGTGAGGTAAATGTCTCTATCACTGAAATGTGAGGTAAATGTCTCTATCACTGAAATGTGAGGTAAATGTCTCTATGACTGAAATGTGAGGTAAATGTCTCTATCACTGAAATGTGAGGTAAATGTCTCTATGACTGAAATGTGAGGTAAATGTCTCTATGACTGAAATGTGAGGTAAATGTCTCTATCACTGAAATGTGAGGTAAATGTCTCTATGACTGAAATGTGAGGTAAATGTCTCTATGACTGAAATGTGAGGTAAATGTCTCTATGACTGAAATGTGAGGTAAATGTCTCTATCACTGAAATGTGAGGTAAATGTCTCTATCACTGAAATGTGAGGTAAATGTCTCTATCACTGAAATGTGAGGTAAATGTCTCTATCACTGAAATGTGAGGTAAATGTCTCTATGACTGAAATGTGAGGTAAATGTCTCTATCACTGAAATGTGAGGTAAATGTCTCTATGACTGAAATGTGAGGTAAATGTCTCTATCACTGAAATGTGAGGTAAATGTCTCTATCACTGAAATGTGAGGTAAATGTCTCTATGACTGAAATGTGAGGTAAATGTCTCTATCACTGAAATGTGAGGTAAATGTCTCTATCACTGAAATGTGAGGTAAATGTCTCTATCACTGAAATGTGAGGTAAATGTCTCTATCACTGAAATGTGAGGTAAATGTCTCTATCACTGAAATGTGAGGTAAATGTCTCTATCACTGAAATGTGAGGTAAATGTCTCTATCACTGAAATGTGAGGTAAATGTCTCTATCACTGAAATGTGAGGTAAATGTCTCTATCACTGAAATGTGAGGTAAATGTCTCTATCACTGAAATGTGAGGTAAATGTCTCTATCACTGAAATGTGAGGTAAATGTCTCTATCACTGAAATGTGAGGTAAATGTCTCTATCACTGAAATGTGAGGTAAATGTCTCTATCACTGAAATGTGAGGTAAATGTCTCTATCACTGAAATGTGAGGTAAATGTCTCTATCACTGAAATGTGAGGTAAATGTCTCTATCACTGAAATGTGAGGTAAATGTCTCTATCACTGAAATGTGAGGTAAATGTCTCTATCACTGAAATGTGAGGTAAATGTCTCTATCACTGAAATGTGAGGTAAATGTCTCTATCACTGAAATGTGAGGTAAATGTCTCTATCACTGAAATGTGAGGTAAATGTCTCTATCACTGAAATGTGAGGTAAATGTCTCTATCACTGAAATGTGAGGTAAATGTCTCTATCACTGAAATGTAAGGTAAATGTCTCTATCACTGAAATGTGAGGTAAATGTCTCTATCACTGAAATGTGAGGTAAATGTCTCTATCACTGAAATGTGAGGTAAATGTCTCTATCACTGAAATGTGAGGTAAATGTCTCTATCACTGAAATGTGAGGTAAATGTCTCTATCACTGAAATGTGAGGTAAATGTCTCTATCACTGAAATGTGAGGTAAATGTCTCTATCACTGAAATGTGAGGTAAATGTCTCTATCACTGAAATGTGAGGTAAATGTCTCTATCACTGAAATGTGAGGTAAATGTCTCTATCACTGAAATGTGAGGTAAATGTCTCTATCACTGAAATGTGAGGTAAATGTCTCTATGACTGAAATGTGAGGTAAATGTCTCTATCACTGAAATGTGAGGTAAATGTCTCTATGACTGAAATGTGAGGTAAATGTCTCTATCACTGAAATGTGAGGTAAATGTCTCTATCACTGAAATGTGAGGTAAATGTCTCTATCACTGAAATGTGAGGTAAATGTCTCTATGACTGAAATGTGAGGTAAATGTCTCTATGACTGAAATGTGAGGTAAATGTCTCTATGACTGAAATGTGAGGTAAATGTCTCTATCACTGAAATGTGAGGTAAATGTCTCTATGACTGAAATGTGAGGTAAATGTCTCTATCACTGAAATGTGAGGTAAATGTCTCTATCACTGAAATGTGAGGTAAATGTCTCTATCACTGAAATGTGAGGTAAATGTCTCTATCACTGAAATGTGAGGTAAATGTCTCTATCACTGAAATGTGAGGTAAATGTCTCTATGACTGAAATGTGAGGTAAATGTCTCTATGACTGAAATGTGAGGTAAATGTCTCTATGACTGAAATGTGAGGTAAATGTCTCTATGACTGAAATGTGAGGTAAATGTCTCTATAACTGAAATGTGAGGTAAATGTCTCTATCACTGAAATGTGAGGTAAATGTCTCTATCACTGAAATGTGAGGTAAATGTCTCTATGACTGAAATGTGAGGTAAATGTCTCTATGACTGAAATGTGAGGTAAATGTCTCTATGACTGAAATGTGAGGTAAATGTCTCTATGACTGAAATGTGAGGTAAATGTCTCTATGACTGAAATGTGAGGTAAATGTCTCTATGACTGAAATGTGAGGTAAATGTCTCTATCACTGAAATGTGAGGTAAATGTCTCTATCACTGAAATGTGAGGTAAATGTCTCTATCACTGAAATGTGAGGTAAATGTCTCTATCACTGAAATGTGAGGTAAATGTCTCTATCACTGAAATGTGAGGTAAATGTCTCTATCACTGAAATGTGAGGTAAATGTCTCTATCACTGAAATGTGAGGTAAATGTCTCTATCACTGAAATGTGAGGTAAATGTCTCTATCACTGAAATGTGAGGTAAATGTCTCTATCACTGAAATGTGAGGTAAATGTCTCTATCACTGAAATGTGAGGTAAATGTCTCTATCACTGAAATGTGAGGTAAATGTCTCTATCACTGAAATGTGAGGTAAATGTCTCTATCACTGAAATGTGAGGTAAATGTCTCTATCACTGAAATGTGAGGTAAATGTCTCTATCACTGAAATGTGAGGTAAATGTCTCTATCACTGAAATGTGAGGTAAATGTCTCTATCACTGAAATGTAAGGTAAATGTCTCTATCACTGAAATGTAAGGTAAATGTCTCTATCACTGAAATGTAAGGTAAATGTCTCTATGACTGAAATGTGAGGTAAATGTCTCTATCACTGAAATGTGAGGTAAATGTCTCTATCACTGAAATGTAAGGTAAATGTCTCTATCACTGAAATGTAAGGTAAATGTCTCTATCACTGAAATGTAAGGTAAATGTCTCTATCACTGAAATGTGAGGTAAATGTCTCTATCACTGAAATGTGAGGTAAATGTCTCTATCACTGAAATGTGAGGTAAATGTCTCTATCACTGAAATGTGAGGTAAATGTCTCTATCACTGAAATGTGAGGTAAATGTCTCTATCACTGAAATGTGAGGTAAATGTCTCTATCACTGAAATGTGAGGTAAATGTCTCTATGACTGAAATGTGAGGTAAATGTCTCTATGACTGAAATGTGAGGTAAATGTCTCTATGACTGAAATGTGAGGTAAATGTCTCTATCACTGAAATGTGAGGTAAATGTCTCTATCACTGAAATGTGAGGTAAATGTCTCTATCACTGAAATGTGAGGTAAATGTCTCTATCACTGAAATGTGAGGTAAATGTCTCTATCACTGAAATGTGAGGTAAATGTCTCTATCACTGAAATGTGAGGTAAATGTCTCTATCACTGAAATGTAAGGTAAATGTCTCTATCACTGAAATGTGAGGTAAATGTCTCTATCACTGAAATGTAAGGTAAATGTCTCTATCACTGAAATGTAAGGTAAATGTCTCTATGACTGAAATGTGAGGTAAATGTCTCTATCACTGAAATGTGAGGTAAATGTCTCTATCACTGAAATGTGAGGTAAATGTCTCTATGACTGAAATGTGAGGTAAATGTCTCTATCACTGAAATGTGAGGTAAATGTCTCTATCACTGAAATGTGAGGTAAATGTCTCTATCACTGAAATGTAAGGTAAATGTCTCTATGACTGAAATGTGAGGTAAATGTCTCTATCACTGAAATGTGAGGTAAATGTCTCTATCACTGAAATGTGAGGTAAATGTCTCTATCACTGAAATGTGAGGTAAATGTCTCTATCACTGAAATGTGAGGTAAATGTCTCTATCACTGAAATGTGAGGTAAATGTCTCTATCACTGAAATGTGAGGTAAATGTCTCTATCACTGAAATGTGAGGTAAATGTCTCTATCACTGAAATGTGAGGTAAATGTCTCTATCACTGAAATGTGAGGTAAATGTCTCTATCACTGAAATGTGAGTTAAATGTCTCTATGACTGAAATGTGAGGTAAATGTCTCTATCACTGAAATGTGAGGTAAATGTCTCTATCACTGAAATGTGAGGTAAATGTCTCTATCACTGAAATGTGAGGTAAATGTCTCTATCACTGAAATGTAAGGTAAATGTCTCTATCACTGAAATGTGAGGTAAATGTCTCTATCACTGAAATGTGAGGTAAATGTCTCTATCACTGAAATGTGAGGTAAATGTCTCTATCACTGAAATGTGAGATAAATGTCTCTATCACTGAAATGTGAGGTAAATGTCTCTATCACTGAAATGTGAGGTAAATGTCTCTATCACTGAAATGTGAGGTAAATGTCTCTATCACTGAAATGTGAGGTAAATGTCTCTATCACTGAAATGTGAGGTAAATGTCTCTATGACTGAAATGTGAGGTAAATGTCTCTATCACTGAAATGTGAGGTAAATGTCTCTATGACTGAAATGTGAGGTAAATGTCTCTATCACTGAAATGTGAGATAAATGTCTCTATCACTGAAATGTAAGGTAAATGTCTCTATCACTGAAATGTGAGGTAAATGTCTCTATCACTGAAATGTGAGGTAAATGTCTCTATCACTGAAATGTGAGGTAAATGTCTCTATCACTGAAATGTGAGGTAAATGTCTCTATCACTGAAATGTGAGGTAAATGTCTCTATGACTGAAATCTGAGGTAAATGTCTCTATCACTGAAATGTGAGGTAAATGTCTCTATCACTGAAATGTGAGGTAAATGTCTCTATGACTGAAATGTGAGGTAAATGTCTCTATGACTGAAATGTGAGGTAAATGTCTCTATCACTGAAATGTGAGGTAAATGTCTCTATGACTGAAATGTGAGGTAAATGTCTCTATGACTGAAATGTGAGGTAAATGTCTCTATGACTGAAATGTGAGGTAAATGTCTCTATGACTGAAATGTGAGGTAAATGTCTCTATGACTGAAATGTGAGGTAAATGTCTCTATGACTGAAATGTGAGGTAAATGTCTCTATCACTGAAATGTGAGGTAAATGTCTCTATCACTGAAATGTGAGGTAAATGTCTCTATCACTGAAATGTGAGGTAAATGTCTCTATCACTGAAATGTGAGGTAAATGTCTCTATAACTGAAATGTGAGGTAAATGTCTCTATCACTGAAATGTGAGGTAAATGTCTCTATCACTGAAATGTGAGGTAAATGTCTCTATGACTGAAATGTGAGGTAAATGTCTCTATCACTGAAATGTGAGGTAAATGTCTCTATCACTGAAATGTGAGGTAAATGTCTCTATCACTGAAATGTGAGGTAAATGTCTCTATCACTGAAATGTGAGGTAAATGTCTCTATGACTGAAATGTGAGGTAAATGTCTCTATGACTGAAATGTGAGGTAAATGTCTCTATCACTGAAATGTGAGGTAAATGTCTCTATCACTGAAATGTGAGGTAAATGTCTCTATCACTGAAATGTGAGGTAGATGTCTCTATCACTGAAATGTGAGGTAAATGTCTCTATCACTGAAATGTGAGGTAAATGTCTCTATCACTGAAATGTGAGGTAAATGTCTCTATGACTGAAATGTGAGGTAAATGTCTCTATCACTGAAATGTGAGGTAAATGTCTCTATCACTGAAATGTGAGGTAAATGTCTCTATCACTGAAATGTGAGGTAAATGTCTCTATGACTGAAATGTGAGGTAAATGTCTCTATGACTGAAATGTGAGGTAAATGTCTCTATGACTGAAATGTGAGGTAAATGTCTCTATGACTGAAATGTGAGGTAAATGTCTCTATAACTGAAATGTGAGGTAAATGTCTCTATCACTGAAATGTGAGGTAAATGTCTCTATCACTGAAATGTGAGGTAAATGTCTCTATCACTGAAATGTGAGGTAAATGTCTCTATCACTGAAATGTGAGGTAAATGTCTCTATCACTGAAATGTAAGGTAAATGTCTCTATGACTGAAATGTGAGGTAAATGTCTCTATGACTGAAATGTGAGGTAAATGTCTCTATCACTGAAATGTAAGGTAAATGTCTCTATCACTGAAATGTAAGGTAAATGTCTCTATCACTGAAATGTAAGGTAAATGTCTCTATCACTGAAATGTGAGGTAAATGTCTCTATCACTGAAATGTAAGGTAAATGTCTCTATCACTGAAATGTGAGGTAAATGTCTCTATCACTGAAATGTGAGGTAGATGTCTCTATCACTGAAATGTGAGGTAAATGTCTCTATCACTGAAATGTGAGGTAAATGTCTCTATCACTGAAATGTGAGGTAAATGTCTCTATGACTGAAATGTGAGGTAAATGTCTCTATGACTGAAATGTGAGGTAAATGTCTCTATGACTGAAATGTGAGGTAAATGTCTCTATCACTGAAATGTGAGGTAAATGTCTCTATCACTGAAATGTGAGGTAAATGTCTCTATCACTGAAATGTAAGGTAAATGTCTCTATGACTGAAATGTGAGGTAAATGTCTCTATCACTGAAATGTGAGGTAAATGTCTCTATGACTGAAATGTGAGGTAAATGTCTCTATCACTGAAATGTGAGGTAAATGTCTCTATCACTGAAATGTGAGGTAAATGTCTCTATGACTGAAATGTGAGGTAAATGTCTCTATCACTGAAATGTGAGGTAAATGTCTCTATCACTGAAATGTGAGGTAAATGTCTCTATGACTGAAATGTGAGGTAAATGTCTCTATGACTGAAATGTGAGGTAAATGTCTCTATGACTGAAATGTGAGGTAAATGTCTCTATGACTGAAATGTGAGGTAAATGTCTCTATGACTGAAATGTGAGGTAAATGTCTCTATGACTGAAATGTGAGGTAAATGTCTCTATGACTGAAATGTGAGGTAAATGTCTCTATCACTAAAATGTGAGGTAAATGTCTCTATCACTGAAATGTGAGGTAAATGTCTCTATCACTGAAATGTGAGGTAAATGTCTCTATGACTGAAATGTGAGGTAAATGTCTCTATCACTGAAATGTGAGGTAAATGTCTCTATGACTGAAATGTGAGGTAAATGTCTCTATCACTGAAATGTGAGGTAGATGTCTCTATCACTGAAATGTGAGGTAAATGTCTCTATCACTGAAATGTGAGGTAAATGTCTCTATCACTGAAATGTGAGGTAAATGTCTCTATCACTGAAATGTGAGGTAAATGTCTCTATCACTGAAATGTGAAGTAAATGTCTCTATCACTGAAATGTGAGGTAAATGTCTCTATCACTGAAATGTGAGGTAAATGTCTCTATCACTGAAATGTGAGGTAAATGTCTCTATCACTGAAATGTGAGGTAAATGTCTCTATCACTGAAATGTGAGGTAAATGTCTCTATCACTGAAATGTGAGGTAAATGTCTCTATCACTGAAATGTGAGGTAAATGTCTCTATCACTGAAATGTGAGGTAAATGTCTCTATCACTGAAATGTGAGGTAAATGTCTCTATCACTGAAATGTGAGGTAAATGTCTCTATCACTGAAATGTGAGGTAAATGTCTCTATCACTGAAATGTGAGGTAAATGTCTCTATCACTGAAATGTGAGGTAAATGTCTCTATCACTGAAATGTGAGGTAAATGTCTCTATCACTGAAATGTGAGGTAAATGTCTCTATCACTGAAATGTGAGGTAAATGTCTCTATCACTGAAATGTGCGGTAAATGTCTCTATCACTGAAATGTGAGGTAAATGTCTCTATCACTGAAATGTGAGGTAAATGTCTCTATCACTGAAATGTGAGGTAAATGTCTCTATCACTGAAATGTGAGGTAAATGTCTCTATCACTGAAATGTGAGGTAAATGTCTCTATCACTGAAATGTGAGGTAAATGTCTCTATCACTGAAATGTGAGGTAAATGTCTCTATCACTGAAATGTGAGGTAGATGTCTCTATCACTGAAATGTGAGGTAAATGTCTCTATCACTGAAATGTGAGGTAAATGTCTCTATGACTGAAATGTGAGGTAAATGTCTCTATCACTGAAATGTGAGGTAAATGTCTCTATGACTGAAATGTGAGGTAAATGTCTCTATCACTGAAATGTGAGGTAAATGTCTCTATCACTGAAATGTAAGGTAAATGTCTCTATCACTGAAATGTGAGGTAAATGTCTCTATGACTGAAATGTGAGGTAAATGTCTCTATGACTGAAATGTAAGGTAAATGTCTCTATGACTGAAATGTGAGGTAAATGTCTCTATCACTGAAATGTGAGGTAAATGTCTCTATGACTGAAATGTGAGGTAAATGTCTCTATCACTGAAATGTGAGGTAAATGTCTCTATCACTGAAATGTGAGGTAAATGTCTCTATGACTGAAATGTGAGGTAAATGTCTCTATCACTGAAATGTGAGGTAAATGTCTCTATCACTGAAATGTGAGGTAAATGTCTCTATGACTGAAATGTGAGGTAAATGTCTCTATGACTGAAATGTGAGGTAAATGTCTCTATGACTGAAATGTGAGGTAAATGTCTCTATGACTGAAATGTGAGGTAAATGTCTCTATAACTGAAATGTGAGGTAAATGTCTCTATCACTGAAATGTGAGGTAAATGTCTCTATCACTGAAATGTGAGGTAAATGTCTCTATGACTGAAATGTGAGGTAAATGTCTCTATGACTGAAATGTGAGGTAAATGTCTCTATGACTGAAATGTGAGGTAAATGTCTCTATGACTGAAATGTGAGGTAAATGTCTCTATGACTGAAATGTGAGGTAATGTCTCTATGACTGAAATGTGAGGTAAATGTCTCTATGACTGAAATGTGAGGTAAATGTCTCTATCACTGAAATGTGAGGTAAATGTCTCTATCACTGAAATGTGAGGTAAATGTCTCTATCACTGAAATGTGAGGTAAATGTCTCTATCACTGAAATGTGAGGTAAATGTCTCTATCACTGAAATGTGAGGTAAATGTCTCTATCACTGAAATGTGAGGTAAATGTCTCTATGACTGAAATGTGAGGTAAATGTCTCTATCACTGAAATGTGAGGTAAATGTCTCTATCACTGAAATGTGAGGTAAATGTCTCTATCACTGAAATGTGAGGTAAATGTCTCTATCACTGAAATGTGAGGTAAATGTCTCTATCACTGAAATGTGAGGTAAATGTCTCTATCACTGAAATGTGAGGTAAATGTCTCTATCACTGAAATGTGAGGTAAATGTCTCTATCACTGAAATGTGAGGTAAATGTCTCTATCACTGAAATGTGAGGTAAATGTCTCTATCACTGAAATGTGAGGTAAATGTCTCTATCACTGAAATGTAAGGTAAATGTCTCTATCACTGAAATGTGAGGTAAATGTCTCTATCACTGAAATGTAAGGTAAATGTCTCTATGACTGAAATGTGAGGTAAATGTCTCTATCACTGAAATGTGAGGTAAATGTCTCTATCACTGAAATGTAAGGTAAATGTCTCTATCACTGAAATGTAAGGTAAATGTCTCTATCACTGAAATGTAAGGTACATGTCTCTATCACTGAAATGTGAGGTAAATGTCTCTATCACTGAAATGTAAGGTAAATGTCTCTATCACTGAAATGTGAGGTAAATGTCTCTATCACTGAAATGTGAGGTAGATGTCTCTATCACTGAAATGTGAGGTAAATGTCTCTATCACTGAAATGTGAGGTAAATGTCTCTATGACTGAAATGTGAGGTAAATGTCTCTATGACTGAAATGTGAGGTAAATGTCTCTATGACTGAAATGTGAGGTAAATGTCTCTATGACTGAAATGTGAGGTAAATGTCTCTATGACTGAAATGTGAGGTAAATGTCTCTATCACTGAAATGTGAGGTAAATGTCTCTATCACTGAAATGTGAGGTAAATGTCTCTATCACTGAAATGTGAGGTAAATGTCTCTATCACTGAAATGTGAGGTAAATGTCTCTATCACTGAAATGTGAGGTAAATGTCTCTATCACTGAAATGTAAGGTAAATGTCTCTATCACTGAAATGTGAGGTAAATGTCTCTATCACTGAAATGTAAGGTAAATGTCTCTATCACTGAAATGTAAGGTAAATGTCTCTATGACTGAAATGTGAGGTAAATGTCTCTATCACTGAAATGTGAGGTAAATGTCTCTATCACTGAAATGTGAGGTAAATGTCTCTATGACTGAAATGTGAGGTAAATGTCTCTATCACTGAAATGTAAGGTAAATGACTCTATCACTGAAATGTGAGGTAAATGTCTCTATCACTGAAATGTGAGGTAAATGTCTCTATCACTGAAATGTGAGGTAAATGTCTCTATCACTGAAATGTGAGGTAAATGTCTCTATCACTGAAATGTGAGGTAAATGTCTCTATGACTGAAATGTGAGGTAAATGTCTCTATCACTGAAATGTAAGGTAAATGTCTCTATCACTGAAATGTGAGGTAAATGTCTCTATCACTGAAATGTAAGGTAAATGTCTCTATGACTGAAATGTGAGGTAAATGTCTCTATCACTGAAATGTGAGGTAAATGTCTCTATGACTGAAATGTGAGGTAAATGTCTCTATCACTGAAATGTGAGGTAAATGTCTCTATCACTGAAATGTGAGGTAAATGTCTCTATCACTGAAATGTGAGGTAAATGTCTCTATCACTGAAATGTGAGGTAAATGTCTCTATCACTGAAATGTGAGGTAAATGTCTCTATCACTGAAATGTGAGGTAAATGTCTCTATCACTGAAATGTGAGGTAAATGTCTCTATCACTGAAATGTGAGGTAAATGTCTCTATCACTGAAATGTGAAGTAAATGTCTCTATCACTTAAATGTGAGGTAAATGTCTCTATCACTGAAATGTAAGGTAAATGTCTCTATCACTGAAATGTGAGGTAAATGTCTCTATGACTGAAATGTGAGGTAAATGTCTCTATCACTGAAATGTGAGGTAAATGTCTCTATCACTGAAATGTGAGGTAAATGTCTCTATCACTGAAATGTGAGGTAAATGTCTCTATCACTGAAATGTGTGGCCAATAAACAACACAATAACTAAGACACATATCAATGTATGACTGTGGTTTAGAAGATCATTTTCAGCTAGCAAAGTCCATAAAAGTATAGATTCATTTTAAATGTCTTGAAATAGCTCATTACTGTGTGGGGGTGGAAGGGGGGGGGGTGTCTTAAGGTAAGACATGGGCTGCTGGACAGGAAGGTCTCGGGTTCAAATCCTGCCACACAAAAATTGGATTTTTTCTGTCAAATCCACGGTATCTTCATGGCTGTACCCTGGTCTCTAGGTATGGAGATCACTGTCTAGCCCTCTCAAATAACAGGAGGTCCTGAGTGCAGATTCAAGAACACTTGCGGCACATTCCTTATCAAGGGGCTTAACTCACTGGGGCACAACTGTTTGTCACAATATTTAAACAAATTTGAAATAACATCAAGAAAATTAATGAAAATTGACCTGAAACACGTTGGCTATGTTCAGACAAGTTGCTCAGGAAGTTGTACAAGAAGTTAGAGAATGACAAGGTTTAAGTGGAAACAGCAATCAATGAAATGTCACAAAAACTAGCTTTCTCACATCGGTAACTAGAGGTTGTGGCTCCCAGTACAGAATGTGTTAATAGTCTAAATGAATGAATGTGTTGATAGTCTAAATGAATGAATGTGTTGATAGTCTAAATGAATGTGTTAATAGTCTAAATGAATGTGTTAATAGTCTAAATGAATGAATGTGTTGATAGTCTAAATGAATGTGTTAATAGTCTAAATGAATGAATGTGTTGATAGTCTAAATGAATGTGTTGATAGTCTAAATGAATGTGTTAATAGTCTAAATGAATGTGTTAATAGTCTAAATGAATGAATGTGTTGATAGTCTAAATGAATGTGTTAATAGTCTAAATGAATGTGTTAATAGTCTAAATGAATGAATGTGTTGATAGTCTAAATGAATGTGTTAATAGTCTAAATGAATGAATGTGTTGATAGTCTAAATGAATGTGTTAATAGTCTAAATGAATGTGTTAATAGTCTAAATGAATGTGTTAATAGTCTAAATGAATGAATGTGTTAATAGTCTAAATGAATGTGTTAATAGTCTAAATGAATGAATGTGTTGATAGTCTAAATGAATGTGTTAATAGTCTAAATGAATGAATGTGTGATAGTCTAAATGAATGTGTTAATAGTCTAAATGAATGTGTTAATAGTCTAAATGAATGAATGTGTTGATAGTCTAAATGAATGTGTTAATAGTCTAAATGAATGAATGTGTTGATAGTCTAAATGAATGTGTTAATAGTCTAAATGAATGAATGTGTTGATAGTCTAAATGAATGTGTTAATAGTCTAAATGAATGAATGTGTTGATAGTCTAAATGAATGTGTTAATAGTCTAAATTAATGTGTTAATAGTCTAAATGAATGTGTTGATAGTCTAAATGAATGTGTTAATAGTCTAAATGAATGTGTTAATAGTCTAAATGAATGTGTTAATAGTCTAAATAAATGTGTTAATAGTCTAAATGAATGTGTTAATAGTCTAAATGAATGTGTTGATAGTCTAAATGAATGTGTTAATAGTCTAAATGAATGTGTTAATAGTCTAAATGAATGTGTTGATAGTCTAAATGAATGTGTTAATAGTCTAAATGAATGTGTTAATAGTCTAAATGAATGTGTTGATAGTCTAAATGAATGTGTTAATAGTCTAAATGAATGTGTTGATAGTCTAATGAATGTGTTAATAGTCTAAATGAATGAATGTGTTAATAGTCTAAATGAATGAATGTGTTAATAGTCTAAATCAGGGGTGGCCAAATGGCGGCCCGCCAGCCTAGTTTTCTTGGCCCGCGAAGCTCCACGGACTTACTTCATTTTTTACCCCTAATAGACACACACACACACACACACACACACACACACTGCACAACTAATGGTGCCGACAATATTCAAAGTCTTTGCTTCGAGTTGGTACCGCAAAGTTGCTTTATTGTCAGTGCGGTGATAGCGTCAGATCTTTGGCTCAACATTTGTCGTCTGGACTTGTGGTGGCTCTTTCATTTCGCGGTAAGGGGTTAATGAGGTTGGGAGGGACAGGGGTGAGGGGACTTCGTAGCTCTAATTATGTCTTTGAAGTTACATTCAAAATGTTTCACTGTTCGCCTTCATTCCCTTTGATCCCATCGTCTTGTCTTGTCCATAAAATGACTGCAACGTGTTTATTTGGTCACAATCTTTTGATTTCATTGTCAAACACAAGTCTGTGTATAATTGTCAAATCTGGACTTATTTTCGATAGTGGACCAACATTCTGTGACTTTTAACTTGATGTGAGATTTTGTATTAAATCATGTTAAAACGTAGAAAAGTTGATTGTGAAAATCGCATATTTAAACCTGAATGGGAATTAGATTATTTGTTCATCTTCAATAAGGATAGTAAACCTCAGTGCTTAATTTGCGTTCAAGTGTTAGCCGTTTTGAAGGAATATAATTTAAAACGGCACTATGCCACACATCATCAAAACATGTATGAGAAACATAGCATTGAAGCTAGGAAGCTTTTGGTTGAACAGCTGAAGACAAAGTTGAATCAACAGCAAAGTATGTATACAAAGGGCAATAAAATTAAAGAGTCATCGATCATTGCATCATATACAGTTACCTATGAGCTTGCAAAATCTAAAAAACCCTTTACTGACGGAAATTTTGTGAAGAAATGTGCGATTCAAATGGCAAAGGCATTCGGTCAAGAAAAAATAGCCAAAGAATTTGAATCTGTGCCTCTTTCAAAACAAACTGTAGCCAGAAGAACAGAAGACATCAGTCTGCTACTGTCTCAAAGTTTAAAATCTTGTATTGAAAGCTGCTCATATTTTTCGCTCGCGATTGATGAAAGTACTGACATCACTGACACTTGCCAGCTTCTTATTTTTGTTAAAGTTATCCAGGAGGATTTTACTGTTATTGAAGAATTGTTGAAAGTTTGCTCTTTGCATGACACTTGTAGAGGGACAGACATATTTTCTGCAGTTCATAGTGCCGTAGATGAAGTAGGTGGTTTTGGAAAGTTGTCTGCAGTGTGTACTGATGGTTGCAAAGCTTTTATTGGTTCAAATACTGGTTTTGTTGGACTTCTAAAGCAAAACAAAATTAACGTACCTACATTGCATTGCATAATTCATCAAGAGGCCCTTTGTGCAAAGTCCATAAATCTAAAAGACACCATGGCTATTGTTGTGAAAATAACAAATTTGATAAGAGGAGGACACCAGTCTTTAAATCACAGGAAGTTTTTATCATTTTTAGAGGAAGTAGATTCTAGCTACGGTGATCTCCTGCTTTATACAGAAGTAAGATGGCTTAGTCGAGGGAAATGTTTAATAATATTTTTTGAACTGAAGAATGACATTTATGACTTCCTGCGAGAGAACTTACCATGCTCCATTGATCTTCAACATGCACTCAAAGACATTAATTTCCTTCATAATCTGGCATATCTCACAGACATCACACAACATTTGAACATATTGAATTTGCAGCTACAAGGGGAAAAGCAAACCATTTTTCAATTGATGGGATATGTTGATGGTTTTAAAAAGAAGCTGAATCTATTTAGACTTTCTTTGCAAAAAAATGATCTGTTCCATTTTTCAAGTTGTAAGCAGTTGTTGTCAGAGATAGAAAGTGCAAACTTCAGTAAGTACGCAGCTGACATTGAACATTTGATTTGTGAATTTGATCGACGATTTCAAGATTTTGAAATGTTTCGTCCGCAAACGGAACTTTTTAATAACCAATTAAGTGCACAGTGGAGTGCCAGCCATCAGATCTTCAACTAGAGTTGTGTGACCTTCAGTGTGACCCCTTCCTCAGTACTGTAAAGGCATTAGGAGCTGACTTCTGGAAATTGCTACCAAATGAACGTTACCCGTGTCTGAGAAAATGGGCACTAAAGATGTGCTCTATATTCGGCAGCACATATCTCTGCGAGACAACATTCTCTTCCATGAAGTTAATTAAATCTAAGACCAGGAACAGAATGACCGATTCGACATTGTCCCATACTCTCCGAATCGCCACGTCAAAAATGGAAGTGGACTTCAAATCTCTGGTGGAAAGCTGTGACAAGTCACAATCGTCGCACTGAGACATTAAAGGTAATTTTAAAATGAATAATTAATGGATTTGTTACAAATCAAATATGTAGTCAAAGTGCAAGCATTATTTATATATTACTATATCGCATAGGTCCCTACTGTCATTTTTGACGATATTCTTAAGTGTGGCCCGCGGGTCTTGGCCTTGGCTTTAATCCGGCCCTCGGGCAACCTCAAGTTGGCCACCACTGGTCTAAATGAATGAATGTGTTAATAGTCTAAATGAATGAATGTGTTAATAGTCTAAATGAATGAATGTGTTGATGGTCTAAATGAATGTGTTAATAGTCTAAATGAATGAATGTGTTAATAGTCTAAATGAATGAATGTGTTAATAGTCTAAATAAATGAATGTATTAATAGTCTAAATAAATGAACGTGTTGATAGTCTAAATGAATGTGTTGATAGTCTAAATGAATGTGTTAATAGTCTAAATGAATGTGTTGATAGTCTAAATGAATGTGTTAATAGTCTAAATGAATGTGTTGATAGTCTAAATGAATGTGTTAATAGTCTAAATGAATGTGTTGATAGTCTAAATGAATGTGTTAATAGTCTAAATGAATGAATGTGTTAATAGTCTAAATGAATGTGTTAATAGCCTAAATGAATGTGTTGATAGTCTAAATGAATGTGTTGATAGTCTAAATGAATGTGTTAATAGTCTAAATGAATGAATGTGTTAATAGTCTAAATGAATGTGTTAATAGTCTAAATGAATGAATGTGTTGATAGTCTAAATAAATGTGTTAATAGTCTAAATGAATGAATGTGTTGATAGTCTAAATAAATGTGTTAATAGTCTAAATGAATGTGTTGATAGTCTAAATGAATGTGTTAATAGTCTAAATGAATGTGTTAATAGTCTAAATGAATGTGTTAATAGTCTAAATGAATGTGTTGATAGTCTAAATGAATGTGTTAATAGTCTAAATGAATGTGTTAATAGTCTAAATGAATGAATGTGTTGATAGTCTAAATAAATGTGTTAATAGTCTAAATGAATGAATGTGTTGATAGTCTAAATGAATGAATGTGTTAATAGTCTAAATGAATGTGTTAATAGTCTAAATGAATGTGTTGATAGTCTAAATGAATGTGTTGATAGTCTAAATGAATGTGTTAATAGTCTAAATGAATGAATGTGTTAATAGTCTAAATGAATGTGTTAATAGTCTAAATGAATGAATGTGTTGATAGTCTAAATAAATGTGTTAATAGTCTAAATGAATGAATGTGTTGATAGTCTAAATAAATGTGTTAATAGTCTAAATGAATGTGTTGATAGTCTAAATGAATGTGTTGATAGTCTAAATGAATGTGTTAATAGTCTAAATGAATGAATGTGTTGATAGTCTAAATAAATGTGTTAATAGTCTAAATGAATGGATGTGTTGATAGTCTAAATGAGGAGACAAAAATTGGTAAACAAAAATGCATCCATGCCAAATGTGAAAGTGTTGGGCCAAAGGTTGCAGATATCATGACCTAAACTAGCGACACAACATATTGATGCCCATTTAATGGGTGAATGCTAAAAAGAAAAAGAAGAGTTCTGTTGTGGAAGCTTTCTTCTTTCTTTATTCTTATAATTTTTTTCCCAAAATATGATAATTAATAACAATAATCTTTATCCCCAGAGAAAAGAAGCAAGTTTGGTGTCATCAAACTTCAGACTTAAAAAACTTCAACATTATATTGTTGACTTTATTCTGCGCTTTTTTGCAAGTTGCAGCTAATTTGTACAACAAAAATAGGATTCTGGAATGTGCGAACAATGGCTGCGCTGACAAAACAAGCACAAGTCACGAGCGAGATGGATAGATACGATCTAGATATTTTAGGATTAAGCGAAATGAAATCGCCAATAAACCACTAATATCTTCAGTAATAAAGAAAAGACGATGGTCATATGTTGGACATGTGATGAGAAGAGATAATAACCAAATAGCAAAGTAAGCCCTCATATGGGAAACAACAGGTAAGAGAAAAAGAGGAAGACCCAGAGAGACACTGAGAAGAACATTGCTGAGAGAGGCAAAAGCAGCAGGAATCGGCTCCCTCAAAGAGATAGAGCTGCTTGCACAGAACAGAGACAAATGGTGAGATTTGATAAAATATCTTTAAAAGAGTTGAAAACTGTTAGAACAAAAATTCAGATAAAAGAGGGAGTATCTTGGTCTACGCCCTATGGGCTGACTATGGCTCAAAAGGTCAATAGATAGATAGATAGTTACTTTGTATTTAGATGTTGAAAGCTTACTTCCAGCTGTCCACATTTTCTGTTCTCCGTCTTAGTCTTTGTTTTGTCAGGAACTTTCAAAGAGCAGCGAGTGTTAGTATAGAGTCTTACAAGGAAAATATATATATCACTCAGCAGAGAGCGGTAGTATAGAGTCTTACAAGGAAAAACTATATATATCACTCAGCAGAGAGCGGTAGTATAGAGTCTTACAAGGAAAAACTATATATATCACTCAGCAGAGAGCGGTAGTATAGAGTCTTACAAGGAAAATATATATATATCACTCAGCAGAGAGCGGTAGTATAGAGTCTTACAAGGAAAATATATCTATCACTCAGCAGAGAGCGGTAGTATAGAGTCTTCCATGGAATAAATATATCACACGACAGAGAGCGGTGGTATAGAGTCTTCCATGGAATAAATATATCACACGGCAGAGAGCGGTAGTATAGAGTCTTCCATGGAATAAATATATCACACGGCAGAGAGCAGTAGTATAGAGTCTTCCATGGAATAAATATATCACACGGCAGAGAGCGGTAGTATAGTCTTCCATGGAATAAATATATCACTCAGCAGAGAGCGGTAGTATAGAGTCTTCCATGGAATAAATATATCACACGGCAGAGAGCGGTAGTATAGAGTCTTCCATGGAATAAATATATCACTCAGCAGAGAGCGGTAGTATAGAGTCTTCCATGGAATAAATATATCACACGGCAGAGAGCGGTAGTATAGTCTTCCATGGAATAAATATATCACACGGCAGAGAGCAGTAGTATAGAGTCTTCCATGGAATAATATATCACTCGGCAAAGAGCGGTAGTATAGTCTTCCATGGAATAAATATATCACTCGGCAAAGAGCGGTAGTATAGTCTTCCATGGAATAAATATATCACTCGGCAAAGAGTGGTAGTATAGTCTTCCATGGAATATATTACTTGGCAGAGAGCGGTAGTATAGTCTTCCATGGAATATATTACTTGGCAGAGAGCGGTAGTATAGTCTTCCATGGAATATATTACTTGTCAGAGAGTGGTAGTATACAGTCTTCCATGGAATATATTACTAGGCAGAGAGCGGTAGTATAGTCTTCCATGGAATATATTACTTGGCAGAGAGCGGTAGTATAGTCTTCCATGGAATATATTACTTGGCAGAGAGCGGTAGTATAGTCTTCCATGGAATATATTACTTGGCAGAGAGCGGTAGTATAGTCTTCCATGGAATATATTACTTGGCAGAGAGTGGTAGTATAGTCTTCCATGGAATATATTACTTGGCAGAGAGCGGTAGTATAGTCTTCCATGGAATATATCACTCGGCAAAGAGTGGTAGTATAGTCTTCCATGGAATATATTACTTGGCAGAGAGCGGTAGTATAGTCTTCCATGGAATATATTACTTGGCAGAGAGCGGTAGTATAGTCTTCCATGGAATATATTACTAGGCAGAGAGCGGTAGTATAGTCTTCCATGGAATATATTACTCGGCAAAGAGCGGTAGTATAGTCTTCCATGGAATATATTACTTGGCAGAGAGCGGTAGTATAGTCTTCCATGGAATAAATATATCACTCGGCAGAGAGCGGTAGTATAGAGTCTTCCATGGAATATATTACTTGTCAGAGAGTGGTAGTATACAGTCTTCCATGGAATATATTACTTGGCAGAGAGTGGTAGTATAGAGTCTTACAAGGAAAATATATCTATCACTCAGCAGAGAGCGTTAGTTTAGAGTCTTACAAGGAAAATATATCTATCACTCAGCAGAGAGCGGTAGTATAGAGTCTTACAAGGAAAATATATCTATCACTCAGCAGAGAGCGGTAGTTTAGAGTCTTACAAGGAAAATATATCTATCACTCAGCAGAGAGCGGTAGTATAGAGTCTTCCATGGAATAAATATATCACACGGCAGAGAGCGGTGGTATAGAGTCTTCCATGGAATAAATATATCACACGGCAGAGAGTGGTAGTATAGAGTCTTCCATGGAATAAATATATCACACGGCAGAGAGTGGTAGTATAGAGTCTTCCATGGAATAAATATATCACACGGCAGAGAGCGGTAGTATAGAGTCTTCCATGGAATAAATATATCACACGGCAGAGAGCGGTAGTATAGAGTCTTCCATGGAATAAATATATCACACGGCAGAGAGTGGTAGTATAGAGTCTTCCATGGAATAAATATATCACACGGCAGAGAGCAGTAGTATAGAGTCTTCCATGGAATAAATATATCACTCTGCAAAGAGCGGTAGTATAGTCTTCCATGGAATAAATATATCACTCGGCAAAGAGCGGTAGTATAGTCTTCCATGGAATAAATATATCACACGGCAGAGAGCAGTAGTATAGAGTCTTCCATGGAATAAATATATCACTCGGCAAAGAGTGGTAGTATAGTCTTCCATGGAATAAATATATCACTCGGCAAAGAGTGGTAGTATAGTCTTCCATGGAATATATTACTTGGCAGAGAGCGGTAGTATAGTCTTCCATGGAATATATTACTTGGCAGAGAGCGGTAGTATAGTCTTCCATGGAATATATTACTAGGCAGAGAGCGGTAGTATAGTCTTCCATGGAATATATTACTTGGCAGAGAGCGGTAGTATAGTCTTCCATGGAATATATTACTTGGCAGAGAGCGGTAGTATAGTCTTCCATGGAATATATTACTTGGCAGAGAGCGGTAGTATAGTCTTCCATGGAATATATTACTTGGCAGAGAGTGGTAGTATAGTCTTCCATGGAATATATTACTTGGCAGAGAGCGGTAGTATAGTCTTCCATGGAATATATCACTCGGCAAAGAGTGGTAGTATAGTCTTCCATGGAATATATTACTTGGCAGAGAGCGGTAGTATAGTCTTCCATGGAATATATTACTTGGCAGAGAGCGGTAGTATAGTCTTCCATGGAATATATTACTAGGCAGAGAGCGGTAGTATAGTCTTCCATGGAATATATTACTCGGCAAAGAGCGGTAGTATAGTCTTCCATGGAATATATTACTTGGCAGAGAGCGGTAGTATAGTCTTCCATGGAATAAATATATCACTCGGCAGAGAGCGGTAGTATAGAGTCTTCCATGGAATATATTACTTGTCAGAGAGTGGTAGTATACAGTCTTCCATGGAATATATTACTTGGCAGAGAGTGGTAGTATACAGTCTTCCATGGAATATATTACTTGTCAGAGAGTGGTAGTATACAGTCTTCCATGGAATATATTACTTTTCAGAGAGCAGTAGTATACAGTCTTCCATGGAATATATTACTTGTCAGAGAGTGGTAGTATACAGTCTTCCGTGGAATATATTACTTGGCAGAGAGCGTTAGTATAGAGTCTTCCATGGAATATATTACTTGTCAGAGAGCGGTAGTATAGAGTCTTCCATGGAATATATCACTCGGCAAAGAGTGGTAGTATAGTCTTCCATGGAATATATTACTTGGCAGAGAGCGGTAGTATAGTCTTCCATGGAATATATTACTTGGCAGAGAGCGGTAGTATAGTCTTCCATGGAATATATTACTAGGCAGAGAGCGGTAGTATAGTCTTCCATGGAATATATTACTCGGCAAAGAGCGGTAGTATAGTCTTCCATGGAATATATTACTTGGCAGAGAGCGGTAGTATAGTCTTCCATGGAATAAATATATCACTCGGCAGAGAGTGGTAGTATAGAGTCTTCCATGGAATATATTACTTGTCAGAGAGTGGTAGTATACAGTCTTCCATGGAATATATTACTTGGCAGAGAGTGGTAGTATACAGTCTTCCATGGAATATATTACTTGTCAGAGAGTGGTAGTATACAGTCTTCCATGGAATATATTACTTTTCAGAGAGCAGTAGTATACAGTCTTCCATGGAATATATTACTTGTCAGAGAGTGGTAGTATACAGTCTTCCGTGGAATATATTACTTGGCAGAGAGCGTTAGTATAGAGTCTTCCATGGAATATATTACTTGTCAGAGAGCGGTAGTATAGAGTCTTCCATGGAATATATCACTCGGCAGAGAGTGGTTGTATACAGTCTTCCATGGAATATATTACTTGTCAGAGAGCGGTAGTATACAGTCTTCCATGGAATATATCACTCGGCAGAGAGCGGTAGTATACAGTCTTCCATGGAATATATTACTTGGCAGAGAGCGGTAGCATACAGTCTTCCATGGAATATATTACTTGGCAGAGAGCGGTAGTATACAGTCTTCCATGGAATATATTACTTGGCAGAGAGCGGTAGCATACAGTCTTCCATGGAATATATTACTTGGCAGAGAACTGTAGTATAGAGTCTTCCGTGGAATATATTACTTGTCAGAGAGCGGTAGTATAGAATCTTCCATGGAATATATTACTAGGCAGGGAGCAGTAGTATAGAGCCTTCCGTGGAATACATTACTTGTCAGAGAGCGGTAGTATAGTCTTCCATGGAATATATTACTTGGCAGATATTCTATGACCTTCACTTTTGCACATTTCTAGCATCCTCACCACAGCCATATTCAAGGCCAGTCAATCAGCATACTGATCACGACCAGCCAATCAGCATCCTGACCACAGCCTCACTCAAGGCCAGCCAATCAACATCCACACCATGGCCAACCAATCAGCATCCTCACCATGGCCAGCCAATCGGCATCCACAACATGGCCAGTCAATCAACATCCACACCATGGCCAACCAATCAGCATCCTCACCATGGCCAGCCAATCGGCATCCACAACATGGCCAGTCAATCAGCATCCTCACCATGGCCAGCCAATCAGCATCCTCACCATGGCCAGCCAATCAGCATCCACACCATGGTCAACCAATCAGCATCCTCACCATGGCCAGCCAATCAGCATCCACAACATGGCCAGTCATTCAGCATCCTCACCATGGCCAGCCAATCAGCATCCTCACCATGGCCAGCCAATCAGCATCCTCACCATGGCCAGCCAATCAGCATCCACACAATAGCCAGCCAATCAGCATCCTCACCATGGCCAGCCAATCAGCATCCTCACCATGGCCAGTCAATTAGCATCCTCACCATGGCCAGCCAATCAGCATCCTCACCATGGCCAGCCAATCAGCATCCTCACCATGGCCAGCCAATCAGCATCCTCACCATGGCCAGCCAATCAGCATCCTCACCATGGCCAGTCAATTAGCATCCTCACCATGGCCAGCCAATCAGCATCCTCACCATGGCCAGTCAATCAGCATCCTCACCATGGCCAGCCAATCAGCATCCTCACCATGGCCAGCCAATCAGCATCCTCACCATGGCCAGCCAATCAGCATCCTCACCATGTCCAGCCAATCAGCATCCTCACCACAGCCACATTCAAGGCTAGCCAATCAGCATCCTCACCACAGCCACATTCATGGCCAGCCAGTCAGCATCCTCACCTGGCCAGCCAATCAGCATTCACACCATGGCCAGCCAATCATTATCCTCACCATGGCCAGCCAATCAGCATCCACACCATGTCCAGCTAATCAGCAACCACACCATGTCCAGCTAATCAGCATCCTCATCATGGCCAGCCAATCAGCGTCTACAACATGGCCAGCCAATCAGCATCCTCACCATGGCCATCCAATCAGCATCCACACTATGGTTAGCCAATCAGCATCCTCATTCAATCATTGCCAGCCAACCAGCATCCTCACCACAGCCACATTCAAGGCCAACCAATTAGCATCCACACCATGGCCAGCCAATCAGCACGCTCACCACAGCCACATTCAAGGCCAGCTAGTCTGCATCCACACCATGGCCAGCCAATCAGCATCCTCACCACAGCCACTTTCGAGGCCAGCCAATCAGAATCCTCACCACAGCCACATTCAAGGCCAGCCAATTAGCATCCTCATCACAGCCACATTCAAAGCCAGCTAATCAGCATCCTCACCACAGCCACATTCAAGGCCAGCCAATCAGCAACCTCACCATAGCCACATTCAAGGCCAGCCAATCAGCAACCTCACCATAGCCACATTCAAGGCCAGCCAATCATCATCCTCACCACAGCCACTTTCGAGGCAGGTCAATCAGCATCCTCACCATAGCCACATTCAAGGCCAGCCAATCATCATCCTCACCACAGCCACTTTCAAGGCCAGCCAATCATCATCCTCACCACAGCCACATTCAAGGCCAGCCAATTAGCAACCTCACCATAGCCACATTCAAGGCCAGCCAATCATCATCCTCACCACAGCCACTTTCGAGGCAGGTCAATCAGCATCCTCACCATAGCCACATTCAAGGCCAGCCAATCATCATCCTCACCACAGCCACATTCAAGGCCAGCCAATTAGCATCCTCACCACAGCCACATTCAAGGCCAGGGAATTAGCATCCTCACCATAGCCACATTCAAAGCCAGCTAATCAGCATCCTCACCACAGCCACATTCAAAGCCAGCTAATCAGCATCCTCACCACAGCCACATTCAAAGCCAGCTAATCAGCATCCTCACCACAGCCACATTCAAGACCAGCCAGTCTGCATCCACATTCATGGCCAGCCAGCCAGCCAATCAGCATCCTCACCACAGCCTCATTCATGGCCAGCCTATCAGCATGTTCACCACAGCCACATTCATGGCTAGCCTATCATCATCCTCAACATGGCCAGCCTATCAGCATCCTCACCATGGCAAGCCAAACAGCATCCTCACCACAGCCACATTCAAGGCCAGCCAATCAGCATCCTCACCACAGCCACATTCAAGGCCAGCCAATCAGCATCCTCACTACAGCCACATTCATGGCCAACAAGTCAGCATCCTCACCATGGCCAGCTAGTCAGCATCCACACCACAGCCACATTCATGGCCAGCCAGTCAGCATCCTCACTACAACCAGCCAGTCAGCATCCTCACCACAGCCAGCAAGTCAGCATCCTCACCATGGCCAGCCAGTCAGCATCCTCACCACAGCCACATTCATGGCCAGCCAGTCAGCATCCTCACTACAACCAGCCAGTCAGCATCCTCACCACAACCAGCCAATCAGCATCCTCATCACAGCCAGCAAGTCAGCATCTTCACCATAACCAGCCAGTCAGCATCCTCATCACAGCCAGCAAGTCAGCATCTTCACCATAACCAGCCAGTCAGCATCCTCATCACAGCCAAAAAGTCAGCATCCTCACCATGACCAGCCAGTCAGCATCCTCACCACAGCCACATTCATGGCCAGCCAGTCAGCATCCTCACTACAACCAGCCAGTCAGCATCCTCACCACAACCAGCCAGTCAGCATCCTCACTACAACCAGCCAATCAGCATCCTCATCACAGCCAGCAAGTCAGCATCTTCACCATAACCAGCCAGTCAGCATCCTCACTACAACCAGCCAGTCAGCATCCTCACCACAACCAGCCAGTCAGCATCCTCACTACAACCAGCCAGTCAGCATCTTCACCATAACCAGCCAGTCAGCATCCTCGCTACAACCAGCCAGTCAGCATCCTCACTACAACCAGCCAGTCAGCATCCTCACTACAACTAGCCAGTCAGCACGTTACCACCACAACCAGCCAGTCAGCTTCCTCACTACAACTAGCCAGTCAGCATCCTCACCACAGCCAGCCAGTCAGCATTCTCACTACAACCAGCCAGTCAGCATCCTCACCACAGCCAGCCAGCATGATCACCATAGCCACATTTAAGGCCAGCCAATCAGCATCCACATCACAGCCAGCCTGTCAGCATCTTCACCACAGCCACATTCAAGGCCAGCTTATCAGCATCCACATCACAGCCAGCCTACCAGCATCCTCACCACAGCCACCTTCAAGACCAGCCAGTCAGCATCCACATCACAGCCACCCAGTCAGCATCTTCACCACAGCCAGCCTATCAGCATCTTCACCACAGCCACATTCAAGACCAGCCTATCAGCATCTTCACCACAGCCACATTCAAGGCCAGCCTATCAGCATCTTCACCACAGCCACATTCAAGACCAGCCTTTCAGCATCTTCACCACAGCCACATTCAAGGCCAGCCTATCAGCATCCACATCACCACAAACCTCCATGTGACATGGACTGTATAACTGAGTGTGCTACTTCAGATATGAGCTCCTTAGATATGCCATCACCTGACATCAGAGATAACTGTACTGAACCTTTCAAGGCACTGACATCAGAGATAACTGTACTGAACCTTTCAAGGCACTGACATCAGAGATAACTGTACTGAACCTTTCAAGGCACTGACAGCCAATCATTAAAACAGTGCAACACCCTTTCTGTTCAGGGCGGAATGAACAAAACTACAGGTAGACAATCAAACAGGACTGCCAATATAACAATCGTTACAACAAGACTACAGGTAGACAATCAAACAGGACTGCCAATATAACAATCGTTACAACAAGACTACAGGTAGACAATCAAACAGGACTGCCAATATAACAATCGTTACAACAAGACTACAGGTAGACAATCAAACAGGACTGCCAATATAACAATCGTTACAACAAGACTACAGGTAGACAATCAAACAGGACTGCCAATATAACAATCGTTACAACAAGACTACAGGTAGACAATCAAACAGGACTGCCAATATAACAATCGTTACAACAAGACTACAGGTAGACAATCAAACAGGACTGCCAATATAACAATCGTTACAACAAGACTACAGGTAGACAATCAAACAGGACTGCCAATATAACAATCGTTACAACAAGACTACAGGTAGACAATCAAACAGGACTGCCAATATAACAATCGTTACAACAAGACTACAGGTAGACAATCAAACAGGACTGCCAATATAACAATCGTTACAACAAGACTACAGGTAGACAATCAAACAGGACTGCCAATATAACAATCGTTACAACAAGACTACAGGTAGACAATCAAACAGGACTGCCAATATAACAATCGTTACAACAAGACTACAGGTAGACAATCAAACAGGACTGCCAATATAACAATCGTTACAACAAGACTACAGGTAGACAATCAAATAGGACTGTCAATATAACAATCGTTACAACAAGACTACAGGTAGACAATCAAACAGGACTGCCAATATAACAATCGTTACAACAAGACTACAGGTAGACAATCAAACAGGACTGCCAATATAAAAATCGTTACAAGACTACAGGTAGACAATCAAACAGGACTGCCAATATAACAATCGTTACAACAAGACTACAGGTAGACAATCAAACAGGACTGCTGATACAACAATCATTACAACAAGACTACAAATAGACATCACAACAAGACCACTACCATATTACCACTACAACTACCATCATCCCAAGAGACAGACAATAATCACTAACCATCACCCCAATGACAGACAATCATCACATCACCACCACCATCCCAAGAGACAGACAATCATCCCACCACCATCAGCATCCCAACAGACAGACAATCACTACTAACACTCCAACAGACAGACAATCACCATTATCACTCCAACAGACAGACAATCACCACGATCACTTCAACAGACAATCACCACTATCACTGCAACAGACAGAGACAATCACCACTATCACCCCAACAGAAGGACAATTACCACTATCACCCCAATAGACAGACAATCCCCACTATCACCCCAACAGAAGGACAATTACCACTATCACCCCAACAGACAGACAATCACCACTATCACCCCAACAGAAAAACAATTACCACTATCACTCCAACAGACAGACAATCACCACTATCACTCGAACAGACAATCACCACTATCACTGCAACAGACAGAGACAATCACCACTATCACCCCAACAGAAGGACAATTACCACTATCACCCCAATAGACAGACAATCCCACTATCACCCCAACAGACAGACAATCACCACTATCACCCCAACAGAAAAACAATTACCACTATCACCCCAATAGACAGACAATCCCCACTATCACCCCAACAGACAGACAATCACCACTATCACCCCAACAGAAGGACAATTACCACTATCACCCCAATAGACAGACAATCCCCACTATCACCCCAACAGACAGACAATCACCACTATCACCCCAACAGAAGGACAATTACCACTATCACCCCAACAGACAGACAATCACCACTATCACCCCAACAGACAGAAAACCACCACTATCACTCCAACAGACAGAGACAATTACCACTATCACCCCAACAGACAAACAATTACCACTATTACCCCAACGGACAGACAATCACCACTATCACCCCAACAGACAAACAATCACAACTATCGCCCCAACAGACAAACAATTACAACTATCACCTCAACAGACAAACAATTACCACTATCACCCCAACAGACAAACAATCACCACTGTCACCCCAACAGACAGACAATCATCACTATCACCCCAACAGACAGACAATCACCACTATCACCCAACAGACAGACAATCACCACTATCACCCCAACAGATAGAGACAATCACCACTATCACCCCAACAGACAGATAATCACCACTATCACCTCAACAGACAGACAATCACCACTATCACCCCAACAGACAAACAATCACCACTATCACCCCAACAGACAGACAATCACCAATATCACCTCAACAGACAGACAATCACCACTATCACCCCAACAGACAGATAATCACCACTATCACCTAAAGAGACAGACAATCACCACTATCACCCCAACAGACAGACAATCACCACTATCACCCCAACAGACAGACAATCACCACTATCACCCCAACAGACAGACAATCACCACTATCACCTCAACAGACAGACAATCACCACTATCACTGCAACAGACAGATAATCACCACTATCACCCCAACAGACAAACAATCACCACTATCACCCCAACAGACAAACAATCACCACTATCACCCCAACAGACAGACAATCACCACTATCACCTCAACAGACAGATAATCACCACTATCGCCCCAACAGACAGACAATCACCACTATCACACCAACAGACAAACAATCACCATCACCCCAACAGACAGATAATCACCACTATCACCCCAACAGACAAACAATCACCACTATCACCCCAACAGACAGACAATCACCACTATCACCTCAACAGACAGACAATCACCACTATCACCTCAACAGACAGATAATCACCACTATCACCCCAACAGACAGACAATCACCACTATCACCTCAACAGATAGAGACAATCACCACTATCACCCCAACAGACAGATAATCACCACTATTACCTCAACAGACAGACAATCACCACTATCACCTCAACAGACAGATAATCACCACTATCACCTCAACAGACAGACAATCACCAATATCACCCCAACAGACAGATAATCACCACTATCACCTAAAGAGACAGACAATCACCATTATCACCTAAAGAGACAGACAATCACCACTATCACCCCAACAGACAGACAATCACCACTATCACCCCAACAGACAATCACCACTATCACCCCAACAGACAGACAATCACCTCTATCACCTCAACAGACAGACAATCACCACTATCACTGCAACAGACAGATAATCACCACTATCACCCCAACAGACAAACAATCACCACTATCACCCCAACAGACAAACAATCACCACTATCACCCCAACAGACAGACAATCACCTCTATCACCTCAACAGACAGACAATCACCACTATCACCTCAACAGACAGATAATCACCACTATCACCCCAACAGACAGACAATCACCACTATCACCCCAACAGACAAACAATCACCACTATCACCCCAACAGACAGACAATCACCACTATCACCCCAACAGACAAACAATCACCACTATCACCCCAACAGACAGATAATCACCACTATCACCCCAACAGACAAACAATCACCACTATCACCCCAACAGACAGACAATCACCACTATCACCTCAACAGACAGAGACAATCACCACTATCACCTCAACAGACAGATAATCACCACTATCACCCCAACAGACAGACAATCACCACTATCACCTCAACAGACAGATAAAACTTACCATTGTAAAAGCCAAAGTTAGTTCCCCCAACAAACATGTACCTGAAATAGTTGTAGGAAAGTTGAACTAAAATAGTTATAGGAAAGTTGAACTAAAATAGTTGTAGGAAAGTTGAACTAAAATAGTTGTAGGAAAGTTGAACTAAAATAGTTGTAGGAAAGTTGAAATAAAATAGTTGTAAGAAAGTTGAACTAAAATAGTTGTAGAAAAGTTGAAATAAAATGGTTGTAGGAAAGTTGAAATAAAATAGATGTGAGAAAGTTGAACTAAAATAGATGTCAGAAAGTTGAACTAAAATAGATGTCAGAAAGTTAAACTAAAATAGTTGTAGGAAAGTTGAACTAAAATAGTTGTAGGAAAGTTGAACTAAAATAATTGTAGGAAAGTTGAACTAAAATAGATGTCAGAAAGTTAAACTAAAATAGATGTCAGAAAGTTGAACTAAAATAGATGTCAGAAAGTTAAACTGAAATAGATGTCAGAAAGTTGAATTAAAATAGATGTCAGAAAGTTAAACTAAAATAGATGTCAGAAAGTTGAATTAAAATAGATGTCAGAAAGTTGAACTAAAATAGATGTCAGAAAGTTGAACTAAAATAGTTGTAGGAAAGTTGAAATAAAATATTTGTAGGAAAGTTGAACTAAAATAGATGTCAGAAAGTTGAACTAAAATAGATGTCAGAAAGTTGAACTAAAATAGATGTCAGAAAGTTGAACTAAAATAGATGTCGGAAAGTTAAACTAAAATAGTTGTCAGAAAGTTGAACTAAAATAGATGTCAGAAAGTTGAACTAAAATAGTTGTCAGAAAGTTGAACTAAAATAGATGTCAGAAAGTTGAACTAAAATAGTTGTCAGAAAGTTAAACTAAAAAAGATGTCAGAAAGTTGAATTAAAATAGTTGTCAGAAAGTTGAACTAAAATAGTTTTCAGAAAGTTAAACTAAAATAGATGTCAGAAAGTTGAACTAAAATAGATGTCAGAAAGTTGAACTAAAATAGATGTCAGAAAGTTAAACTAAAATAGTTGTCAGAAAGTTGAACTAAAATAGATGTCAGAAAGTTGAACTAAAATAGATGTCAGAAAGTTGAACTAAAATAGATGTCAGAAAGTTGAATTAAAATAGATGTCAGAAAGTTAAACTAAAATAGATGTCAGAAAGTTAAACTAAAATAGATGTCAGAAAGTTGAACTAAAATAGATGTAGGAAAATAGAACTAAAATATTTGTCAGAAAGTTGAACTAAAATAGTTGTCAGAAAGTTGAACTAAAATAGTTTTCAGAAAGTTAAACTAAAATAGTTGTAGGAAAGTTGAACTAAAATAATTGTCAGAAAGTTGAACTAAAATAGATGTCAGAAAGTTAAACTAAAATAGATGTCAGAAAGTTGAACTAAATGGATGTCAGAAAGTTGAATTAAAATCGATGTCTGAAAGTTAAACTAAAATAGATGTCAGAAAGTTGAACGAAAATAGATGTCAGAAAGTTGAACTAAAATAGATGTCAGAAAGTTGAACTAAAATAGATGTCAGAAAGTTAAACTAAAATAGTTGTAGGAAAGTTGAACTAAAATAGTTGTAGGAAAGTTGAACTAAATAATTGTAGGAAAGTTAAACTAAAATAGATGTCAGAAAGTTAAACTAAAATAGATGTCAGAAAGTTGAACTAAAATAGATGTCAGAAAGTTAAACTAAAATAGATGTCAGAAAGTTGAACTAAAATAGATGTCAGAAAGTTGAACTAAAATAGATGTCAGAAAGTTGAACTAAAATAGATGTCAGAAAGTTGAACTAAAATAGTTGTCAGAAAGTTGAACTAAAATAGATGTCAGAAAGTTAAACTAAAATAGATGTCAGAAAGTTGAACTAAAATAGATGTCAGAAAGTTGAATTAAAATAGATGTCAGAAAGTTAAACTAAAATAGATGTCAGAAAGTTGAACTAAAATAGATGTCAGAAAGTTGAATTAAAATAGATGTCAGAAAGTTGAACTAAAATATATGTCAGAAAGTTAAACTGAAATAGATGTCAGAAAGTTGAATTAAAATAGATATCAGAAAGTTAAACTAAAATAGATGTCAGAAAGTTGAATTAAAATAGATGTCAGAAAGTTGAACTAAAATAGATGTCAGAAAGTTGAACTAAAATAGTTGTAGGAAAGTTGAACTAAAATAATTGTAGGAAAGTTGAACTAAAATAGATGTCAGAAAGTTGAACTAAAATAGATGTCAGAAAGTTGAACTAAAATAGATGTCAGAAAGTTAAACTAAAATAGTTGTCAGAAAGTTGAACTAAAATAGATGTCAGAAAGTTGAACTAAAATAGATGTCAGAAAGTTGAACTAAAATAGATGTCAGAAAGTTGAACTAAAATAGATGTAGGAAAATTAAACTAAAATAGATGTAGGAAAGTTAAACTAAAATATCTGTAGGAAAGTTAAACTAAAATAGATGTCAGAAAGTTGAACTAAAATAGATGTAGGAAAATAGAACTAAAATATTTGTCAGAAAGTTGAACTAAAATAGTTGTCAGAAAGTTGAACTAAAATAGTTTTCAGAAAGTTAAACTAAAATAGATGTCAGAAAGTTGAACTAAAATAGATGTCAGAAAGTTGAACTAAAATAGATGTCAGAAAGTTGAACTAAAATAGATGTCAGAAAGTTGAACTAAAATAGATGTCAGAAAGTTAAACTAAAATAGTTGTCAGAAAGTTGAACTAAAATAGATGTCAGAAAGTTGAACTAAAATAGATGTCAGAAAGTTGAACTAAAATAGATGTCAGAAAGTTGAATTAAAATAGATGTCAGAAAGTTAAACTAAAATAGATGTCAGAAAGTTGAATTAAAATAGATGTCAGAAAGTTGAATTAAAATAGTGGTCAGAAAGTTGAACTAAAATAGATGTCAGAAAGTTGAACTAAAATAGATGTAGGAAAATTAAACTAAAATAGATGTAGGAAAGTTAAACTAAAATATCTGTAGGAAAGTTAAACTAAAATAGATGTCAGAAAGTTGAACTAAAATAGATGTAGGAAAATAGAACTAAAATATTTGTCAGAAAGTTGAACTAAAATAGTTGTCAGAAAGTTGAACTAAAATAGTTTTCAGAAAGTTAAACTAAAATAGTTGTAGGAAAGTTGAACTAAAATAGTTGTCAGAAAGTTGAACTAAAATAGATGTCAGAAAGTTAAACTAAAATAGATGTCAGAAAGTTGAACTAAAATGGATGTCAGAAAGTTGAATTAAAATCAATGTCTGAAAGTTAAACTAAAATAGATGTCAGAAAGTTGAACGAAAATAGATGTCAGAAAGTTGAACTAAAATAGATGTCAGAAAGTTGAACTAAAATAGATGTCAGAAAGTTAAACTAAAATAGTTGTAGGAAAGTTGAACTAAAATAGTTGTAGGAAAGTTGAACTAAATAATTGTAGGAAAGTTAAACTAAAATAGATGTCAGAAAGTTAAACTAAAATAGATGTCAGAAAGTTGAACTAAAATAGATGTCAGAAAGTTAAACTAAAATAGATGTCAGAAAGTTGAACTAAAATAGATGTCAGAAAGTTGAACTAAAATAGATGTCAGAAAGTTGAACTAAAATAGATGTCAGAAAGTTGAACTAAAATAGTTGTCAGAAAGTTGAACTAAAATAGATGTCAGAAAGTTGAACTAAAATAGATGTCAGAAAGTTGAACTAAAATAGATGTCAGAAAGTTGAACTAAAATAGATGTCAGAAAGTTAAACTAAAATAGATGTCAGAAAGTTGAACTAAAATAGATGTCAGAAAGTTGAATTAAAATAGATGTCAGAAAGTTGAACTAAAATAGTTGTGAGAAAGTTGAACTAAAATAGATGTCAGAAAGTTGAACTAAAATAGATGTCAGAAAGTTGAACTAAAATAGATGTCAGAAAGTTGAACTAAAATAGATGTCAGAAAGTTGAACTAAAATAGTTGTCAGAAAGTTGAACTAAAATAGATGTCAGAAAGTTGAACTAAAATAGATGTCAGAAAGTTGAACTAAAATAGATGTCAGAAAGTTGAATTAAAATAGATGTCAGAAAGTTAAACTAAAATAGATGTCAGAAAGTTGAACTAAAATAGATGTCAGAAAGTTGAATTAAAATAGATGTCAGAAAGTTGAACTAAAATAGTTGTCAGAAAGTTAAACTAAAATAGATGTCAGAAAGTTGAACTAAAATAGATGTCAGAAAGTTGAATTAAAATAGTTGTCAGAAAGTTGAACTAAAATAGATGTCAGAAAGTTGAACTAAAATAGATGTAGGAAAGTTAAACTAAAATATCTGTAGGAAAGTTAAACTAAAATAGATGTCAGAAAGTTGAACTAAAATAGATGTAGGAAAATAGAACTAAAATATTTGTCAGAAAGTTGAACTAAAATAGATGTCAGAAAGTTGAACTAAAATAGTTGTCAGAAAGTTGAACTAAAATAGATGTCAGAAAGTTAAACTAAAACAGATGTCAGAAAGTTGAACTAAAATAGATGTCAGAAAGTTGAATTCAAATAGATGTCTGAAAGTTAAACTAAAATAGATGTCAGAAAGTTGAACTAAAATAGATGTCAGAAAGTTGAACTAAAATAGTTGTCAGAAAATTAAAATAAAATAGATGTCAGAAAGTTAAACTAAAATAGTTGTAGGAAAGTTGAACTAAAATAGTTGTAGGAAAGTTGAACTAAAATAGTTGTCAGAAAGTTGAACTAAAATAGATGTCAGAAAGTTGAACTAAAATAGATGTCAGAAAGTTGAACTAAAATAGATGTAGGAAAATTAAACTAAAATAGATGTAGGAAAGTTAAACTAAAATATCTGTAGGAAAGTTAAACTAAAATAGATGTCAGAAAGTTGAACTAAAATAGATGTAGGAAAATAGAACTAAAATATTTGTCAGAAAGTTGAACTAAAATAGTTGTCAGAAAGTTGAACTAAAATAGTTTCAGAAAGTTAAACTAAAATAGTTGTAGGAAAGTTGAACTAAAATAGTTGTCAGAAAGTTAAACTAAAATAGTTGTAGGAAAGTTGAACTAAAATAGTTGTAGGAAAGTTGAACTAAAATAGTTGTCAGAAAGTTGAACTAAAATAGATGTCAGAAAGTTAAACTAAAATAGATGTCAGAAAGTTGAACTAAAATAGATGTCAGAAAGTTGAACTAAAATAGATGTAGGAAAATTAAACTAAAATAGATGTAGGAAAGTTAAACTAAAATATCTGTAGGAAAGTTAAACTAAAATAGATGTCAGAAAGTTGAACTAAAATAGATGTAGGAAAATAGAACTAAAATATTTGTCAGAAAGTTGAACTAAAATAGTTGTCAGAAAGTTGAACTAAAATAGTTTTCAGAAAGTTAAACTAAAATAGTTGTAGGAAAGTTGAACTAAAATAGTTGTCAGAAAGTTGAACTAAAATAGATGTCAGTAAGTTAAACTAAAATAGATGTCAGAAAGTTGAACTAAAATAGATGTCAGAAAGTTGAATTAAAATAGATGTCAGAAAGTTGAATTAAAATAGATGTCAGAAAGTTGAACTAAAATAGTTGTAGGAAAGTTGAACTAAAATAGTTGTAGGAAAGTCGAACTAAAATAGTTGTCAGAAAGTTGAACTAAAATAGATGTCAGAAAGTTGAACTAAAATAGATGTCAGAAAGTTGAACTAAAATAGATGTCAGAAAGTTGAACTAAAATAGATGTCAGATAGTTGAACTAAAATAGTTGTCAGAAAGTTGAACTAAAATAGTTGTCAGAAAGTTGAATTAAAATAGATGTCAGAAAGTTAAACTAAAATAGATGTCAGAAAGTTGAACTAAAATAGATGTCAGAAAGTTGAACTAAAATAGATGTCAGAAAGTTGAATTAAAATAGATGTCAGAAAGTTAAACTAAAATAGATGTCAGAAAGTGAACTAAAATAGATGTCAGAAAGTTGAATTAAAATAGATGTCAGAAAGTTGAACTAAAATAGTTGTCAGAAAGTTAAACTAAAATAGATGTCAGAAAGTTGAACTAAAATAGATGTCAGAAAGTTGAATTAAAATAGTTGTCAGAAAGTTGAACTAAAATAGATGTCAGAAAGTTGAACTAAAATAGTTGTAGGAAAGTTAAACTAAATATCTGTAGGAAAGTTAAACTAAAATAGATGTCAGAAAGTTGAACTAAAATAGATGTAGGAAAATAGAACTAAAATATTTGTCAGAAAGTTGAACTAAAATAGATGTCAGAAAGTTGAACTAAAATAGTTTTCAGAAAGTTAAACTAAAATAGATGTCAGAAAGTTAAACTAAAACAGATGTCAGAAAGTTGAACTAAAATAGATGTCAGAAAGTTGAATTCAAATAGATGTCTGAAAGTTAATCTAAAATAGATGTCAGAAAGTTGAACTAAAATAGATGTCAGAAAGTTGAACTAAAATAGTTGTCAGAAAATTAAAATAAAATAGATGTCAGAAAGTTAAACTAAAATAGTTGTAGGAAAGTTGAACTAAAATAGTTGTAGGAAAGTTGAACTAAAATAGTTGTCAGAAAGTTGAACTAAAATAGATGTCAGAAAGTTAAACTAAAATAGATGTCAGAAAGTTGAACTAAAATAGATGTCAGAAAGTTGAACTAAAATAGATGTAGGAAAATTAAACTAAAATAGATGTAGGAAAGTTAAACTAAAATATCTGTAGGAAAGTTAAACTAAATAGATGTCAGAAAGTTGAACTAAAATAGATGTAGGAAAATAGAACTAAAATATTTGTCAGAAAGTTGAACTAAAATAGTTGTCAGAAAGTTGAACTAAAATAGTTTTCAGAAAGTTAAACTAAAATAGTTGTAGGAAAGTTGAACTAAAATAGTTGTCAGAAAGTTAAACTAAAATAGTTGTAGGAAAGTTGAACTAAAATAGTTGTAGGAAAGTTGAACTAAAATAGTTGTCAGAAAGTTGAACTAAAATAGATGTCAGAAAGTTAAACTAAAATAGATGTCAGAAAGTTGAACTAAAATAGATGTCAGAAAGTTGAACTAAAATAGATGTAGGAAAATTAAACTAAAATAGATGTAGGAAAGTTAAACTAAAATATCTGTAGGAAAGTTAAACTAAAATAGATGTCAGAAAGTTGAACTAAAATAGATGTAGGAAAATAGAACTAAAATATTTGTCAGAAAGTTGAACTAAAATAGTTGTCAGAAAGTTGAACTAAAATAGTTTTCAGAAAGTTAAACTAAAATAGTTGTAGGAAAGTTGAACTAAAATAGTTGTCAGAAAGTTGAACTAAAATAGATGTCAGTAAGTTAAACTAAAATAGATGTCAGAAAGTTGAACTAAAATAGATGTCAGAAAGTTGAATTAAAATAGATGTCAGAAAGTTGAATTAAAATAGATGTCAGAAAGTTGAACTAAAATAGTTGTAGGAAAGTTGAACTAAAATAGTTGTAGGAAAGTCGAACTAAAATAGTTGTCAGAAAGTTGAACTAAAATAGATGTCAGAAAGTTGAACTAAAATAGATGTCAGAAAGTTGAACTAAAATAGATGTCAGAAAGTTGAACTAAAATAGATGTCAGATAGTTGAACTAAAATAGTTGTCAGAAAGTTGAACTAAAATAGTTGTCAGAAAGTTGAACTAAAATAGTTGTCAGAAAGTTGAACTAAAATAGTTGTCAGAAAGTTGAACTAAAATAGTTGTCAGAAAGTTGAACTAAAATAGTTGTCAGAAAGTTGAACTAAAATAGATGTCAGAAAGTTGAACTAACTAGCTAACAGAGCCACATGAATAATGTTCTTTTGTCTGTTGATAACAAATGTGAATTTTACATGTAGAGAGGGGTAATCATTGGATCAACACAACTAGGCTCCACATAAGGGTGGATGGTAGAGAGGTGTAATCATTGATCAACACAACTAGGCTCCATGTAAAGGTGGATGGTAGAGAGGTTTAATCATTAGATCAAAACAAATAGGCTTCACGTAAGGGTGGATGGTAGAGAGGTGTAATCATTAGATCAATACAAATAGGCTTCACGTAAGGTGGATGGTAGAGAGGTGTAATCATTAGATCAACACAAATAGGCTTCACGTAAGGGTGGATGGTAGAGAGGTGTAATCATTAGATCAACACAACTAGGCTCCACATAATGGTGGATGGTAGAGAGATGTAATCATTAGATCAACACAACTAGGCTACACGTACAGGTGGATGGTAGAGAGGTGTAATCATTAGATCAACACAACTAGGCTACACGTACAGGTGGATGGTAGAGAGGTGTAATCATTGGATCAACACAACTAGGCTCCACGTATGGGTGGATGGTAGAGAGGTGTAATCATTGGATCAACACAAATATACTTAATGCCCTGTTAAAAGGTAGACCAAGTGAATACAGAAGAAAGAGATAACAAAAAAAGCCAAAAGTAATAAAGCTCAGAGCTCATCATGATGTGCACAACTTACATGTTGACATTAGCTCCATAAGCGAGCTGAAGATCTAAGCTCTTGGACACTGGTACAGAGTCAGCTGTTGAGTGAGAATCTCCCCAATGGTCCAACCAACCAAGGTAATACTCAGAGTTTATCTGAGAGAAGGGATTGACAACAATTAACTTCAAAGATTCTTTTATGCTTAGACATTATTTATTACAACATTTTTTATGAAGTTCTTGTCCATCTTTGACATCATTAAAACAATTTAGACGGAGGCTTTGTCCATCTTTGACATCATTAAAACAATTTAGATGGAGGCTTCATTCATGTTTGACATCATTAAAACAATTTAGATGGAGGCTTCGTCCATGTTTGACATCATTAAAACAATTTAGATGGAGGCTTCATCCATGTTTAACATCATTAAAACAATTTAGATGGAGGCTTCGTCCATCTTTGACATCATTAAAACAATTTAGATGGAGGCTTCATTCATCTTTGACATCATTAAAACAATTTAGATGGAGGCTTCGTCCATGTTTGACATCATTAAAACAATTTAGATGGAGGCTTCATTCATCTTTGAAATCATTAAAACAATTTAGATGGAGGCTTCATTCATGTTTGACATCATTAAAACAATTTAGATGGAGGCTTCATTCATGTTTGACATCATTAAAACAATTTAGATGGAGGCTTCATCCATGTTTGACATCATTAAAACAATTTAGATGGAGGCTTCATTCATCTTTGAAATCATTAAAACAATTTAGATGGAGGCTTCATTCATGTTTGACATCATTAAAACAATTTAGATGGAGGCTTCATTCATGTTTGACATCATTAAAACAATTTAGATGGAGGCTTCATCCATGTTTGACATCATTAAAACAATTTAGATGGAGGCTTCGTCCATCTTTGACATCATTAAAACAATTTAGATGGAGTCTTCCTTCATCTTTGACATCATTAAAACAATTTAGATGGAGGCTTCGTCCATGTTTGACAGCATTAAAACAATTTAGATGGAGGCTTCATTCATGTTTGACATCATTTAAACAATTTAGATGGAGGCTTCATCCATCTTTGACATCATTAAAATAATTTAGATGGAGGCTTCATTCATCTTTGACATTATTAAAACAATTTAGATGGAGGCTTCATTCATGTTTGACGTCATTAAAACAATTTAGATGGAGGCTTCGTTCATCTTTGACATCATTAAAACAATTTAGATGGAGGCTTCATTCATCTTTGACATCATTAAAACAATTTAGATGGAGGCTTCATTCATGTTTGACATCATTAAAACAATTTAGATGGAGGCTTCGTCCATCTTTGACATCATTAAAACAATTTAGATGGAGGCTTCATTCATCTTTGACATCATTAAAACAATTTAGATGGAGGCTTCGTCCATCTTTGACATCATTAAAACAATTTAGATGGAGGCTTTGTTCATGTTTGATATCATTAAAACAATTTAGATGGAGGCTTCATTCATCTTTGAAATCATTAAAACAATTTAGAAGGAGGCTTCATTCATGTTTGACATCATTAAAACAATTTAGATGGAGGCTTCATTCATGTTTGACATCATTAAAACAATTTAGATGGAGGCTTCATCCATGTTTGACATCATTAAAACAATTTAGATGGAGGCTTCGTCCATCTTTGACATCATTAAAACAATTTAGATGGAGGCTTCATCCATCTTTGACATCATTAAAACAATTTAGATGGAGTCTTCCTTCATCTTTGACATCATTAAAACAATTTAGATGGAGGCTTCCTTCATCTTTGACATCATTAAAACAATTTAGATGGAGGCTTCGTCCATGTTTGACATCATTAAAACAATTTAGATGGAGGCTTCATTCATGTTTGACATCATTAAAACAACTTAAATGGAGGCTTCATCCATATTTGACATCATTAAGACATCTTAAATGAAGGCTTTGCACATGTTTGACATTAAAACATGTTTGACAGGCGACACTATATAATATAGACATACTCTAGTTAATGCGGACAAACACTAGATACTGCAAACAGACACTAGATACTGCAAACAGACATATGGTTATACTCTACCTTACCTACTTATCAATGGCCCATATGGTTACACTCTATCTTACCTACTTATCAATGGCCCATATGGTTACACTCTATCTTACCTACTTACCAATGGCCCATATGGTTACACTCTATCTTACCTACTTACCAATGACCCATGTGGTTACACTCTATCTTACCTACTTACCAATGACCCATATGGTTACACTCTATCTTATCTACTTACCATGACCCATGTGGTTACACTCTATCTTACCTACTTACCAATGACCCATGTGGTTACACTCTATCTTACCTACTTACCAATGACCCATGTGGTTACACTCTACCTTACCTACTTACCAATAACCCATATGGATACACTCTACCTTACTTACCAATAGGCACATGGTTACACTCTACCTTACTTACCAATGGCCCACATGGTTACACTCTACCTTACTTACCAATGGCCCACATGGTTACACTCTACCTTACTTACCAATGGGCCACTTGTTTACACTCTACCTTACTTACCAATGGCCCACATAGTTACACTCTACCTTACTTACCAATGGCCCACATGGTTACACTCTACCTTACTTACCAATGGGCCACATGTTTACACTCTACCTTACTTACCAATGGCTCACATAGTTACACTCTACCTTACTTACCAATGGCTCACATAGTTACACTCTACCTTACTTACCAATGGGCCACATGTTTACACTCTACCTTACTTACCAATGGCTCAAATGGTTACACTCTACCTTACCTACTTACCAATGGCCCACATATTTACACTCTATCTTACGTACCAATTGCCCACATGATTACACTCTACCTTACTTGCCAATAGGCACATGGTTGCACTCTACCTTACTTACCAATGGCCCACAGTTACACTCTACCTTACTTAACAATGGGCCACATGGTTACACTCTACCTTACTTACCAATGGTCCATATGGTTACACTCTACCATACCTACTTACCAATGGCCCACATGGTTACACTCTACCTTACTTACCAATGGTCCATATGGTTACACTCTACCATACCTACTTACCAATGGCCCACAGTTACACTCTACCTTACTTACCAATGGCCCACATGGTTACACTCTACCTTACTTATCAACGGTCCACATGGTTACACTCTACCTTACTTACCAATGGCCCACATGGTTACACTCTACCTTACTTACCAATGGCCCACAGTTACACTCTACCTTACTTACCAATGGGCCACATGGTTACACTCTACCTTACCTACTTATCAATGGTCCACATGATTACACTCTACCTTACTTACCAATGGCCCACATAATTACACTCTACCATACCTACTTATCAATGGTCCACATGATTACACTCTACCTTACTTACCAATGGCCCACATGATTACACTCTACCTTACCTACTTATCAATGGTCCACATGATTACACTCTACCTTACTTACCAATGGCCCACAGTTACACTCTACCTTACTTACCAATGGGCCACATGGTTACACTCTACCTTACCTACTTATCAATGGCCCACATGGTTACACTCTACCTTACCTACTTATCAATGGTCCACATGATTACACTCTACCTTACTTACCAATGGCCCACATAGTTACACTCTACCTTACCTACTTATCAATGGTCCACATGATTACACTCTACCTTACTTACCAATGGCCCACAGTTACACTCTACCTTACTTACCAATGGGTCACATGGTTACACTCTACCTTACCTACTTATCAATGGCCCACATGGTTACACTCTACCGTACTTATCAATAGCCCACATGGTTACACTCTACCTTACTTACCAATGGCCCACAGTTACACTCTACCTTACTTACCAATGGCCCACAGTTACACTCTACCTTACTTATCAATGGCCCACATGGTTACACTCTACCTTACTTATCAATGGTCCACATGGTTACACTCTACCTTACTTACCAATGGCCCACATGATTACACTCTACCTTACTTACCAATGGCCCACAGTTACACTCTACCTTACTTATCAATGGCCCACATGGTTACACTCTACCTTACTTACCAATGGCCCACATGGTTACACTCTACCTTACTTACCAATGGCCCACAGTTACACTCTACCTTACTTATCAATGGCCCACATGGTTACACTCTACCTTACTTACCAATGGCCCACATGATTACACTCTACCTTACTTACCAATGGCCCACAGTTACACTCTACCTTACTTATCAATGGCCCACAGTTACACTCTACCTTACTTACCAATGGCCCACATGATTACACTCTACCTTACTTACCAATGGCCCACAGTTACACTCTACCTTACTTATCAATGGCCCACAGTTACACTCTACCTTACTTATCAATGGCCCACAGTTACACTCTACCTTACTTATCAATGGCCCACAGTTACACTCTACCTTACTTATCAATGGTCCACATGGTTACACTCTACCTTACCTATTTACCAATGGCCCACATGATTACACTCTACCTTACCTACTTATCAATGGTCCACATGATTACACTCTACCTTACTTACCAATGGTCCACATGGTTACACTCTACCTTACTTACCAATTTCCCATAAGGTTACACTCTAACTTATCTACTTACCAATGGCCCATGTGGCTCAAAGTCTCTCTGAACTTTAAAGGCATCTGCTGGATTATCTAGAAGAGAAAGTTTAAAAAAAATTATGATAACAACAAAGATGAAAGGCACCTTGAGTTCAGAACTGTGCCTGGGTCTTGGAAGTCACACATGAAAGTTCATCAAATAAACTGTGAAATGTGTGCTTCTTGATGGCTTTGTAACTTCGTCTGAAGAAATTATTAGAATTGATGAAATGTTGCACTTCTTGATGATTTATTGTAACTTTGTGTCAACAACAAGACTTCTCTAACACACAAACAAGATTTTTCTAGCTCACCAACAAAACTTTTCTAACCCACCAACAAAACTTCTCTAACCCACCACCAAAAAACTCACCAACAAAACTTCTCTAACTCACCAACAAAACAACTCATCAACAAAACTTCTTTAACTCACCAACAAAACTTCTTTAACTCACCAACAAAACTTCTCTAACCCACCACCAAAAAACTCTCCAACAAAACTTCTCTAACCCACCACCAAAAAACTCACCAACAAAACTTCTCTAACCCACACCACAAAACTCACCAACAAAACAACTCATCAAAAACACTTCTCTAACTCACCAACAAAAAACTCACCAACAAAACTTCTCTAACTCACCAACAAAACTTCTCTAACCCACCAACAAAACTTCTCTAACTCACCAACAAAACAACTCACAAATAAAACTTCTCTAACTCACCAACAAAACGTCTCTAACTCACCAACAAAACAACTCACAAACAAAACTTCTCTATCTCACCAACAAAACAACTCACCAACAAACTTCTCTAACTCACCAACAAAACAACTCATCAACAAAACTTCTCTAACTCACCAACAAAAAATTCACCAAACAAAACTTCTCTAACTCACCAACAAAACTTCTCTAACCACCAACAAAACTTCTCTAACTCACCAACAAAACAACTCACAAACAAAACTTCTCTAACTCACCAACAAAACTTCTCTAACTCACCAACAAAACAACTCAGAAACAAAACTTCTCTATCTCACCAACAAAACAACTCACCAACAAAACTTCTCTAACCCACCAACAAAACTTCTCTATCTCACCAAACAAAACAACTCATCAACAAAACGTCTCTATATCACCAAAAAACTTCTCTAGCCCACCAACAAAACTTATCTATCTCACCACCAAAAAACTCACCAACAAAACTTCTCTAACTCACCAACTGACCAAACAAAACTTCTCTATCTCACCAAACAAAGCAACTCACCAACAAAACTTATCTATCTCACCAACAAAACAACTCACCAACAAAACTTCTCTAACCCACCAACAAAACTTCTCTATCTCACCAAACAAAACAACTCATCAACAAAACGTCTCTATATCACCAAAAAACTTCTCTAGCCCACCAACAAAACTTATCTATCTCACCACCAAAAAAACTCACCAACAAAACTTCTCTAACTCACCAACTGACCAAACAAAACTTCTCTATCTCACCAAACAAAGCAACTCACCAACAAAACTTATCTATCTCACCAACAAAACAACTCACCAACAAAACTTCTCTAACCCACCAACAAAACTTCTCTATCTCACCAAACAAAACAACTCATCAACAAAACGTCTCTATATCACCAAAAAACTTCTCTAGCCCACCAACAAAACTTATCTATCTCACCACCAAAAAACTCACCAACAAAACTTCTCTAACTCACCAACTGACCAAACAAAACTTCTCTATCTCACCAAACAAAGCAAACTCACCAACAAAACTTATCTATCTCACCAACAAAACAACTCACCAACAAAACTTCTCTAACCCACCATCAAAATAACTCACCATCAAAACAACTCACCAACGTAATAACTCACCAACAAAACAACTCACCAACAAAACAACTCACCAACAAACAACTCACCAATAAAACTTATCTAACTCACCAACAAAAATTATCTATCTCACCAACAAAACAACTCACCAATAAAACTTCTCTATCTCACCAACAAAACAACTCACCAACAAAACAACTCACCAAAAAAACTTCTCTATCTCACCAACAAAATAAACTCACCAACAAAACACACAAAACAACTCACCAACAAAACTTCTCTAACTCACAAACACAAAACAACTCACCATCAAAACAACTCACCGACAAAATTTCTCTAACTCACCATCAAAACAAGTCACCAACAAAATTTCTCTAACTCACCAACAAAACACAATTTCTCTAAATCACCAACTTCTCTATCTCAATAACAAAACAACTCACCAACCAAACTTCTATAACTCACCAAAAAAAAACTTCTCTAACTCACCAACAAACTTCTCTATCTCAACAACAAAACAATTCACCAACAAAACTTCTATAACTCACCAACAAACTTCTCTATCTCACCAACAAAACTTCTCTATCTCATGAACAAAACAACTCACCAACAAACTTCTCTATCTCACCAACACAACAAATCACAAACAAAACTTCTCTAACTCACCAACCTGACTTCTCTAACTCACCAACCAGACCTCTAGCTCACCAACTAGACTTCTCTAACTCACCAACCAGACTTCTCTAGCTCACGAACCAGACTTCTGTAGCTCACCAACCAGTCTTCTCTAACTCACCAACCAGACTTCTCTAGCTCACCAACCAGACTTCTCTAACTCACCAACCAGAATTCTCTAGCTCACCAACCAGACTTCTCTAACTCACTAACCAGACTTCTCTAACTCACCAACCAGACTTCTTTAACTCACCAACCAGACTTCTTTAACTCACCAACCAGACTTCTCTAACTCACCAACCAGAATTCTCTAGCTCACCAACCAGACTTCTCTCTGTAGCTCACAAACCAGACTTATCTAGCTCACCAACCCGACTTCTCTAGCTCACCAACCAGACTTCTCTAGCTCACCTACCAGACTTCTCTAGCTCACCAACCAGAATTCTCTAGCTCACCAACCAGACTTCTCTAACTCACCAACCAGAATTCTCTAGCTCACCAACCAGACTTCTCTAACTCACCAACCAGACTTCTCTAGCTCACCAACCAGACTTCTCTAACTCACCAACAGACTTCTCTAGCTCACCAACCAGACTTCTCTATCTTACAAACCAGACTTCTCTAACTCACTAACCAGACTTCTTTAACTCACTAACCAGACTTCTCTAACTCACCAACCAGACTTCTCTAATTCACCAACCAGGCTTCTCTAACTCACCAACCAGACTTCTGTAGCTCACCAACCAGACTTCTCTAACTCACCAACCAGACTTCTCTAACTCACCAACCAGACTTCTCTAACTCACCAACCAGACCTCTAGTTCACCAACCAGACTTCTCTAACACATCAACTAGACTTCTGTTTCGCACCAACCAGACTTCTCTAGCTCACCAACCAGACTTCTCTAAATAGCCAACCAGACTTTTCTAACTCACCAACCAGACTTCTCTAGCTCACCAACCAGACTTCTCTAACTCACCAACCAGACTTCTCTAGCTCACCAACCAGACTTCTCTAACTCACCAACCAGACTTCTCTAGCTCACCAACCAGACTTCTCTAACTCACCAACCAGACCTCTTTAGTTCACCAACCAGACTTCTCTAACACACCAACTAGACTTCTGTTTCGCACCAACCAGACTTCTCTAGCTCACCAACCAGACTTCTCTAACTCACCAACCAGACCTCTCTAGTTCACCAACAGACTTCTCTAACACATCAACTAGACTTCTTTTTCGCACCAACCAGACTTCTCTAGCTCACCAACCAGACTTCTGTAGCTCACCAACCAGTCTTCTCTAACTCACCAACCAGACTTCTCTAGCTCACCAACCAGACTTCTCTAACTCACCAACCAGAATTCTCTAGCTCACCAACCAGACTTCTCTAACTCACTAACCAGACTTCTCTAGCTCACCAACCAGACTTCTCTAACTCACCAACCAGAATTCTCTAGCTCACCAACCAGACTTCTCTAACTCACTAACCAGACTTCTCTAACTCACCAACCAGACTTCTTTAACTCACCAACCAGACTTCTCTAACTCACCAACCAGACCTCTCTAGTTCACCAACCAGACTTCTCTAACACATCAACTAGACTTCTGTTTCGCACCAACCAGACTTCTCTAGCTCACCAACCAGACTTCTCTAACTCACCAACCAGACTTTTCTAACTCACCAACCAGACTTCTCTAGCTCACCAACCAGACTTCTCTAACTCACCAACCAGACTTCTCTAGCTCACCAACCAGACTTCTCTAACTCACCAACCAGACTTCTCTAGCTCACCAACCAGACTTCTCTAACTCACCAACCAGACATCTTTAGTTCACCAACCAGACTTCTCTAACACACCAACTAGACTTCTGTTTCGCACCAACCAGACTTCTCTAACTCACCAACCAGACTTCTCTAACTCACCAACCAGACCTCTCTAGTTCACCAACCAGACTTCTCTAACACATCAACTAGACTTCTGTTTCGCACCAACCAGACTTCTCTAGCTCACCAACCAGACTTCTCTAAATAGCCAACCAGACTTTTCTAACTCACCAACCAGACTTCTCTAGCTCACCAACCAGACTTCTCTAACTCACCAACCAGACTTCTCTAGCTCACCAACCAGACTTCTCTAACTCACCAACCAGACTTCTCTAGCTCACCAACCAGACTTCTCTAACTCACCAACCAGACCTCTTTAGTTCACCAACCAGACTTCTCTAACTCACCAACCAGACCTCTTTAGTTCACCAACCAGACTTCTCTAGCTCACCAACCAGACTTCTCTAACTCACCAACCAGACTTCTCTAGCTCACCAACCAGACTTCTCTAACTCACCAACCAGACTTCTCTAACTCACCAACCAGACTTCTCTAACTCACCAACCAGACCTCTCTAGTTCACCAACCAGACTTCTCTAACACAACAACTAGACTTCTGTTTCGCACCAACCAGACTTCTCTAGCTCACCAACCAGACTTCTCTAACTCACCAACCAGACTTCTCTAGCTCACCAACCAGACTTCTCTAACTCACCAACCAGACTTCTCTAGCTCACCAACCAGACTTCTCTAACTCACCAACCAGACTTCTCTAACTCACCAACCAGACTTCTCTAGCTCACCAACCAGACTTCTCTAACTCACCAACCAGACTTCTCTAGCTCACCAACCAGACTTCTCTAACTCACCAACCAGACTTCTCTAACTCACCAACCAGACTTCTCTAGCTCACCAACCAGACTTCTCTAACTCACCAACCAGACTTCTCTATCTTACAAACCAGACTTCTCTAACTCACCAACCAGACTTCTTTAACTCACTAACCAGACTTCTCTAGCTCACCAACCAGACTTCTCTAGCTCACCAACCAGACTTCTCTAGCTCACCAACCAGACTTCTCTAGCTCACCAACCAGACTTCTCTAGCTCACCAACCAGACTTCTCTAACTCACCAACTAGACTTCTCTAGCTCACCAACCAGACTTCTCTAACTCACCAACCAGACTTCTCTAACTCACCAACCAGACTTCTCTAACTCACCAACCAGACTTCTCTAGCTCACCAACCAGACTTCTCTAACTCACCAACCAGACTTCTCTAGATCACCAACCAGACTTCTCTAACTCACCAACCAGACTTCTCTAACTCACCAACCAGACTTCTCTAACTCACCAACCAGACTTCTCTAGCTCACCAACCAGACTTCTCTAGCTCACCAAACAGATTTCTCTAGCTCACCAACCAGACTTCTCTAGCTCACCAACCAGACTTCTCTAGCTCACCAACCAGACTTCTCTAGCTCACCAACCAGACTTCTCTAGCTCACCAACCAGACTTCTCTAACTCACCAACCAGACTTCTCTAGCTCACCAACCAGACTTCTCTAACTCACCAACCAGACTTCTCTAGCTCACCAACCAGACTTCTCTAACTCACCAACCAGACTTCTCTAGCTCACCAACCAGACTTCTCTAACTCACCAACCAGACTTCTCTAGCTCACCAATCAGACTTCTCTAACTCACCAACCAGACTTCTCTAGCTCACCAACCAGACTTCTCTAGCTCACCAACCAGACTTCTCTAGCTCACCAACCAGACTTCTCTAACTCACCAACCAGACTTCTCTAGCTCACCAACCAGACTTCTCTAGCTCACCAACCAGACTTCTCTAACTCACCAACCAGACTTCTCTAGCTCACCAACCAGACTTCTCTAGCTCACCAACCAGACTTCTCTAACTCACCAACCAGACTTCTCTAACTCACCAACCAGACTTCTCTAGCTCACCAACCAGACTTCTCTAACTCACCAACCAGACTTCTCTAACTCACCAACCAGACTTCTCTAGCTCACCAACCAGACTTCTCTAGCTCACCAACCAGACTTCTCTAACTCACCAACCAGACTTCTCTAGCTCACCAACCAGAATTCTCTAGCTCACCAACCAGACTTCTCTAACTCACCAACCAGACTTCTCTAACTCACCAACCAGACTTCTCTAACTCACCAACCAGACTTCTCTAACTCACCAACCAGACTTCTCTAACTCACCAACCAGACTTCTCTAACTCACCAACCAGACTTCTCTAGCTCACCAACCAGACTTCTCTAGCTCACCAACCAGACTTCTCTAGCTCACCAACCAGACTTCTCTAGCTCACAAACCAGACTTCTCTAGCTCACCAACCAGACTTCTCTAGCTCACCAACCAGACTTCTCTAGCTCACCAACCAGACTTCTCTAGCTCACCAACCAGACTTCTCTAACTCACCAACCAGACTTCTCTAACTCACCAACCAGACTTCTCTAACTCACCAACCAGACTTCTCTAACTCACCAACCAGACTTCTCTAACTCACCAACCAGACTTCTCTAACTCACCAACCAGACTTCTCTAACTCACCAACCAGACTTCTCTAACTCACCAACCAGACTTCTCTAGCTCACCAACCAGACTTCTCTAGCTCACCAACCAGACTTCTCTAGCTCACCAACCAGACTTCTCTAGCTCACCAACCAGACTTCTCTAGCTCACCAACCAGACTTCTCTAGCTCACCAACCAGACTTCTCTAACTCACCAACCAGACTTCTCTAGCTCACCAACCAGACTTCTCTAATTCACCAACCAGACTTCTCTAGCTCACCAACCAGACTTCTCTAACTCACCAACCAGACTTCTCTAGCTCACCAACCAGACTTCTCTAACTCACCAACCAGACTTCTCTAGCTCACCAACCATACTTCTCTAGCTCACCAACCAGACTTCTCTAACTCACCAACCAGACTTCTCTAACTCACCAATCAGACTTCTCTAACTCACCAACCAGACTTCTCTAGCTCACCAACCAGACTTCTCTAGCTCACCAACCAGACTTCTCTAGCTCACCAACCAGACTTCTCTAGCTCACCAACCAGACTTCTCTTGCTCACCAACCAGACTTCTCTAGCTCACCAACCAGACTTCTCTAACTCACCAACCAGACTTCTCTAGCTCACCAACCAGACTTCTCTAACTCACCAACCAGACTTCTCTAACTCACCAACCAGACTTCTCTAGCTCACCAACCAGACTTCTCTAACTCACCAACCAGACTTCTCTAGCTCACCAACCAGACTTCTCTAACTCACCAACCAGACTTCTCTAGCTCACCAACCAGACTTCTCTAACTCACCAACCAGACTTCTCTAACTCACCAACCAGACTTCTCTAACTCACCAACCAGACTTCTCTAACTCACCAACCAGACTTCTCTAACTCACCAACCAGACTTCTCTAACTCACCAACCAGACTTCTCTAGCTCACCAACCAGACTTCTCTAACTCACCAACCAGACTTCTCTAGCTCACCAACCAGACTTCTCTAACTCACCAACCAGACTTCTCTAGCTCACCAACCAGACTTCTCTAGCTCACCAACCAGACTTCTCTAACTCACCAACCAGACTTCTCTAACTCACCAACCAGACTTATCTAACTCACCAACCAGACTTCTCTAGCTCACCAACCAGACTTCTCTAGCTCACCAACCAGACTTCTCTAGCTCACCAACCAGACTTCTCTAGCTCACCAACCAGACTTCTCTAGCTCACCAACCAGACTTCTCTAGCTCACCAACCAGACTTCTCTAGCTCACCAACCAGACTTCTCTAGCTCACCAACCAGACTTCTCTAGCTCACCAACCAGACTTCTCTAACTCACCAACCAGACTTCTCTAACTCACCAACCAGACTTCTCTAACTCACCAACCAGACTTCTCTAACTCACCAACCAGACTTCTCTAACTCACCAACCAGACTTCTCTAACTCACCAACCAGACTTCTCTAACTCACCAACCAGACTTCTCTAACTCACCAACCAGACTTCTCTAACTCACCAACCAGACTTCTCTAGCTCACCAACCAGACTTCTCTAGCTCACCAACCAGACTTCTCTAGCTCACCAACCAGACTTCTCTAGCTCACCAACCAGACTTCTCTAGCTCACCAACCAGACTTCTCTAGCTCACCAACCAGACTTCTCTAGCTCACCAACCAGACTTCTCTAACTCACCAACCAGACTTCTTTAACTCACCAACCAGACTTCTCTAACTCACCAACCAGACTTCTCTAACTCACCAACCAGACTTCTCTAACTCACCAACCAGACTTCTCTAACTCACCAACCAGACTTCTCTAACTCACCAACCAGACTTCTCTAACTCACCAACCAGACTTCTCTAACTCACCAACCAGACTTCTCTAACTCACCAACCAGACTTCTCTAACTCACCAACCAGACTTCTCTAACTCACCAACCAGACTTCTCTAACTCACCAACCAGACTTCTCTAACTCACCAGCCAGACTTCTCTAACTCACCAACCAGACTTCTCTAACTCACCAACCAGACTTCTCTAACTCACCAACCAGACTTCTCTAACTCACCAACCAGACTTCTCTAGCTCACCAACCAGACTTCTCTAGCTCACCAACCAGACTTCTCTAGCTCACCAACCAGACTTCTCTAGCTCACCAACCAGACTTCTCTTACTCACCAACCAGACTTCTTTAACTCATCAACCAGACTTCTCTAACTCACCAACCAGACTTCTCTAACTCACCAACCAGACTTCTCTAACTCACCAACCAGACTTCTCTAACTCACCAACCAGACTTCTCTAGCTCACCAACCAGACTTCTCTAACTCACCAACCAGACTTCTCTAACTCACCAACCAGACTTCTCTAACTCACCAACCAGACTTCTCTAACTCACCAACAATCACTTTGTGGATGTTTCTCCTAGACTTACATGTGACTCCAAAGTCCACAGTGGCGTAGACTCCCTCGACTTTACCACATTTGAGATAACCATCACCGTCGCCATCTGTGGTGTATATAACTGCTGAGTTGCCAAGAATAGATCGGACTTTGTCTCGCAAAAAGAGCAGGTAATTTTGGTCACAGGCAAAGTAGCTGCCATATTCGTTCTCAATCTGAAATCGGAGGTCAAACAAGTTATGACCTAGAACAGAAACATAAGTAGAACAGATTGTTCAAAGTTCTCCATAAATATGTTCTCAGCAGCAAACTCAGCAATAATTGGATACATCAAGCTGAATCTCAGTTCAAAGCATTCATAAAATATGTGATATAAGATATATATATATATGATAAATGATGGGTCATATAAATATGTGATATAAGATATATATTTGTTATATGATTATTCATATAAATAATATGTAATATAAAATATATAATATTTGATACATAATATGCCATATAAATAATATGTGATATACAATACCACCCAGAAGAGGGATATGTTGTAAAACAGTCCAAACACTTTTGGCTGCACATCTTCCTCCGGCCACCTGCGCATGGGCACCAGTCTAAAGTAGTTTTAACTTGATTTGTTAATGACAGTTGTAGTCTAATATAACCTAGATGACTTATTCTGAGGTTGAACAGATCGTGCCTCACCAAAAAGTTGGCAAAACACCCAAGAAATGAAGTTTAGAGCACAAGACAATGATGTGCTGCAAGACAATGATGTGCTGCAAGACAATGCAATTCTTTGCAAAGGATATGGTAAGTCTTTTATTTCTGCCTACGTGGCGTCTTCAGCTTGAGAATGAACATATAGATTAGACAGACAAACAGATATGCTATATATGATGTCCTATATATGATGTGTTTTATATGATGTGCTATATACGATGTGCTTATATGATGTGTTATATATTATGTGCTATATATGATGTGCTATATATGATGTGTTATATATGATGTGCTATATACAATGTGTTATATATGATGTGTTATATACGATGTGCTATATATGGTGTGTTATATATGATGTGTTATATATGATGTGCTACATATGATGTCTTATATATGATGTGCTATATACGATGTGTTATATATGATGTGCTATATACAATGTGCTATATGTGATGTGTTATATATGATGTCATATTTTTTATGTGCTATATACGATGTGTTATATATGATGTGCTATATACAATGTGCTATATGTGATGTGTTATATATGATGTCATATTTTTTATGTGCTATATACGATGTGTTATATATGATGTGCTATATATGACGTGCTATATACGATGTGTTATATCTTCTTCTTCTCCTTCTACCTTTTTTAGCTCCCAGTGGAGCTTAGGTCTTCAACAAACACTTTCCAAGTTGTTCTGTTTTTTGCCATTGCTTTCTCTCTCTCTCTCTCTCTCTCTCTCTCTGCGATCAAGACTCAATCAGAGTAGGATTCCAGACTCTCTCATGAAGGCAGCTGTCAGTTTAAGCGAATCGATTACCCCATATAGTTTCTCTTCCAGGGAGGTGGGCGTGGACCACATTGCTCTTCTCAGGTCTGTGTACTGGCTGCAATCCTGTAGAACATGTTTTGTAGCCATATTGTCCAGTGTACAGTGGCATAGGCTGGTTGTACCTATTTTGAATTTGATGAACATGTGATTTCTCATTCTATTGTGGCCAGTGCGTAGGCGAAATATAATGACTTGATCACTCCTTAATAGTTGGTGGTATCCGTCACTCTCGTTATGCTTTGGGTGTTCTCATTTCCATTTTTCATGGAACTGACCCTTGAGGATGGATTTGGCTTCATCATAACTGAGTGGATGGTTCTCTTGTAGTAATCTCCCTCCCTCTTTAGCTAATTTGTCTGCGCGTTCGTTCCCGTGTATATTACAGTGTGATGGTATCCACTGAATGACTACTCTCTGGAAGTTATTGCATAGTTGGACCAGGGTTGTTCTCAAGTCATCTAGTTCATTGTTCTTGGGGCTTTTTAGAGCTGATAGTACTGACAGTGCATCAGTCAGAATCACCAATTTATTGTGCATGTTATTTTTGTGTTGAGTAGCCAGTGTTGCAGCTTCTCTGATGGCCTCAATTTCTGCTTTAAAGTTGTTTGAGAATTTTCCAGTAGCTATTGACTTGGTGATCTCATCCTGATTATTCAGCGTCAAGAACACAACTCCCCCTCCATTTCTGGTGTCATTTGTAGCAGAGCCATCTGTGTATATGTGGGACCAAGAGTCCTGTGGGTAGGTATTGTGTATGTATTTTTCTGCTACATGTTTTCTTTCTGTGTCTGATTGTGTGCCTTTTTTCATGATTCCTGTTATATTTTCCTTAAGTTCTGGTATTTTATGTTTTCCATGAGGAGACATCAGATGGGCCCAAGGGTTTCGATATTGTTTGAGAAAGTACTGGGTCTCCAGTAGTTAGTTCATTGGCAATTGCAGCGAAGTTGCTCCTCTTAAGTCGTACAATTCCGGAACCAGTTATTCTTTGGTACATGGGGTGGCTAAGGAGCCTTCTATATTTCTCCGCTAGTTGCGATACTTTAGTGACCCGTCTGTCATCTAAGGGTTGTAAACCTGTTACTGTTTCTAGAGTCTTGATAGGTGTAGATTTCATAGCACCAGTGATGATACGGGCAGCCTGGTTTTGTGTTCTGTTAACTTTGCTAAGGTGTGATTTGGAAGCCATAGCCCAGGCTGTGACTCCATACTCTAGAACTGGTCTGACTCTTCCTACGTCTTTTCAAAATATTGCTGTCTGACCCCCAGTCCATTCCTGCCAATTTCTTCATAATATTTGTTCATTTTCTGGCTTTTTTCCTTGCTCTGTCTATCTGATTTTTCCAAGTCATTCTGCGATTCATGGTGATACCAAGATATGTTGGGTTTTGGTCAATAGGGAGTGTATGGTCTTTTTTGTCTTCAAGTTTGCAGAGAGTGTGTTTCTTGATAGGCTGAAAATTGTATATGTAGTTTTTTTTTTGGTTGATTGGTAAGAACCAGGTGTTCGTCCATTTTTCAAGTTCACCTACGGCATCTTGCATACTGGGTCCAGCCACCGACATACTTTCCTCACGAGCCCATAACGCCAGATCATCTGCGTATATTGCTGAGTGTATTCTGGGTGGAATGTCCATTATAATGTCATTTATGAAAATTAAAAAGAGTGTTGGGGACAATACTCCGCCTTGTGGGACACCTTGTTCGATAGAGACCTTCTTACTTAGTTGACCTTGAACTTGTACTCTGGCCGTTCTATCCTGAAGGTATTGAGAGACCCAATTGAATAAACGACCCTGGATGCCAAGGCTAAAAAGCTTGTTCTTTAAACCCTCTCTCCAGACCCTATCAAAAGCCTTTTCCATGTCGACCCACACTGCCAGTGTGTGTTTCTTTTCTTGTAGAGCATCCTCTATTTCCTGTGCGATGTAGGTGACCAGGTCTTAAGTTGATCTGTGCTGATGGAAGCCACTTTGTTGTGGTACGATTTGTTGTTTTGTCTCCAAGTGCCACATAAGTCTTCTGTTAACCAGCCTTTCCATGAGCTTACTCAGGCAGCTCAGTATGCTAATTGGTCTATAGCTACTTGGGGCTAGTGGGGCTTTTCCACACTTGAGGATAGGCACCATAATAGCTTCTTTCTAGATTGCCGGCACATGACCTCTCTTCCAACTAGCATTTATTATCCTTAGAAGCTGGCTCTTGGCTTTCTGTCCCAGATTTAGGAGCATTTTGTTGGAGATTCCATCTTTACCAAGGGAACTTTTGAGCTTCAATCCTTTGAGGGCAACATCTAATTCAGTTGGGGTAAAGATGGTTGTCTGATGCTCTTCTGGTGCTAAAGGCATGTGTTTTGCATCTTGGTTTTCCTGCCTTGCAGCTTTCTATTTGTCTATTGGAATATTTATTCTACTAATGTTTTTGTAAGTCTCTATCAGTAGATTTGCTACCCTTTGGCCTGTGAGGATGTTCTAATTGTGTGTTAATGTTGTTGGAGGTCAGCAGTTGTTTTCATCACTCAGAGCTTTCGCAAGTTTCCATAGTTTATGACCATTTTTGTCTAGATTAAGGCTCTCTATTTTGTCTATCCAGCTCTGTCTTGCTGATATCATGACCTCACGTCTGTATTTGGCAGAGGCTGCTTTGTAGGCAATATTGCTCTCTGTGCAGTTTCAGCTAGTTCTCTGACAGAGTCCAGTTCCTCTTCTAGTCTTTGTATTTCCTTGCTCCAGTATGGCTTGTAGTTTCTTCTTGCTCCTCTAGGAATGGATTCTTTAGCAGCTCTTAGGATGCCATCTGTTAACCGCTCTATCATATTATTGACCTTCTTTTCGTGGTGATGATAGGCGCGGTATATGCATCAGTGAGCCTTGCAAACTTTGCCCAATCTGCTCTCTTATAGTTCCAGCGGGGAAGAGGTATTTGCAACTCCTGTTTGTGAGCAAGAGCCACTGAAAGTTTGACTGGTCTATGGTCACTATCTCCAAGTTGGTTCAGCACTTTTCTGGTTATTTTGATAGATATGTCTCCAGTTGCAAATGCTAGGTCGGGAGTTGATGTTGTTTTCCATCTTTGTGAGTAGAAGGTTGGGGGGTCCTCCCTAGAGTTTATGAGGAATAGGTTGTTGTCTATTTCCCATTCTTCCACTTCTTCACCTCGAACTATGGACTCCTTATATCCCCACCTTTCAGAGTGGCTGTTAAAGTCTCCTACTACCAGACACTTTGATGGTGTTATTTCCATTGACTCCAGCTTCAGTAATTTGTCATTTGGACAGTATATATTAAATACCCTTATACTAGTGGAGTTAATGTATAGGTCTGTACCAATGATCTCTGCCTCCCCATTTGTGACTACATCTATCTGTTTTGCTGGGATGGAATTTTTAATAAGTATAAGAGGGGAGCCGTGATAGCTCAGTGGTTAGTGAACTGGACTACAAAGGACAAGGGGTAGGGTTTGATCCCAACTGATGGCTTCCGGGTTCACCCAGCCTTAAATGGGTACCGGATTTTTTTACGTAAAGCAGCATGGGCATAATACCGACCACATTACCCCAAAAATCATGTGCTGAAGGTCTGTAAAATATAGGGTCACTAACACCATATTTCCCTATACGCACTTGGCGTGACAGGGGTACTTTACTTTACTTTTTTAAATAAGAATTCCACCCTTGTGACCTTCCCTGTCTTGTCTAAATGTTTGGCAGCCCCTGATCATAAATCTGTGCTGAGGATTAAGATGAGTTTCCTGGATGCAGGCAACGTCTATCTCCTCCTCTGCTAGTCTGATTGTTAGAGCTTGTTTTTTGTGGTATATGCCCTCCGCATTCCAGTGTATTATGTTCAGCTGTTTCTTGAAGCCTTTCCGGTCAGTGGTAGTTTCTATCATAATTAGAGTCTAATGGTCCGTGGTTGTTTCTATCATAATTAGAGTGCGCTACCAAGGGTCGACCACGAAAAAGATGGGCCGATGGAATATTAGAAGCACTAGGAAACATAACAGCAGCAGAGGTGAATAGAAGAGAAAAAGACCACAAATTATATCTCCCCTCGACGCTGAATGCAGATGAGGAAGGAAAGAAGAAGAAGAAAATATTAAGATGAGAATATGACCCAGACAATCCAAGGTTTTAAATGTAAATTATGATGCCATCGTAATAATTAGCACTTCTTGAAATAATCACTTTTTGAAATATGAAATCAACACACTTAACCTGACAGCTGACTTCATGTGAGAGTCTGGAATCCTACTCTGATTGAGTCCTGATCACAGAGAGAGAGAGAGAGAAATATGACAGTTTGTTGCAGACAAACATTACAGCCCTCACTATAGCTTCGTAATGACAACTTCTGGTGACCTCTGAGTGTTCAATTTGTTTGCTTTGATGTTGGATTTTTCTTTTTTAAGTACGTCATAGAAAGTATGATGGTATCGTAGAAATGGGGCTGTTTTTGTTTTATAAATTTCGCCAATTTTTAAGAAATTCTTTTTTTTCTCTCATGACAAGGGCGATCTCGGCCGTCTGCAAGACATCAAACAAACCTTTGTAACACAGGATAGACATCAAACAAACCTTTGTAACACAGGATAGACATCAAACAGACCTTTGTAACACAAGATAGACATCAAACAAACCTTTGTAACACAAGATAGACATCAAACAAACCTTTGTAACACAGGATAGACATCAAACAAACCTTTGTAACACAGGATAGACATCAAACAAACCTTTGTAACACAGGATAGACATCAAACAAACCTTTGTAACACAAGATAGACATCAAACAGACCTTTGTAACACAGAATAGACATCAAACAAACCATTGTAACACAGGATGGACAGCATACAATGCTCTGACTGAGCTGAACATATGGCTGGATTTACAGACTGACAGTAGCCATGTGAGTAGACAAAGTAAGACCTGTGATAGTCACGGCACCATGCATTTGGATATTAGGCCATAAATCTAACCTAAGTCAGGAAATGATTGCAGCATCTGATTCCCATGTCTCTGCTCGGGTAAACTCACAGCTGTGTAGCAAAAGTTCACAGAAAATTTTATTTTCCGAACATAACAATTAAGTGGCAGTAATTTTTTAAGATGGTATCGTGAAAACATGGCCCACAGTTACTAGCATAATCTAGGGTTAAACCATTTCCCATGTTTTAGTGACTCAAGAAAGCACAATAGAATATGAGAATGTGGCAGAAATATAAGAGAGAAAATCATGACTTGTGTTCTGTTAGTAACTACCACCAAGTGAGATCACTTTTACTGATATACTCACTTGGACCATAATTATTGGGCCTCCATTGTTGTACATAAAGGGTTTGATCTTGTTCAACAACTCAGTGTACCATCTGTCTACCCACTTGAGGTAAGCTGGAGAAGAGATAGATCATTATGGAAACACATCAGGTACATCTTTAGCAGGTCAGGTTATGGCCTCCCATCTGTGACGCAAGCACTGATTGAGCTAAAAGTAGTTGGCAACTCATAACTGACTGATGCCATACGTCATGATCAGTATAAAGATGCTGATCAAGATCCGCTGTTGGTTGGACAGAGATCTGGGTGGATCAGTCACATCTTTGAGTATAACTGGATAAAGACCTGGTTGGATTAGTCACATCTTGAAGTATTATTGGATAAAGATCTGGTTGGATTAGTCACATCTTGGAGTATTATTGGATAAAGATCTGGTTGGATTAGTCACATCTTGGAGTATTATTGGATAAAGATCTGGTTGGATTAGTCACATCTTGGAGTATTATTGGATAAAGATCTGGTTGGATTAGTCACATCTTGGAGTATTATTGGATAAAGATCTGGTTGGATTAGTCACATCTTGGAGTATTATTGGATAAAGATCTGGTTGGATTAGTCACATCTTGGAATATTATTGGATAAAGATCTGGTTGGATTAGTCACATCTTGGAGTATTATTGGATAAAGATCTGGTTGGATTAGTCACATCTCGGAGTATTATTGGATAAAGACCTGGTTGGATAAGTCACATCTTGGAGTATTATTGGATAAAGATCTGGTTGGATTAGTCACATCTTGGAGTATTATTGGATAAAGATCTGGTTGGATTAGTCACATCTTGGAGTATTATTGGATAAAGATCTGGTTGGATTAGTCACATCTTGGAGTATTATTGGATAAAGATCTGGTTGGATTAGTCACATCTTGGAATATTATTGGATAAAGATCTGGTTGGATTAGTCACATCTCGGAGTATTATTGGATAAAGACCTGGTTGGATAAGTCACATCTTGAAGTATTATTGGATAAAGATCTGGTTGGGTTAGTCACATCTTGGAGTATTATTGGATAAAGATCTGGTTGGATTAGTCACATCTTGGAGTATTATTGGATAAAGATCTGGTTGGATTAGTCACATCTTGGAGTATTATTGGATGAAGATCTGGTTGGATTAGTCACATCTTGGAGTATTATTGGATAAAGATCTGGTTGGATCAGTCACATCTTGGAGTATTATTGGATAAAGATCGGGTTGGATTAGTCACATCTAGGAGTATTATTGGATAAAGATCTGGTTAGATTAGTCGCATCTTGGAGTATTATTGGATAAAGATCTGGTTGGATTAGTCACATCTTGGAGTATTATTGGATAAAGATCTGGTTGGATTAGTCACATCTTGGAGTATTATTGGATAAAGATCTGGTTAGATTAGTCACATCTTGGAGTATTATTGGATAAAGATCTGGTTGGATTAGTCACATCTTGGAGTATTATTGGATAAAGATCTGGTTGGATTAGGCACATCTTGGAGTATTATTGGATAAAGATCTGTTTGGATTAGTCACATCTTGGAGTATTATTGGATAAAGATCTGGTTGGATTAGTCACATCTTGGAGTATTATTGGATAAAGATCTGGTTGGATCAGTCACATCTTGGAGTATTATTGGATAAAGATCTGGTTGGATTAGTCCCATCTTGGAGTATTATTGGATAAAGATCTGGTTGGATTAGTCACATCTTGGAGTATTATTGGATAAAGATCTGGTTGGATTAGTCACATCTTGGAGTATTATTGGATAAAGATCTGGTTGGATTAGTCACATCTTGGAGTATTATTGGATAAAGATCTGGTTGGATTAGTCACATCTTGGAGTTTTATTGGATAAAGATCTGGTTGGATTAGTCACATCTTGGAGTATTATTGGATAAAGATCTGGTTGGATTAGTCACATCTTGGAGTATTATTGGATAAAGATCTGGTTGGATTAGTCACATCTTGGAATAGAAACGTTAAAAGAGATGAATTAAAACATTGTGACCACTAGAAAAAAAATGCTGATGAGTGAAGAAAAGAGTGATAATTGTAACAACTGGCAAAGTTGTCGAGTGATTATGAATGACTAGTGTGAAAACAGTAAATTGTGAAATGAGTATAACTGACAAGTTGGGGTGCTTGCTGGTCTAGAAGTAAGACTTCTGCTTGTGGACAAGAAGGTCCCAGACTCAGGCCCTGCCACAAGAGGTGGAAACTTTTCTCCTCAAATCTGTGGCTTCTTTGTGGCTTTACCCTCCTTTAGTCCTGGGTAGTAGATCCAGTGTCCAGTTCTCTCTGATTGCTGGCTAAACATAGGAGGTATCGTGTGCAAGCTGCGCACGTTAAAGAACTCTTGGCAGCTGGAAACTGAAAGGAGTCGGCCATACATGGCTGTCCAGGCAAACTTAATTGGAAAAATCTGGCCAAAAACATAAAAAATGTTGCTGATTTAAAAGAAAGTACTTCTGAAGTCTCAGAATATCTGCCTGTATGGTGAGGACCACCTGAGTTGATAGTTTTGATGTGAAACAAGTGGGGCAGTTATATTCATGTAAATTTCAGTTCAAAACAAAGCTGACATACATGAGCAAACAAATCAAAGCTGGCATATATGAGCAAACAAAACAAAGCTGACATACATGAGCAAACAAAACAAAGCTGGCATACATGAGTCAAAGCTGGTATATATGAGTAAACAAATCAAAGCTGGTATATATGAGTAAACAAAACAAAGCTGGTATATATGAGTAAACAAAACAAAGCTGGCATACATGAGTCAAAGCTGGTATATATGAGTAAACAAAACAAAGCTGGCATACATGAGTCAAAGCTGGTATATATGAGTAAACAAAACAAAGCTGGCATACATGAGTCAAAGCTGGTATATATGAGTAAACAAAACAAAGCTGGCACATATGAGTAAACAAAACAAAGCTGGCATACGTGAGTCAAAGCTGGTATATATGAGCAAACAAAACAAAGCTGACATACATGAGTAAACAAAACAAAGCTGGCATACATGAGTCAAAGCTGGTATATATGAGTAAACAAAACAAAGCTGACATACATGAGTAAACAAAACAAAGCTGGCATACATGAGCAAACAAAACAAAGCTGGCATACATGAGCAAACAAAACAAAGCTGGCATATATGAGCAAACAAAACAAAGCTGGCATATATGAGCAAACAAAACAAAGCTGGCATATATGAGCAAACAAAACAAAGCTGGCATACATGAGTAAACAAAACAAAGCTGGCATATATGAGCAAACAAAACAAAGTTGACATATATGAGCAAACAAAACAAAGCTGACATATATGAGCAAGCAAAACAAAGCTGACATATATGAGCAAACAAAACAAAGCTGGCATATATGAGCAAACAAAACAAAGCTGGCATATATGAGCAAACAAAACAAAGCTGGCATATATGAGCAAACAAAACAAAGCTGGCATATATGAGCAAACAAAACAAAGCTGGCATATATGAGCAAACAAAACAAAGCTGGCATATATGAGCAAACAAAACAAAGCTGGCATATATGAGCAAATAAAACAAAGCTGGCATATATGAGCAAACAAAACAAAGCTGACATATATGAGCAAACAAAACAAAGCTGGCATACATGAACAAACAAAACAAAGCTGGCATACATGAACAAACAAAACAAAGCTGGCATAAATGAACAAACAAAACAAAGCTGACAAACATGAACAAACAAAACAAAATAGTCAAATTTGTTGAGTGGTAAAGAGAATAGCTATTGTGACACTAAGATGAGATACAGGTAAAGAGACAATGGTTATTGCAACAGCAATTGTGAAAATCTGGTAAAAAAAAATGACAAACAGAATGACAATTGTGGCAAATGGCTGAACTTCTCATAAAAAGAAGATGAGGAAACAGAGAAAGGAAATGCAGGGAACATCATCACATTGACAAGAGAGTCAACAAGGGAAGTAATGAACAACAACAAGGCATTGACACTGTGTAGACATGATCAACGTGAACATAGCAACTGTCCTAGAAACATGTGTCAAAGTGAACCCACCGGCTGGGTCAATTCTGTGATAGGAAAACACCTCAATTTGGTTCATTCTGTGACAGGAAAACATCAAAACTGGTTAATACTGTGACAGGAGAAAACATTAAACGTTGGTTATTTCTAGTTAAAGTTTGTTTGCAACATCAAAATATAACAAATAAGTAAATTTCAGCGTATACGTACATGAGTTGCTTGTACGTAGCACCATATTTGGATCTTCACTCAATAACCAGGCAGGGAAGCCACCCTGAAGAGAAATATGAGAGATTAAAATTAATACACAAATCAATAGATTTACAGGATTAATACACAGAGAGATTAGATTTAATACACAAAGAGATTAAAATTAATTCACAGAGAGATTAGACTTAATATACAAATAGATTTACAGGATTGATACACAGAGAGATTAGATTTAATACACAAAGAGATTAAAATTAATTCACAGAGAGATTATAATTAATACACAAATAGATTTACAGGATTGATACACAGAGAGATTAGATTGAGCACATAGAGATATTAGATTGAGCACACAGAGAGATTAGAATTAATACACAGAGAGATTTGAATGAGCACACAGAGAGATTAGAATGAGCACACAGAGAGATTAGAATGAGCACACAGAGAGATTAGAATGAGCACACAGAGAGATTAGAATGAGCACACAGAGAGATTAGAATGAGCACACAGAGAGATTAGAATGAGCACACAGAGAGATTAGAATGAGCACACAGAGAGATTAGAATGAGCACACAGAGAGATTAGAATGAGCACACAGAGAGATTAGAATGAGTACACAGAGAGATTAGAATGAGTACACAGAGAGATTAGAATGAGTACACAGAGAGATTAGAATGAGTACACAGAGAGATTAGAATGAGTACACAGAGAGATTAGAATGAGTACACAGAGAGATTAGAATGAGCACACAGAGAGATTAGAATGAGCACACAGAGAGATTAGAATGAGCACACAGAGAGATTAGAATGAGCACACAGAGAGATTAGAATGAGTACACAGAGAGATTAGAATGAGCACACAGAGAGATTAGAATGAGTACACAGAGAGATTAGAATGAGTACACAGAGAGATTAGAATAAACACACAGAGAGGTTGTCCAAATTTGCAGTAAAGATGATGTGTCCATTAAATTAGAACTTTGTAACATTTCTCATTATTATTTTTATTGTGAAGACAATAATGTTTTTTTTTTCTCATAATTGTATTTTTTCTCATAATTGTGTATTTTTTCTCATAATTGTATTTTTTTCTCATAATTGTGTATTTTTTCTCATAATTGTATATTTTTTCTCATAATTGTATATTTTTTCTCATAATTGTATATTTTTTCTCATAATTGTATATTTTTTCTCATAATTGTATTTTTTTCTCATAATTGTGTATTTTTTCTCATAATTGTATATTGTATTTTTTCTCATAATTGTATATTTTTTCTCATAATTGTATATTTTTTCTCATAATTGTGTATTTTTTCTCATAATTGTATATTGTATTTTTTCTCATAATTGTGTATTTTTTCTCATAATTGTATTTTTTTCTCATAATTGTGTATTTTTTCTCATAATTGTATATTGTATTTTTTCTCATAATTGTATATTTTTTCTCATAATTGTATATTTTTTCTCATAATTGTATATTGTATTTTTTCTCATAATTGTGTATTTTTTCTCATAATTGTATATTGTATTTTTTCTCATAATTGTGTATTTTTTCTCATAATTGTATATTGTATTTTTTCTCATAATTGTATATTTTCTCATAATTGTATATTGTATTTTTTCTCATAATTGTATATCGTATTTTTTCTAGGGACAGCGATTGTATAATGTCACAATTATAATTCTAGCTTTCTTAGTGATGACAATAAAAAGTAAAGTACCCCCGTCAAGTGGCGTATAGGGAAATATGGTGTTAGTGACCCTATATTTTACAGACCTTCAGCACATGATTTTTGGGGTAATGTGGTCAGTATTATGCCCGTGCTGCTTTACTTTCCCATAAAAAAATCCGGTACCCATTTAAGGCTGGGTGAACCCGGAAGCCGTCGGTTGGGATCAAACCCTACCCCTTGTCCGTGGTAGTCCAGTTCACTAACCACTGAGCTATCGTGGCTCCCTAGTGATGACAATAACTGACATAAATGCCAAGTGGACAGTGGGGTCTTCTGTCCAGCATCTAACCTGAAAGTGCACATTTTTATGTTGTTTCCATCTCACGTTTAAATGAATTGTTTCATGTTGTAGATTTTCCCACTTTCAGTCTCCTCCACTGTTAGAGTTTATGATTTGTTTGGCTGTCTTTAATGAGATGTCGGTGTTAAATTGTGTCAGCCTGGATCCTCTCTTAGCTAATGTATCTGCCATATCATTTCCTGGTGTGTTGGGGTCACCTGGGATCCATCACTAGCCTTATGTCATGCGTGCTAATGAGGTTATCTATGTCTATGGGGAGCTGTGTAAGTTCTGGTTTGTTTATGTTACTTCCAAGCGCCTGCAGGGCTGATTTGGAAACAGTAACTTTGACTATTTTCTGTCCTGTCATGGTGTGGTATCAAATACAGTATTCAGATGGTACAATAAAACCACCGTAAGGAAAACCATCGATACTTATCCGGATAACTGGATATATGTTTATACTGATGGTGCGGCCACTATCAAAGCTGGATATGGGATTTTGATACATTATCCAGAGGGTACAGCAGAAGAACTATATGGCACATGTGGTGAAATCTGCAACAACCATAGAAACAGCAGTGCACCATCTGAATACTGTTTTTGATACCACACCATCATACAGCCATATTTACTGATTCCAAATAACTCCCTCACTACTGTTTCTATGGCTGTTATTTCTGCTTCATAATTGTCGCAGACTTCACGACATGGGCTACAATTCTTTTGCTATTCCTTCAGGATAATGTATCAGAATCCCATATCCAGCTTTGATAGTTGCCTTTGTGGCTGCACCATCAGTACATTCATGTATCCAGTCATTGGATAAGTATCATGGTTTTCCTTGCGGCAGTTGTTTTTGATACTGGGTCAGTGTTTTTAATCATTTCTGCCATATATTTCTGTACAGGATTCTGGGTTTAATAAATTCACATTTGGTGACAGTTCTTTGATGATATTTGATGTTTGTTGACAATGTTCATGACTTCTGCTGTCTTGTTGATTTTCAGGTTGGATTGAATGCCTGTGCTGTTAAGTATATTTATGTGTTCTTGTTGATTTTCTATTACTCAATATATTAGTGCCTGATCATCTGTGAATAGAAGTTTATTAATCTCCTCTGTACCCGATGGATTGGTTAACTTATATTATGTAGTCCATGTAATTAACAAATAGTAAGGTAGATAATACACAAAGTTTGTGCGCGTTACTTATTGGAATTGTGGGTCCATTAATCAACGACGGCCCATTCTTGATAAGCTACTGTGCGGCGCCGATATAATGGTTTTACAAGAAACTCTTCTTGGTGACAGGACAGTAAGTACTCCTGGCTTTCATTGTTTCTACAATAGGTGACACCTTGGGCAGGCCATCCTTGTGCGCAACAATATGGTGGCAGCTGAGGTTGATATGTCTGCGTGGGACAATGCAGAATTGCAGGTACATGCGGTTAGGGTGCAGACCCCAGTTCATTTCGTGATTGTTAATGTGTATGCCTGTAATGGGAAGGTGAACACCAATGGCAGAATCTTTTTGAGTTCGATGAAGAGAACTTCATTTTCTGCGGAGACTTTAATGCTAGAGGCAACCAGTGGGGTAACGTCATAACCAACAAGCAGGGAGAAGACCTAGAGAACGCACTAGTGTCAGTCGATATAGTGTGCTTTAATGATGGAAGGGCAACAAGAATGGCCACTCGAACAGGGGACTCTGATAGTGTCATAGACCTGGCACTGGTGTCTTCTACCTTCGCACCGGTTTGCAGGTGGAGTGCACTGGGGTTCCACGGAAGTGATCACTATCCATGTGTCCTAATTGAGAAAGGCGGAAATAAACGCCAGAGAAGAAAGCTCCACACATTCAACTACGAGAAAACAGACCAGGACGTCATTAGCAAAATCAGACATAGGAAACAGAGCGCCCCTCGTAGGAGGCAGGAGAGATGGACGCAGCCACCCTGGTGGAACGTAGATGTCGAGGAAGCTTGGCGGAGCAAGAGACAAACGGTCAAGACATGGCAGAAAGCCAGAAGGTATGGTAGAACACAACCTGAGCTCTTGAAGCGTCTGAAAGTAGAGGTCGACCAAAAAATGATGCACTTTAAACTATGCGCTAAGCAGGCTAAGGATGCCAAATGGGATGACTTCTGTAAAAAAGTGTGCTCAGAAAAATCGCTAGCCACATTCTGGCGCCTTCATCAGTGCATGAATGGCACACCACGACACAGAGGTATACCAGACTTTCAGAGCACAGACCAGATATGGCACAAATCTGATGAGAGCAAAGGGAAGGCCCTGCTTGCCCGCTACATTGAGCAGACGGACCAAAGAAATGAGGCTGTAAGAATGAGGATACGGGGATCTTTGTCAAATTTGTGTGAGGATGTAGGGCTGGAAGATCTCACAATCACAACCGATACCATTCGCGCGACACTTAAAAGGTCACACAACACTGCTCCTGGTCCAGATGGTGTTCGGTATGATGACATAGGCGATTTAGCTGATGACGACTTGACAACACTGGCCAATGAGTTTAATGCCAGTATTCAGAGTGGCCAGATTAAGGAGGAGTGGCTACACAGCTACTTACTACCGCTACCGAAGCCAAACAAGGACCATTCTCAGATCAGTGCCTACAGAATCATCACAATGCAGAACACTGCGGGCAAGCTGCTGGAGAAAATAGTTGCCCGTGTCCTCACGTGTCGCCTTGAACAGAAACGCGTATTCCCATCCACACTCGGAGGTTATAGATATAACAAAGAGACATGGCTCAATGCGGCAGTATTTGCCTATGACGTCTTCGAAGGCTTCCACAGACGAGAGGAGACATGTGCTGCTGCTATAGATCTGGAGGATGCATACAACAGGGTACCATTTGAATATCTCATGCATATGCTTCTCAAACTGGCGGTGAACCCCTTCCTCATAAGATGGATCGCCGCGGCACTGTTTCAGAGGAAGGTGATACTCAGATGTGGAAGTTGGTCTTCCGAGCCAACATCCATTTGTCCTGGGCTGCCACAAGGCTCACCATTGTCACCAGTTCTATTTAATGTGTACACAATAACGATCACGGCCCAACAGCTGGATGGGAGGGGAAGAACTAGGACTTTTGCTGATGATATTCTGGTATATCGACAGGGAAGAGACAGACGGGGAATCGCCTCCACAATGCAAGACGAACTCGATCGCATTTCTTCCTGGTGTGGGGTTTCAGGTGCCTTGGTTAATCCTAATAAAGCATCAGTTTCATGGTTCTCCCTTAACAATCATATCGTTAATACGACCACACCGGTAGTACGAATGGGAGCTGATGAGGTGACCAGGGACAAGTTGATGACATACCTCGGAGTTAAGTTTGATCGCAGCCTATGTTTTCGGGACCACGTTGACCATGTGATAACAAAATCCCGCAAAGGATTAGCCGCCTTGAAGGTCATGGCAGTTGCCAACATCGAGCAGAGGCTACTTACTCTTCTGTTCCAGGGATTAGTCCTCGCACCAATCGAGTATGCCCTGGCAATTCTTACTGTAAGTACGACTCAAATTGATAGGCTGGAGAAAATACAAAATGAAGCCATGCGCATTATCCTGGGATGTACGAGGGACACTCCCTGTGTGGCAATGAGGTATCTTCTTGACTTTCCAACCATGGATGACAGAATCAAGATCTGGAGAGCACGAGCATACCTGAAGATTAGTACAGATACAGAGCATCCATTGCACCACGTGCTCAACACAGAGAAAGGTACCAGGCTAAAAAGAGGCAAATCATGGGTGGGCCGAGCAGAAGATGTCATCAAACAGGTATGTGGGCTTACCAATCTCAGTGTTGGTGAGGAGTGGATACCGGTGCCTACGTCATTCAAGGGGACTTTCTCATGTATTGTCACACTCGACAGGAAAAGTAGGGAACAGAACCCAGTCGTGGTTAATGCTGAGGTCAACGGTCTCATCTGCGATAACACCGATGAGAAAGATGCAGTCATCTATACAGACGGATCTGTAAGACGACACGAAAAAAGTGCATGGGCATTTACAGCACGTTCGGCAGGCAGAATAGCCAAGGAAGACAGTGGTGCATACGCCATGACCACGAGTAGCATGACAATGGAGGTGATGGCAGTGACCAAGGCATTCAAATGGTTAGAGTCACAAGACTACATCCACGCATGTATACTGAGTGATTCGATGAGCATGATAAAAAAAGTGGAGGTGGGCTTTGTACGCATGCAATGGGTAGAGTCGTTGCAGAAATCCAAAATACGTAAGGTCACCTTTGTCTATGTCCCTGGACATGCGGGAGTACGGGGAAATGAGAGAGCGGACAGGTTGGCTAGCTGCGCTGTCATTGAGGACGGGCAACCGATGGATCGGGCGGACATCATCAATGCACTCCGAGATGTGGGAAGAGCACAGGACTTCGACAAACACAGATCAACGTCGCTTCTTCGGATGATGGAAATGGGAGTTAAGATGGGCACGGCCAGAAACAAGAAACTTAGTGGCCGTGTAAGAAGACTTATCAACCAACATAGAACTGGAGTCGTCAGTCGCTGGACACTGAGGGAATTGTTGACGAGGGGATCTGAGCACCTATGGACATGTTCGGAGTGCAATGATGATGACCCGCAAATAACTCAATAACTCAATACACATCTCTGTCTTACTCCTGTACTAACTTAAAAGTGGATCTGTGTAGCCTGCTGTTGTTCTGACTGTGTAGCCTGCTGTTGTTCTGAATGTGCAGTTGCTGTTGATCTGACTGTGTAGCCTGCTGTTGTTCTGAATGTGCAGCTGCTGTTGATCTGACTGTGTATCCTGCTGTTGTTCTGAATGTGCAGTTGCTGTTGTTCTGACTGTGTAGCCTGCTGTTGTTCTGAATGTGCAGTTGCTGTTGTTCTGACTGTGTAGCCTGCTGTTGTTCTGAATGTGCAGTTGCTGTTGGTCTGACTGTGTAGCCTGCTGTTGTTCTGAATGTGCAGTTGCTGTTGTTCTGACTGTGTATCCTGCTGTTGTTCTGAATGTGCAGTTGCTGTTGTTCTGACTGTGTATCCTGCTGTTGTTCTGACTGTGTAGCCTGCTGTTGTTCTGAATGTGCAGTTGCTGTTGATATAGAGACTTCTACAAAAGCTGATCAGATGCTAATAAACATCCACCAATGCTCTTTCTAAATGAAAACTTACAAATTCCCATTCACCACAAATGTAGGGCCCAAGCCTTAGAAGTACCAACAGGTTGGCCTCTTGAGCCAAGGTCAGGTATCGGCTTATGTCTGAGGCCCCCTCCCATGTGAACTGTCCTGGACTTAGTTCATGGACATTCCAAGGGACATAACTAGAGAAAGAGTGTAAGAGTAACAGTTCCTTAATTACATCAAATACATATTAACCTTTGTTCGCTTTCCAGGCAATTTTTGGTTTGGATCAAAACAATTGTCAGTCGAACAAAAATGTCATGACATAGCTTTTCACTTTATCATTTCACATGATAATATCTATAAATACAGTACATGTCCCCAGCTTTAAATGGGTACCGGATTTTTTTTCCGGGAAAGTAAAGCAGCACGGGCGTAATACTGACCACATTACCCCAAAAATCATGTGCTGAAGGTCTGTAAAATATAGGGTCACTAACACCATATTTCCCTATACGCCACTTGGCGTGACGGGGGTACTTTACTACTTTTTACAGTACATGTCTATCAGTCTTTCGTTTCACCTCAAGTATTGTCTGTATCTGCAAAGTCATTTCTTGTATAAATTTTACTTTTTTTTTGTCTTGCAGTGGTCCATATAGTTTTATTATGGTACATGTTATATATCACAAGAAAGTAAGGTTGTCAGGTTTTTGTCATGGTACATGTTATATATCACAAGAAAGTAGGGTTGTCAGGTTTTTGTCTTGCAATGGTCCATATAGTTTTATTATGGTACATGTTATACATCACAAGAAAGTAGGGTTGTCAGGTTTTTGTCAGGTAAAAAAGGGAAGATTGTTATTTTTGCCAGAAGAAAATGAAGATTTCTCACATTTCGCCAGGAAGAAAAGAAAGATTTTCATTGAACCATTTATGGTACTTTATGTTATGGTAATGATGCTATACATGATATACAAGTATACTGCTCAACACACCATAAATGACATCATTGAGACCTGAAGTATTAGGTTACGCTGTGTTGGCCAGGTAGCTCAACCACAGATATCAGCTTACTATATCAAAACTATTTACGTCTTTACCAGCCATGAGAAAAAAATAATGTAACATATTCAATTTCCTGAAAATTTAAAAATATTAACCAATAACTTTATTGAATGTGAGAAAAGTGTAAGAAATCAGTTTATGGGAAAAAGAAAAACTTAAGCCGTAAAATGTCATGAAAAAAAAACATAAATCTGTGGAGAAACCAGAGGACCTGGCAACCCTGCGGGAAAGTAAAAAAGGTACAGAAAATGAAAATCACAGTAAGTTGTTAATTTATTATTTAAAGGAATAAATATGTTATTTAAAACAATTAGATCATTTTCAATTCATGGTTCATATCTTGGTGTATTTCCGTGAAGCCATGGCTCATATCTTAATGTGTTTCTGTGCTAGCCATGGCTCATATCTTGGTGTGTTTCTGTGCTAGCCATGGCTCATATCTTAGCTTGTGTGTGTGTGTGCTGGCCATGGCTCATATCTTGGTGTGTGTCCATGTTAATCATGTCTCATATCTTTGTGTGTGTCTGTGTTTAGTCATATCTCATATCTTAGTGTGTATCTGTCTTAGTCATGTATCATATCTTTGTGCGTGCATGTCTGTGTTAGTCATATCTCATATCTTTGTGAGCATGTCCATGTTAGTCACATCTCATACCTTTGTGTGTGCTTGTCTATGTTAGTCTTATCTCATATATTTGTGTGTTTGCCCATGCTAGTCACATCTCATCTTCGTGTGTGTCTGTCTATGTTAGTCATGTCTCATATCTTTGTGTGTTTGTGTTTAGTCATATCACATATATTTGTGTGTGCATGTCTATGTTTGTAACATCTCCTATCTTTATCTTTGTGTGTGCATGACTGTGTTTAGTCATATCTCATATCTTAGTATGTGTATCTGTGTTAGTCATATCTCATATTTTAGAGTGTGTCTGTGCTAGTCACATCTCATATCTTAGTGTGTGTGTGTGTGTGTTAGTCATATCTCATATTTTGGTGTGTATCAGTGTTAGTCATGCCTCATATCATTGTGTGCATGTCAGTGTTAGTCACATCTCATATCTTTGTGTGTGCATGTCTGTGTTAGTCACCTCTAGTGACTCGGGCAGATGTGCTCGTAAACCAGGGAGGGCAGACCATCTAAGGGAAGAATCTCCCTACAGAAAAGACAATATGCTGCTTTGCAGGAAGATTGGGGACAATCAAAGGCTAAGGAAAGCAAACCTGAACAAAATGCTGGCTGAAATCGGATGCACTGGGCCACTGGCGCAGAACACAGTGCAACGTTTTAACAGGTATTCAAGTAGAGTGGATCTAGCACACTAATTGACTTTAATTATGATGTCAATTCACTTAAACAGACAGCTGTCTTCATGTGAGAGTCTGGAATCCTACTCTGATTGAGTCCTGATCATTGAGAGAGAGAATTCATATAATGTTAGTAGAGTAACCCACCTCTTTCCCCATGGTTACAAGTGTTGCTGTACATTTTTGTCGAAATTTTGCACAAAAGTAACCAAAGTTCTTCACAAATGTGATCTATATATGTTATATTTATTTAAGATATTTGATCTTATTATGTAAGAATTGATTTGATGATCAATGACTTCAAAATCAAAACAAATTTGATAAATTAATTGAGCAAAAAATGTAAATCACTCAATATCAAAGTGCAGATCACCCTCAGTATTGACAGGAAAATCTAATGAGACCTATTCTGGATTTAGCAGTAAAGAATTGATTGATATCAAACCCAAATTGTCCATTTTTGAAAGAAAAATGAAACTGTATCTATGAGATTCAATATATTGGATAATGGTCTGGAAACGTTATGAGAATAATCTGCCCTTACACAACAGGGTTCAACTGGTATAAGGGGGATTGGTTGGTCTAGAGGTCAGATTTCAGTCTCTGGACAGGAAAGTCCTGGGTTTGATTGCCACCATGGGTGGAGGGAATTTTTCAAAAATTGAACCTGTGGTTTCTAAGTGGTCCTCCCCTGGTCTCTGGGTTGTGAGATTCAATGGGTAGCCCCTCTTAGAAGATGGTGAAAAACAGGAGGTCCCATGTGCACTTGTGCACGTTAAAGCACAGCGGGCAGTTTAAGTAAACAAGAGCAGGTTAAAAAAATGGCCACTGTCCAGGCAAAAATTGCTAAGCAAATCTACCCATCCATGCCGAAGATGAACATGTCGGGCTGAAAAACATGGATATCGTGGCTTTGCTAAAATTAACAACACAACACATCCATGGCCATTGAATGGATGAAGAAGTTAAGAAGAAGAAAAAGAAGAAACATAAATTCACACAAAGTAAGACCTACATATCTTCAAACAGAGTTAGACTTACACAACCTAATGCCCCCCACCACCAACCCAAGGTCTTGGTGACTGAGTGGTTAGTGTGCTTGCCGTGGTGACTGAGTGGTTAGTGTGCTTGCTGTGGTGACTGAGTGGTTAGTGTGCTTGCCTTGGTGACTGAGTGGTTAGTGTGCTTGCCTTGGTGACTGAGTGGTTAGTGTGCTTGCCTTGGTGACTGAGTGGTTAGTGTGCTTGCCTTGGTGACTGAGTGGTTAGTGTGCTTGCCTTGGTGACTGAGTGGTTAGTGTGCTTGCCTTGGTGACTGAGTGGTTAGTGTGCTTGCCTTGGTGACTGAATGGTTGGTGTGTTTGCCTTGGTGACTGAGTGGTTAGTGTGCTTGCCTTGGTGACTGAGTGGTTAGTGTGCTAACCAGTAGGGTGAGGGTTCAATTCCCAGATGTGGTGAGGTTTTTCTTCAGACAAATTTGGTTTCATGATTCACCAAACATCTAAAAATGGGTTCCTGTGATCTTTCTAGGAAGTGAGAGGGGGCTGGTGTGATACTGGCCACATCAGCAAAAATTGTGCCTCTGGTCATGAAAAAATCTGGCCACTAACTCCATATTCTCCATTGAGTCTCTCAAGGTCTGGAGGGAACCTTTGCTTGACAAGGATTAACCTGTAGCCAACAGTGTTCTGTGACTGCACCAAATCTGACAGTTCCCAACCTCTGAAAAGATAACTACCCTGACCTCTTGTCAGTCTACACTTGGTCTGAGCCAGCACAGCTTTAAGTTCAGCCAAATCTAGAAATCAACTACACATGTCTCCACAGATGGATCAGCAAGTAAATCAACAACAAAAATGAAGAAGCAGCAATTTTCATTGAGCTTTCAAAATTGAACACAGAAGAGACTGCCGCAACAGGAAAATATTTCAGTAACTTGAAGGCAGAAGCTCTGAAAATTGCTGCTGGAACTCTCTTGAAGGAGAAGATTAAAGAAAAAAACACTGTTCTGTATTTCTCACAGATGCTCTGTCAGTAGTTACATCACTGAGGAATCATGGAAATAAAAACCTGAATGATTTAAGAAAAACACTCTACAACCTCTGCCAGAGATGCAAAACTGTGGTTCAGTGGATTCCAGGAAATTATGAGACAGACAGGCTGGCAAAGGAAGGTGGCACACCAGATAGATACAACTTATGAGGAGTCAAAGAGGTCTGTTAGGAACAAAGACATGAACAAATGAAATACTGAACACCAGAGCTACCAGGAAAGTTATGCCTGCTACCCACTCAACAGAAAAAAACAAGTAACAATCTTTAGACTCCGAACAGGCCACAACAGATTGAAGTAGCACCTTTTGAACACCCTAGGGAGAGGAATCTCTGATGAATGTAGCTGTGGCACAGGAAAAACAATGGCTGAACATCTACTACAATCATGCCCAACATTTGATGAACAGAGAAGGCTGTTGTGGTCATCACCGGTACCATACCAGGACAAGCTATATGATGATCTCACCAGCCTTCAGCTGATGAACGCTTTCTTCAAACTTATTAATATTGACCTCTAAAGGCGTGTCCAGAAGAAGAAATCAGCCACACACGTCTACAGAGATAGATCTTCCAGATGAAGAAATCAGCCACATACATCTACACAGATAGATCTTCCAAATGAAGAAATCAGCCACATACATCTACACAGATAGATCTTCCAGATGAAGAAATCAGCCACATACATCTACACAGATAGATCGTCCAAATGAAGAAATCAGCCACATACATCTACACAGATAGATCTTCCAAATGAAGAAATCAGCCACATACATCTACACAGATAGATCTTCCAGATGAAGAAATCAGCCACATACATCTACACAGATAGATCTTCCAAATGAAGAAATCAGCCACACACGTCTACACAGATAGATCTTCCAAATGAAGAAATCAGCCACACATGTCTACACAGATAGATCTTCCAAATGAAGAAATCAGCCACATACATCTACACAGATAGATCTTCCAGATGAAGAAATCAGCCACATACATCTACACAGATAGATCTTCCAAATGAAGAAATCAGCCACACACGTCTACACAGATAGATCTTCCAGATGAAGAAATCAGCCACATACATCTACACAGATAGATCTTCCAAATGAAGAAATCAGCCACACACATCTACACAGATAGATCTTCCAAATGAAGGAATCAGCCACATACATCTACACAGATAGATCTTCCAAATGAAGAAATCAGCCACATACATCTACACAGATAGATCTTCCAGATGAAGAAATCAGCCACATACATCTACACAGATAGATCTTCCAAATGAAGAAATCAGTCACACATGTCTACACAGATAGATCTTCCAGATGAAGAAATCAGCCACATACATCTACACAGATAGATCTTCCAAATGAAGAAATCAGCCACACACATCTACACAGATAGATCTTCCAAATGAAGAAATCAGCCACACACATCTACACAGATAGATCTTCCAAATGAAGAAATCAGCCACATACATCTACACAGATAGATCTTCCAAATGAAGAAATCAGCCACATACATCTACACAGATAGATCTACCAAATGAAGAAATCAGCCACATACATCTACACAGATAGATCTTCCAAATGAAGAAATCAGCCACATACATCTACACAGATAGATCTTCCAAATGAAGAAATCAGCCACATACATCTACACAGATAGATCATCCAGATGAAGAAATCAGCCACATACATCTACACAGATAGATCTTCCAAATGAAGAAATCAGCCACATACATCTACACAGATAGATCTTCCAAATGAAGAAATCAGTCACACATGTCTACAGAGATAGATCTTCCAGATGAAGAAATCAGCCACATACATCTACACAGATAGATCTTCCAAATGAAGAAATCAGCCACATACATCTACACAGATAGATCATCCAGATGAAGAAATCAGTCACACATGTCTACACAGATAGATCTTCCAGATGAAGAAATCAGCCACACATGTCTACACAGATAGATCTTCCAGATGAAGAAATCAGCCACATACATCTACACAGATAGATCTTCCAGATGAAGAAATCAGCCACACACATCTACACAGATAGATCTTCCAAATGAAGAAATCAGCTACACATGTCTACACAGATAGATCTTCCAAATGAAGAAATCAGCCACATACATCTACACAGATAGATCTTCCAAATGAAGAAATCAGCCACACACATCTACACAGATAGATCTTTCAAATGAAGAAATCAGCCACATACATCTACACAGATAGATCTTCCAAATGAAGAAATCAGCTACACACGTCGACGCAGATTGATCTTCCAGATTAAGAAATCAGCCACATACATCTACACAGATAGATCTTCCAAATGAAGAAATCAGCCACATACATCTACACAGATAGATCTTCCAAATGAAGAAATCAGCCACACATGTCTACACAGATAGATCTTCCAAATGAAGAAATCAGCCACATACATCTACACAGATAGATCTTCCAAATGAAGAAATCAGTCACACATGTCTACAGAGATAGATCTTCCAGATGAAGAAATCAGCCACATACATCTACACAGATAGATCTTCCAAATGAAGAAATCAGCCACATACATCTACACAGATAGATCTTCCAAATGAAGAAATCAGCCACACACGTCTACACAGATAGATCTTCCAGATGAAGAAATCAGCCACATACATCTACACAGATAGATCTTCCAAATGAAGAAATCAGCCACACACATCTACACAGATAGATCTTCCAAATGAAGGAATCAGCCACACACATCTACACAGATAGATCTTCCAAATGAAGAAATCAGCCACACACATCTACACAGATAGATCTTTCAAATGAAGAAATCAGCCACATACATCTACACAGATAGATCTTCCAAATGAAGAAATCAGCTACACACGTCGACGCAGATAGATCTTCCAGATGAAGAAATCAGCCACACACGTCTACACAGATAGATCTTCCAGATGAAGAAATCAGCCACATACATCTACACAGATAGATCTTCCAAATGAAGAAATCAGCCACACACATCTACACAGATAGATCTTCCAAATGAAGGAATCAGCCACATACATCTACACAGATAGATCTTCCAAATGAAGAAATCAGCCACATACATCTACACAGATAGATCTTCCAGATGAAGAAATCAGCCACATACATCTACACAGATAGATCTTCCAAATGAAGAAATCAGCCACATACATCTACACAGATAGATCTTCCAAATGAAGAAATCAGTCACACATGTCTACACAGATAGATCTTCCAGATGAAGAAATCAGCCACATACATCTACACAGATAGATCTTCCAAATGAAGAAATCAGCCACACACATCTACACAGATAGATCTTCCAAATGAAGAAATCAGCCACACACATCTACACAGATAGATCTTCCAAATGAAGAAATCAGCCACACACATCTACACAGATAGATCTTCCAAATGAAGAAATCAGTCACATACATCTACACAGATAGATCTTCCAAATGAAGAAATCAGCCACATACATCTACACAGATAGATCTTCCAAATGAAGAAATCACCCACATACATCTACACAGATAGATCTTCCAAATGAAGAAATCAGCCACATACATCTACACAGATATATCTTCCAAATGAAGAAATCAGCCACATACATCTACACAGATAGATCATCCAGATGAAGAAATCAGCCACATACATCTACACAGATAGATCTTCCAAATGAAGAAATCAGCCACATACATCTACACAGATAGATCTTCCAAATGAAGAAATCAGTCACACATGTCTACAGAGATAGATCTTCCAGATGAAGAAATCAGCCACATACATCTACACAGATAGATCTTCCAAATGGAGAAATCAGCCACATACATCTACACAGATAGATCATCCAGATGAAGAAATCAGTCACACATGTCTACACAGATAGATCTTCCAGATGAAGAAATCAGCCACACATGTCTACACAGATAGATCTTCCAGATGAAGAAATCAGCCACATACATCTACACAGATAGATCTTCCAGATGAAGAAATCAGCCACACACATCTACACAGATAGATCTTCCAAATGAAGAAATCAGCTACACATGTCTACACAGATAGATCTTCCAAATGAAGAAATCAGCCACATACATCTACACAGATAGATCTTCCAAATGAAGAAATCAGTCACACACGTCTACACAGATAGATCTTCCAGATGAAGAAATCAGCCACACACATCTACACAGATAGATCTTCCAAATGAAGAAATCAGCCACACACATCTACACAGATAGATCTTTCAAATGAAGAAATCAGCCACATACATCTACACAGATAGATCTTCCAAATGAAGAAATCAGCTACACACGTCGACGCAGATTGATCTTCCAGATTAAGAAATCAGCCACATACATCTACACAGATAGATCTTCCAAATGAAGAAATCAGCCACATACATCTACACAGATAGATCATCCAGATGAAGAAATCAGCCACATACATCTACACAGATAGATCTTCCAAATGAAGAAATCAGCCACATACATCTACACAGATAGATCTTCCAAATGAAGAAATCAGTCACACATGTCTACAGAGATAGATCTTCCAGATGAAGAAATCAGCCTCATACATCTACACAGATAGATCTTCCAAATGAAGAAATCAGCCACATACATCTACACAGATAGATCTTCCAAATGAAGAAATCAGCCACACACGTCTACACAGATAGATCTTCCAAATGAAGAAATCAGCCACACACATCTACACAGATAGATCTTCCAAATGAAGAAATCAGCCACACACATCTACACAGATAGATCTTTCAAATGAAGAAATCAGCCACATACATCTACACAGATAGATCTTCCAAAAGAAGAAATCAGCTACATACGTCGACGCAGATAGATCTTCCAGATTAAGAAATCAGCCACATACATCTACACAGATAAATCTTCCAAATGAAGAAATAAGTCACATACATCTACACAGATAGATCTTCCAGATGAAGAAATCAGCCACACATGTCTACACAGATAGATCTTCCAAATGAAGAAATCAGCCACATACATCTACACAGATAGATCTTCCAAATGAAGAAATCAGTCACACATGTCTACAGAGATAGATCTTCCAGATGAAGAAATCAGCCACATACATCTACACAGATAGATCTTCCAAATGAAGAAATCAGCCACATACATCTTTAGACTCCGAACAGGCCACAACAGATTGAAGTAGCACCTTTTGAACACCCTAGGGAGAGGAATCTCTGATGAATGTAGCTGTGGCACAGGAAAAACAATGGCTGAACATCTACTACAATCATGCCCAACATTTGATGAACAGAGAAGGCTGTTGTGGTCATCAACGGTACCATACCAGGACAAGCTATATGATGATCTCACCAGCCTTCAGCTGATGAACGCTTTCTTCAAACTTATTAATATTGACCTCTAAAGGCGTGTCCAGAAGAAGAAATCAGCCACACACGTCTACAGAGATAGATCTTCCAGATGAAGAAATCAGCCACATACATCTACACAGATAGATCTTCCAAATGAAGAAATCAGCCACATACATCTACACAGATAGATCTTCCAGATGAAGAAATCAGCCACATACATCTACACAGATAGATCTTCCAAATGAAGAAATCAGCCACATACATCTACACAGATAGATCTTCCAAATGAAGAAATCAGCCACATACATCTACACAGATAGATCTTCCAGATGAAGAAATCAGCCACATACATCTACACAGATAGATCTTCCAAATGAAGAAATCAGCCACACACGTCTACACAGATAGATCTTCCAAATGAAGAAATCAGCCACACATGTCTACACAGATAGATCTTCCAAATGAAGAAATCAGCCACATACATCTACACAGATAGATCTTCCAGATGAAGAAATCAGCCACATACATCTACACAGATAGATCTTCCAAATGAAGAAATCAGCCACACACGTCTACACAGATAGATCTTCCAGATGAAGAAATCAGCCACATACATCTACACAGATAGATCTTCCAAATGAAGAAATCAGCCACACACATCTACACAGATAGATCTTTCAAATGAAGAAATCAGCCACATACATCTACACAGATAGATCTTCCAAATGAAGAAATCAGCTACACACGTCGACGCAGATAGATCTTCCAGATGAAGAAATCAGCCACATACATCTACACAGATAGATCTTCCAAATGAAGAAATCAGTCACATACATCTACACAGATAGATCTTCCAAATGAAGAAATCAGCCACACATGTCTACACAGATAGATCTTCCAAATGAAGAAATCAGCCACATACATCTACACAGATAGATCTTCCAAATGAAGAAATCAGCCACATACATCTACACAGATAGATCTTCCAGATGAAGAAATCAGCCACATACATCTACACAGATAGATCTTCCAAATGAAGAAATCAGCCACATACATCTACACAGATAGATCTTCCAAATGAAGAAATCAGTCACACATGTCTACACAGATAGATCTTCCAGATGAAGAAATCAGCCACATACATCTACACAGATAGATCTTCCAAATGAAGAAATCAGCCACACACATCTACACAGATAGATCTTCCAAATGAAGAAATCAGCCACACACATCTACACAGATAGATCTTCCAAATGAAGAAATCAGCCACATACATCTACACAGATAGATCTTCCAAATGAAGAAATCAGCCACATACATCTACACAGATAGATCTTCCAAATGAAGAAATCAGCCACATACATCTACACAGATAGATCTTCCAAATGAAGAAATCAGCCACATACATCTACACAGATAGATCTTCCAAATGAAGAAATCAGCCACATACATCTACACAGATAGATCATCCAGATGAAGAAATCAGCCACATACATCTACACAGATAGATCTTCCAAATGAAGAAATCAGCCACATACATCTACACAGATAGATCTTCCAAATGAAGAAATCAGTCACACATGTCTACAGAGATAGATCTTCCAGATGAAGAAATCAGCCACATACATCTACACAGATAGATCTTCCAAATGAAGAAATCAGCCACATACATCTACACAGATAGATCATCCAGATGAAGAAATCAGTCACACATGTCTACACAGATAGATCTTCCAGATGAAGAAATCAGCCACATACATCTACACAGATAGATCATCCAGATGAAGAAATCAGTCACACATGTCTACACAGATAGATCTTCCAGATGAAGAAATCAGCCACACATGTCTACACAGATAGATCTTCCAGATGAAGAAATCAGCCACATACATCTACACAGATAGATCTTCCAGATGAAGAAATCAGCCACACACATCTACACAGATAGATCTTCCAAATGAAGAAATCAGCTACACATGTCTACACAGATAGATCTTCCAAATGAAGAAATCAGCCACATACATCTACACAGATAGATCTTCCAAATGAAGAAATCAGTCACACACGTCTACACAGATAGATCTTCCAAATGAAGAAATCAGCCACACACATCTACACAGATAGATCTTCCAAATGAAGAAATCAGCCACACACATCTACACAGATAGATCTTTCAAATGAAGAAATCAGCCACATACATCTACACAGATAGATCTTCCAAATGAAGAAATCAGCTACACACGTCGACGCAGATAGATCTTCCAGATGAAGAAATCAGCCACATACATCTACACAGATAGATCTTCCAAATGAAGAAATCAGTCACATACATCTACACAGATAGATCTTCCAAATGAAGAAATCAGCCACACATGTCTACACAGATAGATCTTCCAAATGAAGAAATCAGCCACATACATCTACACAGATAGATCTTCCAAATGAAGAAATCAGCCACATACATCTACACAGATAGATCTTCCAGATGAAAAAATCAGCCACATACATCTACACAGATAGATCTTCCAAATGAAGAAATCAGCCACATACATCTACACAGATAGATCTTTCAAATGAAGAAATCAGCCACATACATCTACACAGATAGATCTTCCAAATGAAGAAATCAGCTACACACGTCGACGCAGATAGATCTTCCAGATTAAGAAATCAGCCACATACATCTACACAGATAGATCTTCCAAATGAAGAAATAAGTCACATACATCTACACAGATAGATCTTCCAGATGAAGAAATCAGCCACACATGTCTACACAGATAGATCTTCCAAATGAAGAAATCAGCCACATACATCTACACAGATAGATCTTCCAAATGAAGAAATCAGTCACACATGTCTACAGAGATAGATCTTCCAGATGAAGAAATCAGCCACATACATCTACACAGATAGATCTTCCAAATGAAGAAATCAGCCACATACATCTACACAGATAGATCTTCCAAATGAAGAAATCAGCCACACACATCTACACAGATAGATCTTCCAGATGAAGAAATCAGCCACACATGTCTACACAGATAGATCTTCCAAATGAAGAAATCAGCCACATACATCTACACAGATAGATCTTCCAGATGAAGAAATCAGCCACATACATCTACACAGATAGATCTTCCAAATGAAGAAATCAGCCACACACGTCTACACAGATAGATCTTCCAGATGAAGAAATCAGCCACATACAACTACACAGATAGATCTTCCAAATGAAGAAATCAGCCACATACATCTACATAGATAGATCTTCCAAATGAAGAAATCAGCTAAAAGATTCTGTTATGTTGTGTTTCTTCAGTCTTTGAGTAGACATCAAAAAGTATGAACAAGCAGCTCACCCTTGTACAACATTCAGACCTGCAGCCCTCATCTTGTTGAGTCGATCTGTCCAGTAGTCAGGGTGAACTCTCGAGTAGTGCAGGCTGCCTGAGACATATCTGAATGGAACTCCATTTAGCAGGAATGTGTTGTTTGTGTAATCAATTTCAAATGTTCTGTCCCCTGTTACCTTTTAACAGACAGCAAATAAGAATAGTTAATGAAAGGAAAACAGAAAACTATTTCATAATAATTCAACTGTGAATACGCAAAACTGAATAAATCTTTAGAATTAATTATCACAATTGTACAGGTGAGTTCCATACATAGAATGATTGACAAGCAAACACCAACATTGACTAGCAAGCACTAATATTGACTAGCAAACACCAGCTTTAACTAGCAAACACCAACATTGACTAGCAAACACCAGCATTGACTAGCAAGCACTAGCATTAACTAGCAAACACCAATATTGACTAGCAAACACCAGCATTAACTAGCAAACACTAACATTGACTAGCAAACACCAGCATTAACTAGCAATCACCAGCTTTGACTAGCAAACACCAGCATTGACTAGCAAACACCAACATTGACTAGCAAACACCAGCATTAACTAGCAAACACCAACATTGACTAGCAAACACCAGCATTGACTAGCAAACACCAGCATTGACTAGCAAACACCAACACTTGCTAGCAAGGTTTATTTTCATTGTGTTTCATTATCACAACATTGTGTTTAGGTTTATATGGCAATCAAATCAACAATATCAACAGAGGGTGACCACACATGCTATCATCATTGTTTCATTATAAACTAACCTGTAGACAGCTTTCTAACAAAATTGAAAAGTTGATCCCACCAAAGAGAAAGACACTCATGGGCGGATCTAGGGGGGGTCATGGGGGGGCATTGCCCCCCCCCCCCCCAAAAAAAAAAAAACGTACTTCTTAGTACATTCATTAATAAAGTGAGAGCAACGTTTGTTTACTTATTATTATTATTTTTAAAGAAGAAAAGAGGTAATATAAAAAAAAATTCACAAATATATAGGTCTATTTATTCAATCTTTTGATATTGAAATCATGTCCACGGAAAAACAACTAAAAAAATACGATATTTTTTGTGTACGATTGTTCTTCTGTGAAGAAAATGTTAATTATTTATCGCTCTGGCGGTGCCAAAATTGCCGTGCTGATTTGATTTTATGACAGCACAAGGGACAAGGGAGTAGATATGTTTAATGAGTTGTTTGCCGGTGTACATATATTTGTTATATATATATGCTGTAAAAAGGACTTCATTTAGTTGCGGACTACCTGTTTTATTTTAGTTGTTATTAATGTCTAAAGGTTTTTAATATATTTTAAAAATGAAACGAATTACAAATTTCTTTCAAAAAGTTTCAAAATCACACGAAACTGAAACTCGATCTGCTTTTATGCTTCCTGATTTTACACCTACATCTAGGGTCGATATTAGTCCTAGTGAAACGAAGGATAAAAAAATTACTATTACATCAACAACTACTAATACAGTTAACAGTGAGCCAGTTTCTGAAAGTGATCTCGTTTCCAACGCTAGTCTGCCTAATACTCGTACAATTACATTTATAAAAAGTGAAGCTGGTCCACTCAATAGTGATATTAATAATCAGTGTGAGACGGACTTGGGCAATTTAAATTATGGACCAGTGGCAGGACCCAGTATGGATATTAATAGTCAGTGTGAGATGGACTTGGGCGATTTAAATTCTGGACCAGTAAAGCCAGTCTTAAGATCTTACCCGCCTTCACTGTGTGGTAAAGTCAACCGTTCTTTTTCTAAAGCTTATTTTGAACAATATCACTGGCTAGAATATAGTAAACGAAAAGATGCAGCATTTTGTTACGTTTGTCGTGTATTTGACAAATCTTTTGCATGTGAAGAAACATTTACTAAATCTGGTTTTAGAAACTGGAAAAAATTAAAAGAAAAACTTGATAAACATGGAAAAAGTAAAAGTCATTTGTTATGCATGGAAAAATATGCAATGCATAAATATAGTAATGAAAAAGGAAGTGTCATGTCAATGATTTCAAAATCACATAAGACCGAAGTGGAAAAAAACAAAGAGTACATGGCGAAAGTTGTTGATGTTATTATACTTCTTGGAAGACAGGGCATTGCGTTCAGAGGACATGATGAAAAGAAAGAATCTAATAGTAGGGGTAATTTCTTAGAGTTCTGCGAGGTGTTTGCTAAGTATGATAGTACATTTAAACAAAATTTTACAAAAAACATTTCATTTTGTAGCAAAACTATTGTGAATGAAGTGATTGACATAACTTCAGCTCTTCTTTTTGAGAAAATAGTTAAAGAGGTTAAAAGATGCGAGTTTTTTGCAATTATGGCTGATGAGGCAAGATGTCAGAAACAGCAACAATTGTCTCTCTGCGTTCGGTATGTTGACGATGAACTCACTCCACATGAAAGATTCCTTGGTTTCTATGATTGCTCAAGCAAACGAACAGCAATAGATTTAGCTGATTTGATAATGACTGTTCTTCGGAAGTTTAGTATTGAAGGATTATCAGTAATAGCGCAAACTTATGATGGTGCCGCAGTAATGTCTGGTGATGTTGGAGGGCTGCAAGCTAAAATTAGAGAGTTTTATCCTGAAGCTGTTTACTTCCACTGTTATGCACATAAGGTTGCACTTATTGTAACAGACATTTGTAAAAACATAGAATCTTCAAGACTTTTATTCAATGCTTTGGAATCATTGTATGTACATTTTTCAAAACCGTCAAATCATGATGCTTTAAGAACGGTGTCAGGATTGTTACAGACAAAGCCTTTTGAAATAATTTCATTAAGTACAACTAGGTGGACATGCAGGTACCAGAATTGTAATCTGTTGATTAAACACTATGATAATGTAGTGGCAGCTTTAAAATTTGAAATTGACAGAAATGAAGACAAAGACTCCATAGAAGCCATTGGAATTTTGAAATCAATATCAACATTTAATTTCATTGTCATCCTGTTTGTTTTTCATGAAATCCTGTCTTATACCCACGTATTAAGTCTATGTATGCAGAATGCAAATGTCACTTTAGGACAGGCTGCAGAACTGATAACAAATACTATGCGGACAATAGTAGACAAGAGAACTGATGATGAATTTTCTAAGATTTGGAAGAATATTGAAGAATTTTCACTGAAACACGGCATATGCTTAGAAAGTCCTACTGTATGTAAGAAAAGAAAACATGAAGAAAGTGTGATGCTAAAAGACAGTTTTGTTCTCTCAACTGTTGGAAAACCCCTAGATGGCCCTGAAAGTGTGAGCAATAAAGAATACTGGAAGATGAAAGTATATTTTGAAGTTATTGATGTCTTTGCAGCAAGGTTAAAGGAAAGATTTAGTGAAGAATCCTTACAACTCGCATGTGCTGTTGATGGGCTGTTTTGTTTGGATTATGAAAAGGCAACTCCATTTGTAAAGAAATATGCTGAGTGTTTAGGACTGAATGTTACTATCCTGAAAGCAGAAATATCAATTGTCAAAACATTAATTAGGAGCAAAGAAGGGGAAGTTTCACAATTCAGCTTTAGCCACTTAAAAGAGGTAGTAAACAAGAACACTTACCCACATTTTCATAAAATTCTAAGGGCTGCTATAACCATACCAATAAGCTCATCAGCATGTGAAAGAAGTTTTTCTGCGATGAGCAGGATTAAGACTTGGCTGAGGTCATCAATGACACAAGATAGACTTCGTAATTTGGCGGTGCTTCACATAGAAAAAACATTGCTTAAAAACACCATCACGAGTGAAGAAGTTATGCAGAAATTTGCAGAAAAGCCTAGACGAATTAAACTGATGTAATTGGTGAGTACAGATTTTCTTTTTTTTTTTGTGCCGTTTTAATTTTTATAAAATGCATATTTTATGCTGTATACTTATTCCCGTTATTATTAGAAAAGTCAAATTGCGTCAAAGGTCTAATGACGATTATACACAAGTGACTCACACCCTTATTGCTGATAGCGCGAAGATGTCTATGCAAACCTGAAACAAAACAGTAGGCCTATAGCAGTGCCCCCCCAAAATTGTAAGGCTAGATCCGCCTATGAAGACACTAGATACAGCTCTAACTTTTACTACATTACTGAACTCTCTAACTACTAACTCCCGTCTTAAGATTGTCTGTGTGTTAGTCTCAGCTGTGTAGCGAGTCTAATCTTTGAAAAGCTTTAAAACTACATCGTCATCATCGAGTGCCGTCTCCACATTGAAGGTTGGCTACCATGGAGTGCCATTCTGCTCTATCTCTTGCTTTGATATTGTAGGTTGTCATAGGCTGATTTGTCCATCTTTTGATGTTACTTGTCCATGTTAGTCTTGGTCTGCCTCTGCCTCTTTTACCTTGTATTTTCCCCTCCAGGATTACTTTTAGTTGGCTGTTGTGTCTTTTAACATTGCCCAAACATCGCATTTGTCTTGTTTGAATTGTGTTTAGTAGTTCTCTTTTCATTTTTAGTTGTTTTAAGACTTCATCATTTGTTTTCTTTTCCTTCCATCCAATTCTACCTATTCTTCTATATATACACATTTGAAAGGCTTCAATTTTCTGTTCTGTTTTCTTGTCTAATGTCCATGTTTCTGCACCATATAGGAATGTTGAGAAGATATAACATTTTGCTATTCTTAGTATTAGCCCTGGTGTTATTTTTTTAATGTTAGTATATTTTTTCTATTCTATTGACCTTTCGAGCCGTAACCGGCCCATAGGGCGTAGACCAAGATACACCTTCTCCTATATGAATTTTTGTTCTAGCAGTTTTCTTTTAAAGATATTTTATCAAATCTCGCCATCTGTCTCTGTTCTGTGCAAGCAGTTCTATCTCATTGAGGGAGCCGATTCCTGCTGCTCTTGCCTCTCTCATCAATGTTCTTCTCAGTGTCTCCCTGGGTCTTCCTCTTTTTCTTTTACCTGTTGTTTCCCATATGAGGGCTTGCTTTGCTATTCGATTATTATCTCTTCTCATCACATGTCCAACGTATGACCATCGTCTTTTCTTTATTACTGAAGATATTAGTGGTTGATTGGCGATTTCTCTAATTTCCTCGTTTGTTTTGAATTCGTTCCATTCTATACCAAGTATTTTCCTTAGACATTTATTTTCGAATGCGTTCAACTTTGTTTCTATATCTCTTGTTGTTTTCCAGCTTTCACACGCATACGTAAGGGTTGATAGTACATTTGATTTGAATAGCCTAAGTTTTGTGTTTGTGCTAATGAGTTTTGATTTCCACAACTTTTCAAGGCTTCTGAAAGACATTGCTGCTTTAGCCAGTCTGATTCTAATTTCTTTGCTCGTATCCCCTTCTCGATCAATGTGACTTCCAAGATAGATAAAGTGATCGATCTCTTCTACTGGTTTGTTTTCCATGTATATTTTGTCACTTGTTGGAATTAAACTTTTCATGACTTTAGTCTTTTCATGATTGACCTCAAGCCCAATTTTGCTGGCTATTGATAATAGTTCATTTGTGTTTTCCTGCATCGTTTTTATCTGACTGCTGATGAGAACTATGTCATCAGCAAAGTCGAGGTCCTCCAAATGGTCTCCTTGTATCCATTCGATGCCTTTATTACCAGTGCAGCATTTCTTCATTATGAAGTCCATAACAATTCCAAATAACAAGGGCGATAAAATACATCCTTGTTTAACCCCAGTTTCTATTGGGAAACATTCGCTCAGTCCTTCCTCTGTTCGAACTGCACATGTGTAACCATCATACATGTCTTTGATAATATTTATGATTTTTTATGGTAAACCATATTGCTTCAGAATTTTCCACAAAGAATCTCTATGAATACTATCAAATGCTTTTTTGAAGTCGATGAAGTTAAGTACAAAAGGTTTTTGCTTTTCAATGTGTTCCTCCAATATAAGTCGTAGAGTAAAAAAAAAAAAAAAAAAAAAATATATATTTTTTATGGCATTAAAATTACTTTTTGCCATACATACCTATTCTAATTGTTTATTTCAGTTGTACACTTTCCATCACTGGTTATAGCGATTGTGTCATTGTGTTAAATTATTTTGTCACAAAATGTCTTGTCTTATGTCCGATGTCCAATGTAGTTGTACAAACGTCAGAACTGTCTATACTACATTAGATATATAACTTATGATGTATATTGTGTAACGCTAACTAGTCCTTGGCTCTGTCTATGACGTGAGCATTTGCTGTAAAACAACTTTACCTTTAACTTTAAGAAAATGAAATGAAAGAGAAGTAGAGTCAACGCCCATCTGGCTAAGGCCGCCGCCATTTCTTCTGTCATGTGATTTTCTGAGGTCACGTGATCACTAACTGTGACACCAACCGGTCTGATTGGACTGGAAACAAATAATCTATCTATTGACCTTTCGAGCCGTAACCGGCCCATAGGGCGTAGACCAAGATACACCTCCTATCTGAATTTTTGTTCTAGCAGTTTTCTTTTAAAGATATTTTATCAAATCTCGCCATCTGTCTCTGTTCTGTGCAAAACAAATAATAATAAATGAATATTATTATAGAGGGAAACTTCCGAGGCGATAATCAGTGAATCAATTCAGAAGAAGAGATATGTTTACAGCACTCGGAAAAATGGACAAATAATCAACAACAGAAAAAAATATGGACCAAAGCAGGATCGAGCCCGTACTCAGTGGCACAGCGCCTTGCCACGAAAAGCTAAACGCTAGGGAACACTGCCACTCAGCTAACTGATGGGACTACGTGATCTGCAAGTTGGTGGGAACCACATGCCAGACACGTCGTCAATGACAGAATCGCTGATCCGTGACTATGTTTGCACTCAGGAGGCATTTAAATAACAGCAATGGTAATAAATAGACTAGCAAACACCAACACTGGCTAATAAATAGATATGATTGCCGCGCTCCATTGAATCACGACGTCACTATAAGATCCGACGCAGCGGCGAGTAAAGACCTGAGAGACACCGAAAACATGTCAGCTGCCACCAACATCGAGCAGAGGCTACTTACTTTTCTGTTCCAGGGACTAGTCCTTGCACCTATCGAGTATGCCCTATAAATTCTTACTGTCAGTACGACTCAAATTGATAGGCTGGAGAAAATACAAAATGAAGCCATGCGCATTATCCTGGGATGTACGAGGGACACTCCCTGTGTAGCAATGAGGTATCTTCTTGACTTTCCAACCATGGATGACAGAATCAAGATCTGGAGAGCACGAGCATACCTGAAGATTAGTTCAGATAAAGAGCATCCATTGCACCACGTGCTCAACACAGGGAAAGGTGCCAGGCTAAAAAAAAAGGCAAATCATAGGTGGGCCGAGCAGAAGATGTCATCAAACAGGTGCCGGCTTACCAATATCAGCGTTGGTGAGGAGTGGATACCGGTGACTGCGTCATTCAAGGGGACTTTTCTGGTGTATTGTCACACTCGACAGGAAAAGTAGGGAACAGAACTCAGTCGTGGTCAATGTGCGGAGGTCTACGGTCTCATCTGGGATAACACCGATGAGAAAGATGCAGTCATCTATACAGACGGATCTGTAAGACGACACCAAAGGAGTGCATGGGCTACTCGGCAGGCAGAATAGTCAAAGAAGACAGTGGTGCATACATTATGACCACGAGTAGCATGTTGATGGAGGTGATGGCAGTGACCAAGGCATTCAAATGGTGAGAGTCACAAGACTACATCCACGCATGTATACTGAGTGATTCGATGAGCATGATAAAAAAAGTGGAGGCGGGATCTGTACTTATGCAATGGGTAGAGTCGTTGCAGAAATCCAAAATACGTAAGGTCACCTTTGTCTATGTCCCTGGACATGCGGGAGTACGGGGAAATGAAAGAGCGGACAGGTTGGCTAGCTGTGCTATTGTTGAAGATGGTCAACCAATGGATCGGGCGGACATCATCAATGCCCTCCGATATGTGGGAAGGACGCAGGACTTCGACAACCATGAGTCCACGTCACTCCTTCGGATGAAAGAGATGGGAGTTAAGATGGACACAGCCAGAAACGAGAAACTTAGTGGGCGTGTAAGAAGACTTATCAACCAACACAGAACTGGAGTCGTCAGTCGATGGACACTTGCTGAGGAGGGGATCTGAGCACCTATGGACATCTTCGGAGTGCAATGATGATGACCCGCAAATAACTCAATAACTCAATGATGATGACCAGCAAATAACTCAATAACTCAATGATGATGACCCGCAAATAACTCAATGATGATGACCCGCAAATAACTCAATAACTCAATGATGATGACCCGCAAATAACTCAATAACTCAATGATGATGACCCGCAAATAACTCAATAACTGAGGAGGAGATCTGAGCACCTATGGACATGTTCGGAATGCAATGATGATGACCCGCAAATAACTCAATAACTCAATGATGATGACCAGCAAATAACTCAATAACTCAATGATGATGACCCGCAAATAACTCAATGACTAAATGATGATGACCCGCAAATAACTCAATGATGATGACCCGCAAATAACTCAATGATAATGACCAGCAAATAACATAATAACTCAATAACAGAAGAGAGATGATGGCCTCCAGTGACATGGTGATCATTCCCACCACGATTTTCTATCTCAACAGGTGATACCACTTATCACTTCTCTGATTGAATTCCCACCACGACTTTCTATCTCAACAGTTGATACTACTTATCACTTCTCTGATTGAATTCCCACCACGACTTTCTATCTCAACAGTTGATACCACTTATCACTTCTCTGATTGAATTCCCACCACGACTTTCTATCTCAACAGTTGATACCACTTATCACTTCTCTGATTGAATTCCCACCACGACTTTCGATCTCAACAGTTGATACCACTTATTACTTCTCTGATTGAATTCCCACCACGACTTTCTATCTCAACAGTTGATACCACTTATCACTTCTCTACTTTAATTCCCACCACGACTTTCTATCTCAACAGTTGATACCACTTATCACTTCTCTGATTGAATTCCCACCACGACTTTCTATCTCAACAGTTGATACCACTTATCACTTCTCTGAATGAATTCCCACCACGACTTTCTATCTCAACAGTTGATACCACTTATCACTTCTCTGCTTTAATTCCCACCACGACTTTCTATCTCAACAGTTGATACCACTTATCACTTCTCTGCTTTAATTCCCACCACGACTTTCTATCTCAACAGTTGATACCACTTATCACTTCTCTGATTGAATTCCCACCACGACTTTCTATCTCAACAGTTGATACCACTTATCACTTCTCTGATTGAATTCCCACCAAACAATTCTCTTAAATTGCCTGGCATCTTTTCTCTCGCCGTTTTTCTCTCTTACTTTTACTTTCAATCGTTACTGTTGTCACTGTATATTCCAACTGTTTCCTTCTCATTTCAGGACAAAAAGAAAGAAATAGAAACGTTGTTTCCTTCTGATGTTGATAACGATCTTTCTTTCTGTGTTGCCATCTTGTAGAGTGTCGTTGTTATTCTTGTATCTGACTGTGGCATGCCGAACACTTTTCTGTGTTGCCATCTTGTAGAGTGTCGTTGTTATTCTTGTATCTGACTGTGGCATGCCGAACACTTTTCTGTGTTGCCATCTTGTAGAGTGTCGTTGTTATTCTTGTAGCTGACTGTGGCATGCCGAACACTTTTCTGTGTTGCCATCTTGTAGAGTGTCGTTGTTATTCTTGTAGCTCACTGTGGCATGCCGAACACTTTTCTGTGTTGCCATCTTGTAGAGTGTCCTTGTTAATCTTGTATAGCACTTTTCTTTGAAAACTACACTTTTATGGCCTCCAACGACCATCTTGTTTGCTTCCACATGTCCACGATTCACGTCCACATATCAATGTAACATAAACACAAAACGGCATGGAGCAGCTAAACTAATAGAAAACAAGACAAATGGCAACGTTTCGGCAAAAGCTTTCATTAGTAATAACAAACAAATAATTCTAAACAAATAAATTCAAGCCAGAAAACACAGCTCAGATCTAACAATGGCGGAAAGAATAAAAAAACTCAGCGGAAAGAATAACAAACACAGCGAAAAGAATAACAAACTCAGCGGAAAGAATAACAAATATATCAGAAAGAATAACAAATACATCGGAAAGAATAACAAACACAGCTCAGATCTAACAATGGTGGAAAAAATAACAAACACGGCAGAAAAAAGTAACAAACACAGCGGAAAGAATAACAAACACAACGGTAAGTATAACAAACAAACAGCTCAGATCTAAACAATGGTGTTAAAAAATAACAAACACGGAAGAAAAAATAACAAACACAGCGGAAAGAATAACAAACACAGCTCAGATCTAACAATGGTGGAAAAAATAACAAACACGGCAGAAAATAACAAACACAGCGGAAAGAATAAGAAACACAGCAAAAAAAATAACAAACACAGCGGAAAGAATAACAAACACAACTGTAAGTATAACAAACAAACAGCTCAGATCTAAACAATGGTGGAAAAAATAACAAACACGGAAGAAAAAAATAACAAACACAGCGGAAAGAATAACAAACACAGCTCAGATCTAAACAATGGTGGAAAAAATAACAAACACCGCAGAAAAATAACAAACACAGCGGAAAGAATAACAAACACAGCAGAAAGAATAACAAACACAGCAGAAAGAATAACAAAAACAGCTCAGATCTAACAATGGCAGAAAGAATAACAAACACAGCTTAGATGTAAACAATGGCGGAAAGAATAACAAATACATCGGAAAGAATAACAAACACAGCTCAGATCTAAACAATGGTGGAAAAAATAACAAACACAGCCGAAAGAATAACAAACACAGCTCAAATCTAACAATGGCAGAAAGAACAAACAAAGCAGAAAGAATAACAAACAGCAGAAAGAATAACAAACACAGCGGAAAGAATAACAAACACAGCAGAAAGAATAACAAACACAGCTCAGATCTAACAATGGCAGAAATAATAACAAACACAGCTTAGATCTAAACAATGGCGGAAAGAATAACAAACACAGCTTAGATCTAAACAATGGCGGAAAGAATAACAAACACAGCTCAGATCTAAACATTGGCAGAAAGAATAACAAACACAGCGGAAAGAATAACAAACACAGCTCAGATCTAAACAATAGCGGAAAGAATAACAAACACAGCGGAAAGAATAACAAACACAGCTCAGATCTAAACAATAGCGGAAAGAATAACAAACACAGCGGAAAGAATAACAAACAGCTCAGATCTAAACAATGGCAGAAAGAATAACAAACACAGGGGAAAGAATAACAAATACAGCGGAAAGAATAACAAATACAGCGGAAAGAATAACAAATACAGCGGAAAGAATAACAAATACAGCGGAAAGAATAACAAATACAGCGGAAAGAATAACATATACAGCGGAAAGAATAACAAATACAGCAGAAAGAATAACAAATACAGCAGAAAGAATAACAAATACAGCGGAAAGAATAACAAATACAGCGGAAAGAATAACAAATACAGCGGAAAGAATAACACACAGCTCAGATCTAAGTATGACAGAAAGAATAACAAACACAGCTGAAAGAATAATAAACAGCACAGATCTAAGTATGGCGCAAAGAATAACAAACACAGCGGAAAGAATAACAAATACAGCGGAAAGAATAACAAATACAGCGGAAAGAATAACAAATACAGCGGAAAGAATAACAAATACAGCGGAAAGAATAACATATACAGCGGAAAGAATAACAAATACAGCAGAAAGAATAACAAATACAGCGGAAAGAATAACAAATACAGCGGAAAGAATAACACACAGCTCAGACCTAAGTATGGCGGAAAGAATAACAAACACAATGGAAAGAATAACAAACACAGCGGAAAGAATAACAAACTCAGCGGTAAGAATAACAAATACAGCGGAAAGAATAACAAATACAGCGGAAAGAATAACAAACTCAGCGGTAAGACTAACAAATACAGCGAAAAGAATAACAAACTCAGCGGAAAGAATAACAAATACAGTGAAAAGAATAACAAACTCAGCGGAAAGAATAACAAATACAGCAGAAAGAATAACAAACTCAGCGGTAAGAATAACAAACTCAGCGGAAAGAATAACAAACACAGCGGAAAGAATAACAAACTCAGCGGTAAGAATAACAAATACAGCGGAAAGAATAACAAATACAGCGGAAAGAATAACAAACTCAGCAGTAAGAATAACAAATACAGCGAAAAGAATAACAAACTCAGCGGAAAGAATAACAAATACAGTGAAAAGAATAACAAACTCAGCGGAAAGAATAACAAATACAGCAGAAAGAATAACAAACTCAGCGGTAAGAATAACAAACTCAGCGGAAAGAATAACAAACTCAGCGGAAAGAATAACAAATACAGCGGAAAGAATAACAAACAAAGCGTAAAGAATAACAAAAACAGCAGAAAGAATAACACACTGCTCAGATCTAAGTATGGCGGAAAGAATAACAAAACACAGCAGAAAGAATAACAAACACAGGGAAAGAATAACAAACTCAGCGGTAAGAATAACAAATACAGCGGAAAGAATAACAAACTCAGCGGTAAGAATAACAAACAAAGACAGCTCAGATCTAACAATGGCGGAAAGAATAACAAACACAGCTGAGATCTAAACAATGGTGGAAAGAATAACAAAAAAACACAGCTCAGATCTAAACAATGGCGGAAAGAATAACAAACACAGCTGAGATCTAAACAATGGCGGAAAGAATAACAAACAAATACAGCTCAGATCTAACAATGGCTTAAAGAATAACAGATACTGCTCAGATCTAATAATGGCGGAAAGAATAACAAACACAGCTTAGATCTAACAATGGCGGAAATAATAACAAACACAGCTTAGATCTAACAATGGCGGAAATAATAACAAACACAGCTTAGATCTAACAATGGTGGAAAGAATAACAGATACAGCTCAGATCTAACAATGGCGGAAAGAATAACAGATACAGCTCAGATCTAACAATGGCGGAAAGAATAACAAACACAGCTGAGATCTAACAATGGCGGAAAGAATAACAAACACAGCTGAGATCTAAACAATGGCGGAAAGAATAACAAACACAGCTGAGATCTAAACAATGGCGGAAAGAATAACAAACACAGCTGAGATCTAACAATGGCGGAAAGAATAACAAACACAGCTGAGATCTAACAATGGCGGAAAGAATAACAAACACAGCTTAGATCTAAACAATGGCGGAAAGAATAACAGATAAACACAGCTGAGATCTAAACAATGGCGGAAAGAATAACAGATAAACACAGCTGAGATCTAAACAATGGCGGAAAGAATAACAGATAAACACAGCTGAGATCTAAACAATGGCGGAAAGAATAACAGATAAACACAGCTGAGATCTAAACAATGGCGGAAAGAATAACAAACACAGCGGAAAGAATAACAAACACAGCTCAGATCTAAACAATAGCGGAAAGAATAACAAACACAGCGGAAAGAATAACAAACAGCTCAGATCTAAACAATGGCAGAAAGAATAACAAACACAGGGGAAAGAATAACAAATACAGCGGAAAGAATAACAAATACAGCGGAAAGAATAACAAATACAGCGGAAAGAATAACAAATACAGCGGAAAGAATAACAAATACAGCGGAAAGAATAACATATACAGCGGAAAGAATAACAAATACAGCAGAAAGAATAACAAATACAGCAGAAAGAATAACAAATACAGCGGAAAGAATAACAAATACAGCGGAAAGAATAACAAATACAGCGGAAAGAATAACACACAGCTCAGATCTAAGTATGGCAGAAAGAATAACAAACACAGCTGAAAGAATAATAAACAGCACAGATCTAAGTATGGCGCAAAGAATAACAAACACAGCGGAAAGAATAACAAATACAGCGGAAAGAATAACAAATACAGCGGAAAGAATAACAAATACAGCGGAAAGAATAACAAATACAGCGGAAAGAATAACATATACAGCGGAAAGAATAACAAATACAGCAGAAAGAATAACAAATACAGCGGAAAGAATAACAAATACAGCGGAAAGAATAACACACAGCTCAGACCTAAGTATGGCGGAAAGAATAACAAACACAATGGAAAGAATAACAAACACAGCGGAAAGAATAACAAACTCAGCGGTAAGAATAACAAATACAGCGGAAAGAATAACAAACTCAGCGGTAAGAATAACAAATACAGCGGAAAGAATAACAAACTCAGCGGTAAGACTAACAAATACAGCGGAAAGAATAACAAACTCAGCAGTAAGAATAACAAATACAGCGAAAAGAATAACAAACTCAGCGGAAAGAATAACAAATACAGTGAAAAGAATAACAAACTCAGCGGAAAGAATAACAAATACAGCAGAAAGAATAACAAACTCAGCGGTAAGAATAACAAACTCAGCGGAAAGAATAACAAACTCAGCGGAAAGAATAACAAATACAGCGGAAAGAATAACAAACAAAGCGTAAAGAATAACAAAAACAGCAGAAAGAATAACACACTGCTCAGATCTAAGTATGGCGGAAAGAATAACAAAACACAGCAGAAAGAATAACAAACACAGGGAAAGAATAACAAACTCAGCGGTAAGAATAACAAATACAGCGGAAAGAATAACAAACTCAGCGGTAAGAATAACAAACAAAGACAGCTCAGATCTAACAATGGCGGAAAGAATAACAAACACAGCTGAGATCTAAACAATGGTGGAAAGAATAACAAAAAAACACAGCTCAGATCTAAACAATGGCGGAAAGAATAACAAACACAGCTGAGATCTAAACAATGGCGGAAAGAATAACAAACAAATACAGCTCAGATCTAACAATGGCTTTAAGAATAACAGATACTGCTCAGATCTAATAATGGCGGAAAGAATAACAAACACAGCTTAGATCTAACAATGGCGGAAATAATAACAAACACAGCTTAGATCTAACAATGGCGGAAATAATAACAAACACAGCTTAGATCTAACAATGGTGGAAAGAATAACAGATACAGCTCAGATCTAACAATGGCGGAAAGAATAACAGATACAGCTCAGATCTAACAATGGCGGAAAGAATAACAAACACAGCTGAGATCTAACAATGGCGGAAAGAATAACAAACACAGCTGAGATCTAAACAATGGCGGAAAGAATAACAAACACAGCTGAGATCTAAACAATGGCGGAAAGAATAACAAACACAGCTGAGATCTAACAATGGCGGAAAGAATAACAAACACAGCTGAGATCTAACAATGGCGGAAAGAATAACAAACACAGCTTAGATCTAAACAATGGCGGAAAGAATAACAGATAAACACAGCTGAGATCTAAACAATGGCGGAAAGAATAACAGATAAACACAGCTGAGATCTAAACAATGGCGGAAAGAATAACAGATAAACACAGCTGAGATCTAAACAATGGCGGAAAGAATAACAGATAAACACAGCTGAGATCTAAACAATGGCGGAAAGAATAACAGATAAACACAGCTGAGATCTAAACAATGGCGGAAAGAATAACAGATAAACACAGCTGAGATCTAAACAATGGCGGAAAGAATAACAGATAAACACAATGTATTTCTGTCATGTTTTAGATCTATTCTGTGTTTTCTTGCTTGGAATATATTCTTTAATTAGAATAGTTATTTTTTGTTAAACCTGATTAAGGTTTTTGCCGAAACGTTGTAGTTTGTCCTGTCTTAGTTTAGCTGCTCCATACCTTTTTGTGTTTATTGCACACGTTCTCTACTCACAGCCCCTATTTCATCTGTTCTTCAATCAGAAACATCAGGATATAGAACATGAGGAAGATCTAGAGAGACACTGAAGAAATCCCTATAAGAGAAGCAAAGTTGGCAGGCATAGACGCATTAGATAAGATCAAACATTTCGCATGTGGGGGCCTCGATAGACTAGTTGGGAAAACCACCCGACTGGACTACCGACGTTCGGGCAATCTGTGTTCGATTCCCGCTGGAAGCAGTGTGAATTGTACTCGTGGTTGGACAAAAAATATCCCCACGGTCGACCCAGCCGTTGGCAGAAATGGGTACCAGTGTATTACCCTGGGAATGGGTACCAGTGTATTACCCTGGGAAGGGGATGAATGTCACCTCGCATTGTGAGTTTCGATGCTTGAAGCGACACTATCCAGTAATCTCCGAACATTTCTGGAAAGGCAGCCGAGCACATATGGGTGTAAACTCGCGTGCTAAGACGCCGGTTCAAGTCTCGTACTTGACCTTGACCTTATGTATGCCTGTCTCCATATAGCAATAGTGTCTCTACAACATCATCAGGTGCGTGAGATCTTATCTTCGAAATGCAGAATATGTGCTTGGCTTATTCTTATCAAATAGCTCTCATCAGGGGCGTGTATTCTAGGCTAGCTGCGAAGCCAAGCCATCTAAGGAACCGAACACTGAAAGCTAATAAGGAATCATACATATGTAAGCTCATTTGATTAAGAGAAATGCAACTTTCAACATAAGATCTCCAGCATCTAATTGTACGGTCTTCGCTCGAAACATGCTTAGGTCAGTGTAGTATGCACACTAGATGTCTTCGCTCGTTAAAGAGCTAGCTTTTGTTTTTCTGTCATGTGCTATAGAGCTATATATCTAGCATTGCTGTCGAGCATTTTATTGTTACGCATTTGCAGTGCATCTCTTTGTGAAAATTTGGTTCTGTGTTGGTGATATTTTAGTTGTGTGGGAGATTATTGTGTGTAGGGGGGGGGGCGCTGTTGTATTAGAGGCTGTTGTGTTTGAGACTGTTGTGTGAGAGACTATTGTGTGAGAGACTGTTGAGTTAGAGACTGTTGTATTTGAGACTGTTGTGTGAGCGACTGTTATGTGAGAGGCTGCTGTGTGAGCGACTGTTGTGTGAGAGACTGCTGTGTGAGAAACTGTTGTGTGAGCGACTGTTCTGTGAGAGACTGCTGTGTGAGAAACTGTTGTGTGAGCGACTGTTGTGTTTGAGACTGTTGTGTTTGAGACTGTTGTGTTTGAGACTGTTGTGTGAGCGACTGTTATGTGAGAGGCTGCTGTGTGAGAAACTGTTGTGTGAGGGACTGTTGTGTGAGCGACTGTTGTGTGAGAGACTGTTGTGTGAGAGACTGTTGTGTGAGCGACTGTTGTGTGAGCGAGTAGTATGGGTGGCTGTTTACCCGTTCTAAAAGTGCACGTACATGCACCGAAAGACAATAGATTTGGCACCGAAACCGCACGAAACTTGCACCAAACCCGTGCAAAAGTCCGATAATCGGCTTATTATCTCGGTGGTCGTGATCGGTAATCGGCTTATCTCGGTGGTGTGCGTTGGTGCGTGACGGCTTATTGATCGGCGCGTCGCTCGTGGTGTGTGCGTTGGTGCGTGACGGCTTATCTCGTTGTGCGTCGCTAGCTCGCCGGGCGACAGCGGTTCTAAAACCTGTGGGGATGGCGGTATCTCGCGGGTCGGATGGCGGGTCGTCGCGTGGCGTGCGGGTGGGGAAAGGGGGGTGCCTTTATTGGTCGAGTGTTATCATCATGTGTGGGTATTAGGCAACAGGAGGCGACATGTAAAAAACGCTGACAAGCAATTATTAGTATCGTTAGCATCATGTACCAGGTGTGATTATAGCGATTTTTTTCCCTCTCTCTCTCTATTGCATATCCAAGCTAACTCAAGTCAAATAAAAATCATGTGCCACCCTCATCATCATGTGCCACCCTCAACACCATCCTTTCATGTCCTATCATCATCATGTGCCAGCCTCAACATCAACCTTCATATCCCATCATCATCATGTGCCACCCTCAACATCAACCTTCATATCCCATCATCATCATGTGCCACCCTCAACATCAACCTTCATATCCTATCATCATCTTGTGCCACCCTCAACACTATCATCATCATCATGTGTCACCCTCAACACCAATCACCCCTTCCTATCATCATCATGTGCCACCCTCAACATCATCATGTGCCACCCTCAGCACCATCATCATCCCTTCATGTCCTATCATCATCATCATGTGCCACCCTCATCATCATCCCTTAATGTTCTATCATCAAGCCACACAAAGTATCAATCATCTCTCTCTCTCTCTCTCTCTCTCTCTCTCTCACACACATGCATGGTAAAGCAAAACAAAATTCGTTCTATATTTCTCACAGCTTTATTATTATTACAACAAATATACAACACATATATATATTACTGTCCGGTTGTTGAATGTCGACTTCCGGTCACATGACCGGAACATGACCGCTCACATGATCGATGAGGCGTAAGGTGACAAGGCGATTTTTTTTTGTTTCCGCTGCGTGTTGGTCTCGGTTGGTGGGTAACGTGTAAAGATACTGCTGACAACCAAAGGACAAATTTCTGTATTAGGTAGCCAGGGTAGACAAATTTGGGCAGGTACAAATCTCATATCCAAATTTGGACATGGGGCTTGATACCGCATGACCAGGTCACATGTGTAGTACTAACCTATCACATGTCAAGTCGCCCCCGTGAATATATATTCCAAGTGATACCAGCCCGCATTCAATACAGTAACCTCCAAAGCAGACGGCTCTTAGTATTAACACAAGTACTAATCGATCAACTAATCGTAAGTAGAAATACGTTACTTTTCTTAATTCCATCGACGTTATAGCAGGTAATTATTTCCTTAGGTGTATAGTTATGAGTTATTATTCCCGTGTGTTACCGGGGCCTCATTATGAGGGAGGTAAAGAATAGTGACACTGTGACCTTCCAGGCATGTCGTAAGAGGCGACTAAGGAGGTTGATCGATGGCTTGACAAGCTGTCATTGTAAAAAGTATTGTTATGGAAACAGCGCCATAGATTTTAGAGCAGTGATCTCTGCAATATGTGCCATTTTGGCACGCAAGGTTTCTGTTTTTGAGATTGTGGTTCTGCCCTATGTGCCGTCTTCGGCTCGAAAGGACAATAGATAGATAGATAGTTATGAACTAAAAATTTGGTAAATAAATATTTTATTAATTCATAGGAGAAGAGTATATAGGATCGGAAAAAATAAGTAACGGAAGACAAATAAAACAAACAAATGTGTTAGTTACTATATTTTTTATTCTTCACACTTATAAATGTACAATGACGGTTTAAAGATTTCGGACCATGTGTATTTATTGGCTCATGTGTATTTTTAGTAATTAACCCGGTGAATCATCAGTCGTGTTGGCACTTGTAAACTTGTTGGTGTCTATCTATCTATCTATTGACCTTTCGAGCCGTAACCGGCCCATAGGGCGTAGACCAAGATACACCTTCTCCTATATGAATTTTTGTTCTAGCAGTTTTCTTTTAAAGATATTTTATCAAATCTCGCCATCTGTCTCTGTTCTGTGCAAGCAGTTCTATCTCATTGAGGGAGCCGATTCCTGCTGCTCTTGCCTCTCTCATCAATGTTCTTCTCAGTGTCTCCCTGGGTCTTCCTCTTTTTCTTTTACCTGTTGTTTCCCATATGAGGGCTTGCTTTGCTATTCGATTATTATCTCTTCTCATCACATGTCCAACGTATGACCATCGTCTTTTCTTTATTACTGAAGATATTAGTGGTTGATTGGCGATTTCTCTAATTTCCTCGTTTGTTTTGAATTCGTTCCATTCTATACCAAGTATTTTCCTTAGACATTTATTTTCGAATGCGTTCAACTTTGTTTCTATATCTCTTGTTGTTTTCCAGCTTTCACACGCATACGTAAGGGTTGATAGTACATTTGATTTGAATAGCCTAAGTTTTGTGTTTGTGCTAATGAGTTTTGATTTCCACAACTTTTCAAGGCTTCTGAAAGACATTGCTGCTTTAGCCAGTCTGATTCTAATTTCTTTGCTCGTATCCCCTTCTCGATCAATGTGACTTCCAAGATAGATAAAGTGATCGATCTCTTCTACTGGTTTGTTTTCCATGTATATTTTGTCACTTGTTGGAATTAAACTTTTCATGACTTTAGTCTTTTCATGATTGACCTCAAGCCCAATTTTGCTGGCTATTGATGATAGTTCATTTGTGTTTTCCTGCATCGTTTTTATCTGACTGCTGATGAGAACTATGTCATCAGCAAAGTCGAGGTCCTTCAAATGGTCTCCTTGTATCCATTCGATGCCTTTATTACCAGTGCAGCATTTCTTCATTATGAAGTCCATAACAATTCCAAATAACAAGGGCGATAAAATACATCCTTGTTTAACCCCAGTTTCTATTGGGAAACATTCACTCAGTCCTTCCTCTGTTCGAACTGCACATGTGTAACCATCATACATGTCTTTGATAATATTTATGATTTTTGATGGTAAACCATATTGCTTCAGAATTTTCCACAAAGAATCTCTATGAATACTATCAAATGCTTTTTTGAAGTCGATGAAGTTAAGTACAAAAGGTTTTTGCTTTTCAATGTGTTCCTCCAATATAAGTCGTAGAGTGAAAATGTGGTCAAGACAGCTTCTCCCTTTTCTAAACCCAGCCTGTTCTTCACGCATTACTGTATCTATTGAATCCTTTATTCTATTTAGTCTATTTTGTTGGTGTACGAGGGATGAAAATAAGGGTTACAATACGTTGTCACAGATTCAGTCTAGTTGCTAAAATAATTGTTCTGTGACCAGACTCCAGAACAGGTGAGATGATTTTACTATACTCCAGAATACGGTTTTCAAATCTTTCACGATCAAGTGCAAACTGGTGCCAATGAGGGATCAGGTCCCCATCTTCCAGAGCAACAAATGAAATGATATCAGGAGCCGCGGCAAAACAAACCTAAGGACAAGTCGAACTATAAGGGTTTTAATGCAACTCTCATTAGGATAGTATACGGTTTAATTAAACGTTTGTTAGGCTAGTTAATCTCGGTACATTATTGGTACTTAAGTTTTAAGAATACAAAATCTACATTTGTCTTAGAAGATGTGATGTTGGTAGCTATAACTAACCTGAATGTCTGTGTTTAGAAAAAATTGGACTTATATAAATCTCTGTTATAGTCTGATATACTAACGTAACACTAAGTAACAGACAAACAAATACATACCCTGTTAATTATATTTTTTGTCGGATCGTGTGGTTGAGTGGAAGTGTTGTTGGTGATAGTAGGGTAAATTTCATTCCAGCGAGCGTTAACTTGCTCATAATCTAACTCCGGAGAAGAATTCTCTACACCTCTAATCTCGGAACTTTCATCACTCTCCTCACATTCTGAACTTGAATTTAATAGTGGCTGAATCCTCGCATGATCAGAGGTTTCATTTCTGTTTACCATACTATCGGGGATCTTCTTGAAGATGGAATCTAAAGTTAACCCATTATTAAAATAAGCGTTAGGTGGTGTCCAAGATGGGAAAGCTTGCTCTTCCAATGACCACTCAGACTCTTCAGAACTTTCCTCATCTTCTGAGCTTGAACTTACACTAAAAAGTAGCTGGGCCATACTACGAAATTCTTGAAATTACAATTCCACTAAAATGATTTTCAATTGGTTTTATCCTGTTTAAATAGGTTACTTAACACAATTTCTAAATATACATACAAACACACACAATTAAACATTTCAGATCTAAATGGAGGGAGAGATTGTATCCAGAATTCTCCAAAAATTGAGGGAGAGCCCTAATAGACACTGCGAGGGGTGTCGGGAAATATCACAAAATATAAACTGTCACACCTGTCACCTTGACGAAGATGAGCGCTTTCGGCGCCAAATATGGGGTATCTTATACTATGATACCCCAAGAGCAGAGCTGGCCACACTGCTAGAGGAAAGGGCACTGGAACTAGTCACAGTGAAGAAGCGTGAAGTGGTCCAACCCTCTCCACCACCCTAACCACAGTGGGATGGTGATAACGATGCCTCTCCGAGAAGAGTATGAACGGTGGAAGAAGAGGTTGGTGCTATTAAAATATTAGTTATATATATATATATAGATTTTATGATATTTATAATATGTTATTTTTTTCATTGTTACAGCTTGGTATACAATGGCATCTGATAGGGAGTATCTACTTTTCGATAGAGTACTAAACATTCTTCACTATCAGCGACATGATCATTGTCTAGGATGTCGTGATGACGGCTCTTTACCTCATTCATGTCAGCTAGACTTTGAGGAGCGCTTGCGTTTGCAAATAAATTCTATATTACACTCTGAGCTGGAGAAGGATGATGTGGTCTACCTGGCTGCCGAAAATACTTCCGAACGAATAGTGAGATATACAAATTGGGACCCATCGCAAATATCAACACCGACTGATCCACAGTCTTCCACTCCTCTGCCTTATGTAAGAAATGAGGCGCAAGCTATATCGAGTGGCATGACTCAGGGGACACATCAGGCAACTCACCAAACACATCCAATTTGAACGTGATCGAATCAGCTTCTGGTGAATTTCAGTGTCCGTTATGTCCCCTGAAGTTTAAGTGGCTCCATAATTTAAGGAAACATTATCGCGTTGTGCATCAACTAATGCGATATCCGTGTGACATTTGTTACCGATCGTATACGACCCGTGGTTCTTTAAACAGCCATATGAGACTGAAACATAAGGTTTCTACAACAGCACCTTCATCATTGCTGCCGTCCTCAGCTCCAACTTCACCACAGCCAGCTACTACGACAAACCCGCCGGCTGCACCTTCATCAGCGAATAAGAGAGAGTCAGAGGAGGAACTCTCCGCAGAGGGTAAAAAGTACAAGCCCGATGATCCATTAGCAACACTACCAGCTGATGTGCGGGATGTATATCAACAAAACTGGTCAGTCATAAACACTCACGCTAGTATCAATAAAACAGTTTCCACATACACTTTCTTCCACTCACCTGATCGTCCTTTCATCACAGACTGGTCTATTCTTTTAAGAGATGTGTTTGATAGTCAGACAACTCGTTTTAAAATTAATTATTGTCACCATTTTATCCTCCGTCACAGAGAAGATGGAGATTTACGCTTCTTCCATGCATCCTTCAATAATTTAGCTGTTCTCGAGTTCCCGAAGTTAATCAATAATCTTGGAGATTTCACTCGGTTTGTAGACTCTTTAAGAGATCACGAGCCCGTATCCACAGGGCTAATCATACGACCTGATACAAAGTGGGTGGTGGAGAGCATTCCCGCCACTATTTTTTATTTATTCCACATTCACGACTTCCCAATTGGATGTGTGGTGGAGCAATTACCACCTCATATTAGTAACAACAAGTACATCTACACCCTACAGAAAGCGTCGAAGAGGTCTACTACTTATAACGACAATCTGTGTTTTTTTCGGTGTTTGGCTTTATTTAAAGGGGAAGAACTCGACAGTCTGGAAATTACCACTCGGCAGCTCTTGCGTCAGTGGCACTCACACTGGGACATACTTTTCGTAAACAATTTTCCAGGTGTAACTTTACAACAACTACCACATTTAGAGGAGTGTTTTGGTATAAATATTGATGTGTTTGAGTTCAATGCTGAAGCGGTTCTTTGTCCTAAACTCAGAAGTAGGGGCTCATATCCTACCACCATGCGCATCCTGGTTCATAAGGACCATTTCATGTACATTACTGATATTAATAAAGCAGCTAGCACCTACTCTTGTCCACAGTGTGGGAAATTATGGGCTTCTTATGGTGATATTACCAGACATGAAGAAATGTGCAGTGGTGGTATGTCGAAAGATTTTTTTAGAGGGAATTTATACACCTAGCGAGACTATTATGGAGGCCCTAGAGGAAGAAGGTATTGGCGTACCCGGTGGCTTCGGGTATCCCTATAGGGCCACTTTTGATTTCGAGTGTTATTTTGATAATACCGACTTAGCCACCACAAAAGCTGGCTCTGCTACAACATCTTTTTTAGCAAAACATGCCCCACTGTCCGTATCCGTGGCGTCTAACGTCCCAGGGTTTGGAGAGCCTGTCTGCTTTGTCACCGAGGGCGATCCTCAGAAGTTGATAAATCAAATGCTTAAATATTTAAACGCTATTGCGAAGGAGGCTTACAACATTTTAAAAAAAGATTACAAAGAAGTATTTAAAAACCTGGCGGAGTGTGCGCAAAGGCGTGGTCCGGAGGAGGAGGCGTCCGACCTGACAGGTCGTCTAAAAGCTTACTTGAAACAGCTCCGGGGTGATAGGTTTCAACTCGGGCAAGTACGACCTAAATTTAATAAAGCCCTATTTAATCAATTACTTCATTACCGCCTCCAACGCCGATCAGGAAGGCGAGAGCGAGGATGATGAAGAGGAGGACGATTGGGAAGGTGAGAGAGAGGATGTTGAGGCGGAGGGTCGGATAGAAGAAAACCGACTCGGCAAAAAAAAATTTATAATTAAGCTAAACAATAATATCATGTGTCTCGCCAGCAAGAGGCTAAAGTTCCTAGACATCATAAATTATCTAGCGCCAGGTTTCAGTTACAGCAAGTACTTAGCAGCTTACAAAGTAGAGGAGACCAAGGGTGTTTTTTGTTACGAGTACGTAACCGATTTAAACAAGTTGAATGAGACGGAGTTACCCCCACACGAAGCGTTCTTTTCCAGCCTAAAAAATTGTAATATTTCGGATACGGAGTACGATCTATGTAAAAAGGTTTGGAAGGACAATAAGATGACGACCCTTAGGGACTTTTTGGTGTGGTATAATAACAAAGATGTAGTCCCCTTCTTAGAAGCCTTACAACAGCAGGTTTGGTTTTACGAGGCTTTGAACATCGATATGTTTAAGAACGCGATTTCGGTCCCGGGAATAACTCTTAGGTACCTTTTTAAAACTCTCCCCCGAGATGTTGGCTTTTCACTGATTGGAAAAAAGGAAGCCGATTTGCATCATACCATAAGACAGAATATCGTCGGAGGCCCGTCTATCATTTTTCATCGGTACCACGAAAAGGATAAAACTTTTATCAGAAACAGTAACAAAGTGGTACGCAGCATTAAAGGTTATGACGCCAACGCCCTTTATCTGTGGGCACTTATGCAAAAGATGCCTACCGATTATACGGTCATACGCTAGGCTGAAGATGGGTATAAACCCCTTAAGACGAACTATTACACGCGTCAGTGTCGAGAGTATCTGACTTGGATTTCCCATCAAAACCAGGTCCAACTGCAAACCCAGTTTAACGCTCGGGAGAAGGCTTTGGGTACACGTAAAATTAGAGTGGATGGGTGGGATAAATCCAATAGGACCGTGTAAAATTACCATGGTTGTCTTTTTCACGGTCATCCAAACTGTGACATCACCCGGGGTCGCGAAGTCAATCCGGTGAATAATATTCAGTATGCTAAATTGTACCGAAAAACCTGTGAAATAACGGCTTATTTAAAGAACCTCGACGATGTTCACGTAGTCGTTATGTGGGAATGCGAGTGGCAAAAACTAAAGAAAACAACACCGTCCATTCAACTCTTCCTAGGTGAGAACTTGCCTGGTTTTAAACCCTCTTTTGCTAAACATAAACCCATCACAGATGAAGCCATTATAACAGCCGTTTCAAACGAGTCGTTTTTCGGTCTCGTTGAGTGTGACATTCACGTTCCCGATCGATTAAAGGCCCCTTTTAGCGAGATGACCCCCATCTTAAAAAATGTAGATGTTGGTATAGACGATATCCGTCCCTTTATGCGTGAGTACGCCACCAAAAACAAGCTCTTGCGTACCCCCAGACGTACGCTCGTGGGTAGTTACAGTGGAACAAAGGTTCTGTTGGCCACACCCCTGTTAAAGTGGTATTTAGGGCATGGGTTGGAGGTAACTAGAATATATCAGGTGGTAGAGTACCTACCCGTTAGTTGTTTTAAGGAGTTTGGTGACAAGGTCACACAGGCGCGTCGGGCTGGTGATTTAAATACAAATCAATCGATTTTTAGCGACACGATGAAACTCCTTGAAAACTCGGCCTATGGAAAGACTCTAACCAATATGGCGAAACACGTGGACGTGACATATGTTAAAGAGGGGTCCGATACATCCAAGTTGGTAAATAACCCACGGTTTAAAAACATGACGCATATTGGTGAGGACCTGTACGAGGTGTCGACGGGAAAACGAAGTATCCTGTGGGATCTTCCGTCACAGATTGGTTTCTTCGTCTACCAGTACGCTAAACTGAGGATGTTGGAATTTTATTATGATTTCCTGGATAGATTCGTAGAGAGGTCCGACTTTCAACTCTGTGAAATGGATACTGATAGTCTGTACTTGGCCCTCAGCGAGTCATCGTTAGAAGAGGTCGTTAAAACTGATATGGTAAACGAGTTTTTCTCACAATACGACAAATGGTTCCCCTCAGAGACTTGTGAAGTCCATCACGCAGATTTCATTCGCCACAGGGGCACCGTAAAGTATGACTGTTCAGATTGTAAGGCGAGACAGTTATACGACAAACGGACTCCTGGTCTGTTCAAGTTGGAATATTCGAGGGATGGAATGATATCCTTGTGTAGCAAGACCTATTACTGTTTTGGTGATTACGCGAAAGTTAGCACCAAGGGACTTAATAAACACCATAATAAGTTAGATAAGGATACTTTTATAGAAGTCCTAACCAATAAACAAGCCGGGGGTGGTAAAAACATAGGGTTTAAAACACACAAGGGGTCGGTGTACACATATACACAACACCGGAACTCACTCTCCTATTTCTACATCAAGCGACAGGTTCATTCTGACAACGTGACCACCTCCCCTTTAAACATTTAATACTCATATATTAATTTTCATATATATATATATATATATATATATATATATATACATATCAGCATGTGCCCTCTCCACAACGAAGGGTGGCTACCATGGATCGCCATTCTACTGATTTTCTTGCGTTGATGGTGCAGGCTGTCATAGATTGAACTTGTCCATCTTTTGATGTTACTTTTAGTAGGCTGTTGTATCTTAAATTTTTTAGGGCATGTCTTAATTGAGTTTAGTAATTCTTTTTCATGTTTAGTTGTTTGAAACCTACCAGGCCCAGGGAAACAAATGACGTTTTTTTTATTAATGCTTATATATTTATGCTTATATATTTTTAAATAAATTTGTTTCGTTTAAACTTATCTTGGAAGTATTTGTTTTTTATTTGACTTGAGTTAGCTTGGATGCGCATTAGAGAGAGAGAGAGAGAGAGAGAGAGAGAGATGATTGATACTTTGTGTGGCTTGATGATAGAACATTAAGGGATCATGATGAGGGTGGCACATGATGATGATGATAGGACATGAAGGGATGATGATGGTGTTGAGGGTGGCACATGATGATGTTGAGGGTGGCACTTGATGATGATAGGAAGGGGTGATTGGTGTTGAGGGTGGCACATGATGATGATGATAGTGTTGAGGGTGGCACAAGATGATGATAGGATATGAAGGTTGATGTTGAGGGTGGCACATGATGATGATGATAGTGTTGAGGGTGGCACAAGATGATGATGGGATATGAAGGTTGATGTTGAGGGTGGTACATGATGATGATGGGATATGAAGGTTGATGTTGAGGGTGGCACATGATGATGATGGGATATGAAGGTTGATGTTGAGGGTGGCACATGATGATGATAGGACATGAAAGGATGGTGTTGAGGGTGGCACATGATGATGATGTGTCAATTTGTGTGGCTTGGTGATGGTGATTTTTATTTGACTTGAGTTAGCTTGGATATGCAATAGAGAGAAAAAAAAATCGCTATAATCACACCTGGTACATGGGAGCCGCGATAGCTCAGTGGTTAGTGAACTGGACTACCACGGACAAGGGGTAGGGTTCGATCCCAACCGACGGCTTCCGGGTTCACCCAGCCTTAAATGGGTACCGGATTTTTTTCTGGGAAAGTAAAGCAGCACGGGCGTAATACTGACCACATTAACCCAAAAATCATGTGCTGAAGGTCTGTAAAATATAGGGTCACTAACATCATATTTCCCTATACGCCACTTGGCGTGACAGGGGTACGTTACTTTACTTTACTTACACCTGGTACATGATGCTAACGATACTAATAATTGCTTGTCAGCATTTTTTTTACATGTCGCCTCCTGTTGCCTAATACCCACACATGATGATAACACTCGACCAATAAAGGCACCCCCCTTTCCCCACCCGCACGCCACGCGACGACCCGCCATCCGACCCGCGAGATACCGCCATCCCCACAAGTTTTAGAACCGCTGTCGCCCGAGAGAACCGCTGTCCGATAACCGGCGAGCTAGCGACGCACCACGAGATAAGCCGTCACGCACCAACGCACACACCACGAGCGACGCGCCGATCAATAAGCCGTCACGCACCAACGCACACCACCGAGATAAGCCGATTACCGATCACGACCACCGAGATAATAAGCCGATTATCGGACTTTTGCACGGGTTTGGTGCAAGTTTCGTGCGGTTTCGGTGCCAAATCTATTGTCTTTCGGTGCATGTACGTGCACTTTTAGTACGGGTAAACAGCCACCCATACTACTTGAGCGACTGTTGTAGAAGTGACTGTTGTGTGAGAGACTGTTGTGTAAGAGACTGTTGTGTTTGAGACTGTTGTGTGAGAGACTGTTGTATAAGAGACTGTTGTGTGAGAGACTGTTGTGTAAGAGACTGTTGTGTGAGAGACTGTTGTGTGAGAGACTGTTGTGTTTGAGACTGTTGTGTGAGAGACTTTTGTGTGAGAGACTGTTGTGTGAGCGACTGTTGTGTATGAGATTATTGTAAGGATGAGTATCGAGCTGGAGACAGTTGTGTAGACTGTCGTTGCGTGGGAGATCGTAGAGTGGGAGACAGTTATGTAGAATGTAGACTGTCGTTGTGTGTGAGATCGTAGAGTGGGAGACAGTTGTATAGACTGTCGTTGTGTGGGAGATCGTAGAATGGGAGACAGTTGTGTAGACTGTCGTTGTGTGGGAGATCGTAGAGTGGGAGACAGTTGTGTAGACTGTCGTTGTGTGGGAGATCGTAGAATGGGAGACAGTTGTGTAGAATGTCGTTGTGTGAGATATCGTAGAGTGGGAGACAGTTGTGTAGAATGTCGTTGTGTGATAGATCGTAGAGTGGGAGGCAGTTGTGTAGAATGTCGTTGTGTGGGAGAGATCGTAGAGTGGGAGACAGTTGTGTAGAATGTCGTTGTGTGGGAGATCGTAGAGTGGGAGACAGTTGTGTAGAATGTCGTTGTGTGAGAGATCGTAGAGTGAAAGACAGTTGTGTAGAATGTCGTTGTGTGAGAGATCGTAGAGTGGGAGACAGTTGTGTAGAATGTCGTTGTGTGAGAGATCGTAGAGTGGGAGACAGTTGTGTAGAATGTCGTTGTGTGGGAGATCGTAGAGTGGGAGACAGTTGTGTAGAATGTCGTTGTGTGAGAGATCGTAGAGTGGGAGACAGTTGTGTAGACTGTCGTTGTGTGTGAGATCGTAGAGTGGGAGACAGTTGTGTAGAATGTCGTTGTGTGAGAGATCGTAGAGTGGGAGACAGTTGTGTAGAATGTCGTTGTGTGAGAGATCGTAGAGTGGGAGACAGTTGTGTAGAATGTCGTTGTGTGGGAGATCGTAGAGTGGGAGACAGTTGTGTAGAATGTCGTTGTGTGAGAGATCGTAGAGTGGGAGACAGTTGTGTAGACTGTCGTTGTGTGGGAGAGATCGTAGAGTAGGAGATAGTTGTATAGACTGTCGTTGTGTGTGAGATCGTAGAGTGGGAGACAGTTGTGTAGAATGTCGTTGTGTGAGAGATCGTAGAGTGGGAGACAGTTGTCTAGAATTTCGTTGTGTGAGAGATCGTAGAGTGGGAGACAGTTGTGTAGAATGTCGTTGTGTGGGAGATCGTAGAGTGGGAGACAGTTGTGTAGAATGTCGTTGTGTGGGAGATCGTAGAGTGGGAGACAGTTGTGTAGAATGTCGTTGTGTGAGAGATCGTAGAGTGGGAGACAGTTGTGTAGAATGTCGTTGTGTGAGAGATCGTAGAGTGGGAGACAGTTGTGTAGAATGTCGTTGTGTGAGAGATGGTAGAGTGGGAGACAGTTGTGTAGAATGTCGTTGTGTGAGAGATCGTAGAGTGGGAGACAGTTGTGTAGAATGTCGTTGTGTGAGAGAGATCGTAGAGTGGGAGACAGTTGTGTAGACTGTCGTTGTGTGTGAGATCGTAGAGTGGGAGACAGTTGTGTAGAATGTCATTGTGTGAGAGATCGTAGAGTGGGAGACAGTTGTGTAGAATGTCGTTGTGTGAGAGATCGTAGAGTGGGAGACAGTTGTGTAGAATGTCGTTGTGTGGGAGATCGTAGAGTGGGAGACAGTTGTGTAGAATGTCGTTGTGTGAGAGAGATCGTAGAGTGGGAGACAGTTGTGTAGACTGTCGTTGTGTGAGAGAGATCGTAGAGTGGGAGACAGTTGTGTAGAAAGTCGTTGTGTGAGAGAGATCGTAGAGTGGGAGACAGTTGTGTAGAATGTCGTTGTGTGAGAGATCGTAGAGTGGGAGACAGTTGTGTAGAATGCCGTTGTGTGAGAGATCGTAGAGTGGGAGACAGTTGTGTAGAATGTCGTTGTGTGGGAGATCGTAGAGTGGGAGACAGTTGTGTAGAATGTCGTTGTGTGAGAGATCGTAGAGTGGGAGACAGTTGAGTAGAATGTCGTTGTGTGAGAGAGATCGTAGAGTGGGAGACAGTTGTGTAGACTGTCGTTGTGTGTGAGATCGTAGAGTGGGAGACAGTTGTGTAGAATGTCGTTGTGTGAGAGATCGTAGAGTGGGAGACAGTTGTGTAGAATGTCGTTGTGTGAGAGATCGTAGAGTGGGAGACAGTTGTGTAGAATGTCGTTGTGTGGGAGAGATCGTAGAGTAGGAGATAGTTGTATAGACTGTCGTTGTGTGTGAGATCGTAGAGTGGGAGACAATTGTGTAGAATGTCGTTGTGTGAGAGATCGTAGAGTGGGAGACAATTGTGTAGAATGTCGTTGTGTGAGAGATCGTAGAGTGGGAGACAATTGTGTAGAATGTCGTTGTGTGAGAGATCGTAGAGTGGGAGACAGTTGTGTAGAATGTCGTTGTGTGAGAGATCGTAGAGTGGGAGACAGTTGTGTAGAATGTCGTTGTGTGGGAGAGATCGTAGAGTAGGAGATAGTTGTATAGACTGTCGTTGTGTGTGAGATCGTAGAGTGGGAGACAATTGTGTAGAATGTCGTTGTGTGAGAGATCGTAGAGTGGGAGACAGTTGTGTAGACTGTCGTTGTGTGGGAGATCGTAGAGTGGGAGACAGTTGTGTAGAATGTCGTTGTGTGAGAGATCGTAGAGTGGGAGACAGTTGTGTAGACTGTCGTTGTGTGGGAGATCGTAGAGTAGGAGACAGTTGTGTAGAATGTCGTTGTGTGAGAGATCGTAGAGTGGGAGACAGTTGTGTAGACTGTCGTTGTGTGGGAGATCGTAGAGTGGGAGACAGTTGTGTAGACTGTCGTTGTGTGGGAGATCGTAGAGTGGGAGACAGTTGTGTAGACTGTCGTTGTGTGGGAGATCGTAGAGTGGGAGACAGTTGTGTAGAATGTCGTTGTGTGGGAGATCGTAGAGTGGGAGACAGTTGTGTAGACTGTCGTTGTGTGAGAGATCGTAGAGTGGGAGACAGTTGTGTAGACTGTCGTTGTGTGGGAGATCGTAGAGTGGGAGACAGTTGTGTAGACTGTCGTTGTGTGGGAGATCGTAGAGTGGGAGACAGTTGTGTAGACTGTCGTTGTGTGGGAGATCGTAGAGTGGGAGACAGTTGTGTAGAATGTCGTTGTGTGAGAGATCGTAGAGTGGGAGACAGTTGTGTAGACTGTCGTTGTGTGGGAGATCGTAGAGTGGGAGACAGTTGTGTAGAATGTCGTTGTGTGGGAGATCGTAGAGTGGGAGACAGTTGTGTAGAATGTTGTTGTGTGTGGAAGACTTATTTCGGTGGGGAATTCCTGTCCTTTCTGATTATATCTGCAGCAGGCCAGTTTGAGCGTGTCTTTGTCCCGACCCATGCCGGTCTTTCACTCTTGCCGACGTCTTGACAGCTTGACAGCTTGACATCTTGACAGCTTGACAACTTGACAGCTTGACAGCTTAACAGCTTGACAGCTTGACAACTTGACAGCTTGCAACTTGACAACTTGACAGCTTGACAGCTTGCAACTTGACAACTTGACAGCTTGCAACTTGACAACTTGACAACTTGACAGCTTGCAACTTGACAACTTGACAGCTTGCAACTTGACAACTTGACAACTTGATAACTTGACAGCTTGCAACTTGACAGCTTGCAACTTGACAACTTGACAGCTTGCAACTTGACAACTTGACAACTTGACAGCTTGCAACTTGACAACTTGACAGCTTGCAACTTGGCAACTTGACAACTTGACAACTTGACAGCTTGCAACTTGACAACTTGACAGCTTGCAACTTGACAACTTGACAACAACTTGACAGCTTGCAACTTGACAACTTGACAACTTGACAACTTGACAGCTTGCAACTTGACAACTTGACAGCTTGCAACTTGGCAACTTGACAACTTGACAACTTGACAGCTTGCAACTTGACAACTTGACAGCTTGCAACTTGACAACTTGACAACAACTTGACAGCTTGCAACTTGACAAGAACTTGACAGCTAGCAACTTGACAGCTTGACAACTTGACAGCTTGCAACTTTGATGATTGAAGACCTGCTTCCTGAGTTGTGGTCAAGCTGGATCCTGGCCATTCTCCGATGCTGGCTCTTCATGTGTCTCCCTGCCAACTGTACATCGTAAATGTAGGACAGTAACTAATGTGTATGTTTAGTAAATGTTATAGTTATGGTTATAGTTAATAGTTATGGTTATGGTTAGTCGAAGACCCCGGTATCACAGCAAACGAATTAAAATTCACAATTATTCAACCGCTCGTAACAGTGGAATCATCGGAATTAAAATTCATCTCATTGAAGGAGCCAAACAAAGAAAGGGAGCTGTAGTCCCTATCATAACAGCTACATCGTCATCATGTGCCATACCGGTTGGCGTAGGTGATCATGTCCCTCCACAATCTTCTATCTACAGTGCATCGTATCAGTTCTGTTGTTGACTGTTTTCCATGCCATGACACCAAGCTATCCAGTATTTTCTCTCTTTGTCGCCCGCGATCTCTTTTTCCTTTTATTTTGCCAGTTGTAACCAAGTATTCCAACTTTCCTCTTCTCATGATGTGCCCGAAAAATGTTGATTGCTTCTTTCTGATGTTTTTTAAGAGCTCCCTTTTTTTGTGTTGTCCTCTTTGAGAACTTCCTCATTGGTCTTTTTAGCTAAGTTGACCATATTTTTGAAATCCCATTCCGGAACGGAATAATTTTACTTCAATTTTCCACAATAAAATTACATTTCTTCTTGTTGTCATTTTCAAGTGAATAATACATACATTTTAAAACATCTAAAAATATAGACCTACAATACGCTATCAGGATAATCAGGAGATAAAAAAAAAACAGTGATACTCACTTAAATTGAAGGTGAAACAGAGATGCTGTACTTTTCAGATGAGTGAATTTTCTGTAAAATGTCTTTCTTTGTATGCAGCATCTTATAAAATTCGACACATGTTCCCTCATAGTTCACTTTGGTGATCAACATGGCTTTTAAAGTTTCAACACCTAGTTGTGTTTTATCATTTGTCCACAAACTGTTCATCAGAGAAAACACTCGTTCTGTTGCAGCATTTGTTCCAGGTAGACACAAAAAGAACTCTGCCAACTTCAGAATATGTGAAACGGGCACATGATTGTTTCTGAAGTGGGAAGCTAGTTCAACCCAACGCTGCCCTGGTCATGTTTTATTAAGACTCCACTCACGAATTTTTTGTGAAGTAACGAACTGTATCATGTAGACATATTCGTCATACGTTTCATTTTCTTGAAAGTTGACTGAAGGCACTGTTTGACTCACTAATGATGAAGACTTCTCAATATCTTCCCAATTTGGTGTTCTGTTCAGCATTACCCAGCTGTAAGACTCTAGGTTTTGAAAATTATTTGCAGCCCATTTCTTCAAATAACTTAAAGCTGTTTCATAAAATGAAGAAACACTGGCGTTAAACTTGTTCACATCATCACGTGGAAATCCTTCCATTTCCAGCTTCTTAAGGATTATCTGAACTCTTGATGGCAAGAAGCCGTCTTCCAGCTTGGACTCCAAGATAGCTTTCAACCTATTGATGTTGTCAATGGCTTCAAATACAGTGACCATCTGTCCCTCTACTTTCTGCACTGCTTCGTGGAAAGAGGATGCCTGACTGTCAACCAAAATAAGCCATGCCTCAGACAGTGGGTTTTCAAAGAATTCCTGTATAAAAACTGGGCATCTGTCTTGAGATTGAAAATATGATTTTAGAGGCAGGAACATGTAAAGAACCCTTTCAACAGCAGGCAAGAGCGCAAGCCATCTAGTTTGTGCATAACCTAAAATCATCTGGAAGTCTGTGTCGACAAACTGACAAAACTCCTTGAGACTTTCAACTCTAACTGTGTATGATTTGAAGTACAGATAAATTTTTGCAATAGTCATTTCAACATTAACAGGCAATACGTCTGCAGCTGCTCGAACAGTGTTGTGGAAAATATGGCAAGCACACCCAACACCTATCAAACTATGTCCAAGGTTTTCTTTCAGTTTTGTGAAAACATTACATTGTTCTGTCCTTGTCTGCACATAATCCAACTACTTTCAGTTCTAAACCATTTTCAGTTAGACAGTCAATAAGAAAACTACTTACTATATCAGATGTTTCACCCGGCAATGACTTCAACTCTAATATTTTAACTTTCAGTCCCTTATTGCGACCAAAGTATCTGACAAGCAAAGGAAAAATCTTGATTTCTTTGTGGTTGGAGGCATCTGTCAGTATGGAGATAAATGTTACGTTTTCTAGGTCACATCTCAACTCGTTTAGAGCATACGGGGTGTGAACACATTCCGAATAATAGCTTCTGTTTTCGTACGTGCACAAGCACATTTTGGTTCTAAAGTTACCTGAAGCAATTTTGATGTGCAGTCCATAGATCTAAACGTGTGATTGTGCATCACTGTATGATATGCAAAGGCACCTTCTGTAGCAGCTAACTGTTCTTCTTTGTCACCAACCTGTTCAGCTCGAAAAAAAAATTGTAAACGACGAGCTTGATGCAGCAGTAGCGACGGCTCTCTTATGTTTATCACTATTTATGTGGCTCTTAATATCACCACGTCCACTATGGTTAATAGTAAACCCGGATGAACATATATTACATCTTACAGTGAAGTCTGATGACGATGTAGACTTTTTTATAAAAGGGTATTCCTTTTGTAAATCTTGATTAAAACTACAATTACGCTTCGGTGCCATTTTTTGCGAAAGTGAAAGTGAAAGTTAGTAACACAACGAATATATACGAGATTTAAAACTAGGAGCGCATTCTACTGTTTTGATATTAAACAAAATTGTCTACACAGCAACGGAATAATATTTTTTTTTAATTGAAGAAATGTACGCCGTATACCAAAATGGCAAAATTGGTAAACATTTGTGTCCCAACTTATTTTTTACCAAATCCGGGACAAAAGCTAAAAAAATATGCCAAAATCGGGACAAAACCGGTACGGCAGCTAATCCGGGACAAAGGTTCAAAAAATGTCAAATTCCGGGACTGTCCCGGACAATCCGGGACTGTCCCGGATAGCACCTTATTTTAGCTGTCCAGGGAACTTTCAACATTCTTCTGAGAAATCCCATCTCTGTGGCCTCCAATCATCTTTTCATTTGTTTGTCCACTGTCCATGATTCGCTTCCATAGGTCAGAATTGGTTCTATATAGCACCGATGAACTCCCTTTCTCATTTTTATTGACAGATTTGTTGCATAAGATATTTTTAACCTTCTGAAATGCTATTTTGGCTTGAGCTATTCTGCTTTTTATTTCTGTGGTGCATCTCCCATCTGATGTTATTATTGTGCCAAAGTTTTTGAAACGTTTCACTTGATTCAAATTTGTCCTGTTTGTTTTTATTCTGCATGATGGTGGTGATTGTTTCTTCGATATAACCATTACTTCTGTTTTCTTACTATTCAGACTGAGATCTTTCTTGTTGCTTTCTTTTACTATTATGTCTATCATTTCTTGTAGTTCATTCTCTGTCTCTGCTATTAAGACTGTGTCATCCGCATATCGCAAATTATGTATGTTGTGACCGTTGACTTCAATTCCTTTTTTGTCTACTATTGATCTCATAATATATTCGCTGTCAAGTGAAAACAAATCCGGCGACAGAACACAGCCTTGTCTGACTTCTTGCTTTATATATTGGAATTGTCCTGTTTGGTTGTACAGCTACAGCCCACGCCAAAAGACACAAGGCCAAGCGGTACCGAAAGTGAACGCAGCTGAACTGTCCTTCGTCATACGATGTCATCATTCATCGTAAGCAATCGGGAGATCGAAACATGATCCGAATGAAAACACAGCTCACGGTGTGCACAGAGCACTAAACTCAGTAGCTCCGGCAGCAAACCGAACTTAGAATGTGAGGAAACTGCAACAAGGAACTATTGTGAGGGGCATGTTTCAATGGTCCATGCTGTACTGGGGCTGGTTTCAATGGTCCATGCTGTACTGGGGCATGTTTCAATGGTCCATGCTGTACTGGGGCATGTTTCAATGGTCCATGCTGTACTGGGGCATGTTTCAATGGTCCATGCTGTACTGGGGCATGTTTCAATGGTCCATGCTGTACTGGGGCTGGTTTCAATGGTCCATGCTGTACTGGGGCATGTTTCAATGGTCCATGCTGTACTGGGGCATGTTTCAATGGTCCATGCTGTACTGGGGCATGTTTCAATGGTCCATGCTGTACTGGGGCATGTTTCAATGGTCCATGCTGTACTGGGGCATGTTTCAATGGTCCATGCTGTACTGGGGCATGTTTCAATGGTCCATGCTGTACCGGGGGATGTTAGAGTAGTCCATTCTGTACCGGGACATGTTTGAATGGTCCATGCTGTATCTGGTCATGTTTGAATATTCCGTGTTGTACCAGTAAAAAAAAAAAGTAAAGTACCCCCTTCACGCCAAGTGGCGTATAGGGAATATGGTGTTAGTGACCATAAATTTTACAGACCTTCGGCATATGATATTTGGGGTAACGTGGTCGGTATTACGCCCGTGCCGCTTTACATTCCCAGAAAAAAATCTGGTACCCATTAAACGCTGGGTGAACCCGGAGCCGTCGGTTGGGATCGAACCCTACCTCTTGTCCTTTGTAGTCCAGTTCACTAACCACTGAGCTATCGCGGCTCCCTTTGTTGTACCAGGGCATGTTTGAATGTTCCCCGTTGAATGCCAGTATATGGGCTCAGTTGAATGTTCCCCGTTGAATGCCAGTATATGGGCTCAGTTGAATGTTCACAGTTGAATGCCAGTATATGGGCTCAGTTGAATGTTCCCCGTTGAATGCCAGTATATGGGCTCAGTTGAATGTTCCCCGTTGAATGCCAGTATATGGGCTCAGTTGAATGTTCCCTATCCGGTCTTGAACAGTGTCATCTTCGCGATCTCAGCCTTTCATTATTTCATGTGAAATGGTTTTACCAAATGGCTAGATCACATGTCTCATACACTTCTCGCTAACACAACTGTGTGTGTATTTATTTAAAGATGTGAAAATATGTTATTTGTTAAGACTTTAGGAAATCTCTAGCTTGTGAACTCTCTGGAGTATGCCAGCAAATGATCACCAACAGTGTCTTTTCCATAAATCGTATTCGTTTGTTAAAATCTACATTTAGAGCTGAGGTCTCGTAGAGAAGCGATCGAACCTATTGATACGTGTGTGATCTTGTACTGATTGATTTGTCCAATCACGCGCTAATTAAGGTAATTACCGCCTGAGTGTGTCAGATGTGCACCTGCTTGAGTGTTTATGGCCAGTGTCACTGCTTCTTTCTCTCTCTCTCTCTCTCTCTATTTCTCTTGATGTATGTTTATATGTGTGTATATATGTGTGTATATATGTGTGTATATGTGTTTATATGTGTGTGTGTAATAAGAGGCCCAACCGTTTTTGGTTATGGCCCACCACAATCAAGGCACGGGCTGATAAAGAACTAGGAAGTTATATCTGGGACTTCCTGAAACCTTTCAGCCAATCAGATCTCGCGATCAAATTGAGTCTTTGCTTGTGGCCTATCGTTAACGTCAGTGCTTGCTGTGGTGTGTCGGGCTCAGCTGTAAAGTGCAAAATATGTGTTACTGCTTGGACTGGACAATACCTAATGTACACGTGAGTTCTGTGACTCCTCGTTTATAGTGTAGCATGTCGTCCCGTCTAATCAATCACTCAATCATTCAGTCATCATTCGCTTGGTCAAATACGTTGCATGCAAACTATCTTTAGCAATCTGTATTTTGTGGCAATCGCAGTCTGTGGTAACAATTACTATCACAATTATTTTTATAGATATACTATCACCATCCTCACACAACATCACCTCTACTATCACCATCCTCACACAACATCACCTCTACTATCACCATCCTCACACAACATCACCTCTACTATCACCATCCTCACACAACATCACCTCTACTATCACCATCATCACACAACATCACCTCTACTATCACCATCATCACACATCACCTCTACTATCACCATCATCACACAACATCACCTCTACTATCACCATCATCACACAACATCACCTCTACTATCACACAACATCACCTCTACTATCACCATCATCACACAACATCACCTCTACTATCACCATCATCACACAACATCACCTCTACTATCACACAACATCACCTCTACTATCACACAACATCACCTCTACTATCACCATCATCACACAACATCACCTCTACTATCACACAACATCACCTCTACTATCACCATCATCACACAACATCACCTCCACTATCACCATCAACACACAACATCACCTATACTATCACCATCAACACACAACATCACCTGCAATCACCATCAACATCACCTCCACTATCACCATCAACACACAACATCACCTCCACTATCACCATCAACACACAACATCACCTCTACTATCACCATCATCACACAACATCACCTCTGCTATCACCATCAACACACAACATCACCTCTACTATCACCATCATCACACAACATCACCTCCACTATCACCATCAACACACAACATCACCTCTACTATCACCATCAACACACAACATCACCTCTACTATCACCATCAACACACAACATCACCTCTACTATCACCATCAACACACAGCATCACCTCCACACATCGCCACCACCACTTACCATCATTGCTACCACTATTACCATCACCATTAACACCATCATCACATACCACTACATACCATCACCACTACCACAACCATCAGATACCATCACCACTACCACAACCATTAGGTATCATCACCACTACCACAACCATTAGGTACCATCACCACTACCACAACCATCAGATACCATCACCACTACCACAACCATTAGGTACCATCACCACTACCACAACCATCAGATACCATCACCACTACCACAACCATCAGATACCATCACCACTACCACAATCATTAGGTACCATCACCACTACCACAACCATCAGATACCATCACCACTACCACAATCATTAGGTACCATCACCACTACCACAACCATCAGATACCATCACCACTACCACAACCATTAGATACCATCACCACTACCACAACCATCAGATACCATCACTACTACCACAACCATCAGATACCATCACCACTACCACAATCATTAGATACCATCACCACTACCACAACCATCAGATACCATCACTACTACCACAACCATTAGATACCATCACCACTACCACAATCATTAGATACCATCACCACTACCACAACCATCAGATACCATCACTACTACCACAACCATTAGATACCATCACCACTACCACAACCATCAGATACCATCACCACTACCACAATCATTAGATACCATCACCACTACCACAATCATTAGATACCATCACCACTACCACAACCATCAGATACCATCACCACTACCACAACCATCAGATACCATCACCACTACCACAACCATCAGATACCATCACCACTACCACAACCATCAGATACCATCACCACTACCACAACCATCAGATACCATCATCACTACCACAACCATCAGATACCATCACCACTACCACAACCATCAGATACCATCACCACTACCACAACCATTAGATACCATCACCACTACCACAATCATTAGGTACCATCACCACTACCACAACCATTAGATACCATCACCACTACCACAACCATTAGATACCATCACCACTACCACAACCATTAGATACCATCACTAGTACCACAATCATTAGATACCATCACCACTACCACAACCATCAGATACCATCACTACTACCACAATCATTAGATACCATCACCACTACCACAACCATTAGATACCATCACTACTACCACAATCATTAGATACCATCACCACTACCACAACCATCAGATACCATCACCACTACCACAATCATTAGATACCATCACCACTACCACAACCATTAGAGATAGACTGGTAGAGAGGAGGATATAATGATAGAGGGGTGGGTAGGATAGAATGGAAGAAAAGATGATATAATGATGGAGAGGTGGGTAGGATAGACTGGTAGAGAGGATGATATAATGATAGAGTGGTGGGTAGGATAGAATGGAAGAAAAGATGATATAATGATGGAGAGGTGGGTAGGATAGACTGGTAGAGAGGATGATACAATGATGGAGAGGTGGGTAGGATAGAATGGAAGAAAAGATGATATAATGATGGAGAGGTGGGTAGGATAGACTGGTAGAGAGGATGATATAATGATAGAGGGGTGGGTAGGATAGAATGGAAGAAAAGATGATATAATGATGGAGAGGTGGGTAGGATAGACTGGTAGAAAGGATGATACAATGATGGAGAGGTGGGTAGGATAGAATGGAAGAAAAGATGATATAATGATGGAGAGGTGGGTAGGATAGACTGGTAGAGAGGATGATATAATGATAGAGAGATGGATAAGATAAAATAGATGAAAAGATGATATAATGATGGAGAGGTGGGTAGGTTAAAATGGAAGAAAAGATGATATAATGATGGACAGATGGGTAGGATAGAATGGTAGAAAAGATGATATAATGATGGGCAGATGGATAGGATAGACTGGTAGAGAGGATGATATAATGATGGAGAGATGGGTAGGATAGAATGGTAGAAAAGATGACATAACGATGGAGAGATGGGTAGGATAGAATGGTAGAAAAGATGATATAATGATGGAGAGATAGGTAGGATAGAATGGTTGAAAAGATGACATAACGATGGAGAGATGGGTAGGATAGAATGGAAGAAAAGATGATATAACGATGGAGAGATGGGTAGGATAGAATGGAAGAAAAGATGATATAATGATGGAGAGATGGGTAGGATAGAATGGTAGAAAAGATGATATAATGATGGAGAGATGGGTAGGATAGAATGGTAGAAAAGATGATATAATGATGGAGAGATGGGTAGGATAGAATTGAAGAAAAGATGATATAATGATGGAGAGATGGGTAGGTTAGAATGGAAGAAAAGATGATATAATGATGGGCAGATGGGTAGGATAGACTGGTAGAGAGGATGATATAATGATGGAGAGATGGGTAGGATAGAATTGAAGAAAAGATGATATAATGATGGAGAGATGGGTAGGTTAGAATGGAAGAAAAGATGATATAATGATGGGCAGATGGGAGGGATAGACTGGTAGAGAGGATGATATAATGATGGAGAGATGGGTAGGATAGAATTGAAGAAAAGATGATATAATGATGGAGAGATGGGTAGGTTAGAATGGTAGAAAAGATGATATAATGATGGGCAGATGGGTAGGATAGACGGGTAGAGAGGATGATATAATGATGGAGAGATGGGTAGGTTAGAATGGAAGAAAAGATGATATAATGATGGACAGATGGGTAGGATAGAATGGTAGAAAAGATGATATAATGATGGGCAGATGGGTAGGATAGACTGGTAGAGAGGATGATATAATGATGGAGAGATGGGTAGGATAGAATGGTAGAAAAGATGACATAACGATGGAGAGATGGGTAGGACAGAATGGTAGAGAAGATGATATAATGATGGAGAGATAGGTAGGATAGAATGGTAGAAAAGATGACATAACGATGGAGAGATGGGTAGGATAGAATGGTAGAAAAGATGATATAATGATGGAGAGATGGGTAGGATAGAATTGAAGAAAAGATGATATAATGATGGAGAGATGGGTAGGTTAGAATGGAAGAAAAGATGATATAATGATGGGCAGATGGGAGGGATAGACTGGTAGAGAGGATGATATAATGATGGAGAGATGGGTAGGATAGAATTGAAGAAAAGATGATATAATGATGGAGAGATGGGTAGGTTAGAATGGTAGAAAAGATGATATAATGATGGGCAGATGGGTAGGATAGACGGGTAGAGAGGATGATATAATGATGGAGAGATGGGTAGGTTAGAATGGAAGAAAAGATGATATAATGATGGACAGATGGGTAGGATAGAATGGTAGAAAAGATGATATAATGATGGGCAGATGGGTAGGATAGACTGGTAGAGAGGATGATATAATGATGGAGAGATGGGTAGGATAGAATGGTAGAAAAGATGACATAACGATGGAGAGATGGGTAGGACAGAATGGTAGAGAAGATGATATAATGATGGAGAGATAGGTAGGATAGAATGGTAGAAAAGATGACATAACGATGGAGAGATGGGTAGGATAGAATGGTAGAAAAGATGATATAATGATGGAGAGATGGGTAGGATAGAATGGAAGAAAATATGATATAATGATGGAGAGATGGGTAGGATAGAATGGTAGAAAAGATGATATAATGATGGAGAGATGGGTAGGATAGAATGGAAGAAAAGATGATATAATGATGGAGAGATGGGTAGGATAGAATGGTAGAAAAGATGATATAATGATGGAGAGATGGGTAGGATAGAATGGTAGAAAAGATGATATAATGATGGAGAGATTGGTAGGATAGAATGGTAGAAAAGATGATATAATGATGGAGAGATGGGTAGGATAGAATTGAAGAAAAGATGATATAATGATGGAGAGATGGGTAGGTTAGAATGGAAGAAAAGATGATATATTGATGGGCAGATGGGTAGGATAGACTGGTAGAGAGGATGATATAATAATGGAGAGATGGGTAGGATAGAATGGTAGAAAAGATGACATAACGATGGAGAGATGGGTAGGATAGAATGGAAGAAAAGATGACATAATGATTGACAGATGCGTAGGTTAGAATGGAAGAAAAGGTGATATAATGAGGGAGAGATAGATAAGATAGAATGGAGGAAAGATGACGTAATGATGGAGAGATAGGTAAGATAGAATAACGGACAGCTAAGTTGACGGACAGATAAAGATAGAGAGATTACAAACTGGACAAAAAGAATTGTGAGGCTCGACAGATCAGGGAGTGAAATTGTAGCATAATAGTTGAGGAAACGGTCTCACTGTCAATATAGTCATCCCATAGACACTGAGAAACATTAGCATATCGACTGGTAATATCAACCAGGAAGATAAAGCTAATTTCATTACTTTGTCAAATATGATGTCACCAACCCGGAAGATAAAGCTCATTTCATTACTTTGTCAAATATGATGTCACCAACCAGGAAGATAAAGCTCATTTCATTACTTTGTCAAATATGATGTCACCAACCAGGATGATAAAGCTCATTTCATTACTTTGTCAAATATGATGTCATCAACCAGGAAGATAAAGCTCATTCCGTTACTATGTCAAATATGATGTCATCAACCAGGATGATGAAGCTCATTGAGTTACTATGTCAAATATGGTAATATCAACCAGGAAGATAAAGCTCATTCCGTTACTATATCAAATATGGTAATATCAACCAGGAAGATAAAGCTCATTGAGTTACTATGTCAAATATGGTAATATCAACCAGGAAGATAAAGCTCATTGAGTTACTATATCAAATATAGTAATATCAACCAGGAAGATAAAGCTCATTGAGTTACTATGTCAAATATGGTAATATCAACCAGGAAGATAAAGCTCATTGAGTTACTATATCAAATATGGTAATATCAACCAGGAAGATAAAGCTGATTCCGTTACTATATCAAATATGGTAATATCAACCAGGAAGATAAAGCACATTGAGTTACTATGTCAAATATGGTAATATCAACCAGGAAGATAAAGCTCATTGAGTTACTATGTCAAATATGGTAATATCAACCAGGAAGATAAAGCTCATTGAGTTACTATGTCAAATATGGTAAAATCAACCAGGAAGATAAAGCTCATTGAGTTACTATGTCAAATATGGTAATATCAACCAGGAAGATAAAGCTCATTCCGTTACTATATCAAATATGGTAATATCAACCAGGAAGATAAAGCTCATTGAGTTACTATATCAAATATGGTAATATCAACCAGGAAGATAAAGCTCATTGAGTTACTATGTCAAATATGGTAATATCAACCAGGAAGATAAAGCTCATTGAGTTACTATGTCAAATATGGTAATATCAACCAGGAAGATAAAGCTCATTGAGTTACTATATCAAATATGGTAATATCAACTAGGAAGATAAAGCTCATTCCGTTACTATATCAAATATGGTAATATCAACCAGGAAGATAAAGCTCATTGAGTTACTTTGTCAAATATGGTAATATCAACTAGGAAGATAAAGCTCATTCCGTTACTATATCAAATATGGTAATATCAACCAGGAAGATAAAGCTCATTGAGTTACTATATCAAATATGGTAATATTAACCAGGAAGATAAAGCTCATTCCGTTACTATATCAAATATGGTAATATCAACCTGGAAGATAAAGCTCATTTCATTACTTTGTCAAATATGGTAATATCAACCAGGAAGATAAAGTTCATTCCGTTACTATATCAAATATGGTAATATCAACCAGGAAGATAAAGCTCATTGAGTTACTATGTCAAATATGGTAATATCAACCAGGAAGATAAAGTTCATTCCGTTACTATATCAAATATGGTAATATCAACCAGGAAGATAAAGCTCATTGAGTTACTATGTCAAATATGGTAATATCAACCAGGAAGATAAAGCTCATTGAGTTACTATGTCAAATATGGTAATATCAACCAGGAAGATAAAGTTCATTCCGTTACTATATCAAATATGGTAATATCAACTAGGAAGATAAAGCTCATTGAGTTACTATATCAAATATGGTAATATCAACCAGGAAGATAAAGTTCATTCCGTTACTATATCAAATATGGTAATATCAACCAGGAAGACAAAGCTCATTGAGTTACTATATCAAATATGGTAATATCAACTAGTAAGATAAAGCTCATTGAGTTACTATATCAAATATGGTAATATCAACCAGGAAGATAAAGCTCATTGAGTTACTATATCAAATATGGTAATATCAACCAGGAAGATAAAGCTCATTGAGTTACTATATCAAATATGGTAATATCAACTAGGAAGATAAAGCTCATTGAGTTACTATATCAAATATGGTAATATCAACCAGGAAGATAAAGCTCATTGAGTTACTATATCAAATATGGTAATATCAACCAGGAAGTTAAAGCTCATTGAGTTACTATGTCAAATATGGTAATATCAACCAGGAAGATAAAGCTCATTGAGTTACTATGTCAAATATGGTAATATCAACCAGGAAGATAAAGCTCATTTCATTACTTTGTCAAATATGGTAATATCAACCAGGAAGATAAAGCTCATTGAGTTACTATATCAAATATGGTAATATTAACCAGGAAGATAAATTTCATCCCGTTCCTATGTAAATAATCGGTGTCGTCAACAGACATTAATTGTTGTGACACTCACCGTCATTAATTGCAGTGACACGTCACTCAAACAAATAAGCTACAACTACATCACAATTACGATAAGAACCCATTTTGAAATGAAGGTTTTAGCTTTATCAGTGCCCCTACACACACACAGGCACCATACAAACACTTTATACACACGACCAACACAGCTTCAATCGTGAAGGACGTGGCCCCAATTTGTTTCCAGGAAAAGTGGATGGGTCATTCCACGTGTGAAATGAGGTCAATGTATTCAGATCGTTGTATTGTGCTAGCTGTGCCTGCCCAGCATTTGAAAGGGGACCAAGTCTTGCCAAACACACTTGCGTCATCGGCACTGACTGCTGCACAAATATCGCGTCATACACAATAAAGGGATTACCGTGGATACAAGGGGCTGGGTGAGATGTGCATATAGGATGTTGGCTTGGCTTGAAGTATTAAATGGGAACTGGGTGGTTCACATGTCGGGCTCTGAACAACTGGGTGGTTCACATGTCGGGCTCTGAACAACTGGGTGGTTCACATGTCGGGCTCTGAGCAAGTGGGTGGTTCACATGTCGGGCTCTGAGCAAGTGGGTGGTTCACATGTCGGGCTCTGAGCAAGTGGGTGGTTCACATGTCGGGCTCTGAACAAGTGGGTGGTTCACATGTCGGGCTCTGAACAAGTGGGTGGTTCACATGTCGGGCTCTGAGCAAGTGGGTGGTTCACATGTCGGGCTCTGAGCAAGTGGGTGGTTCACATGTCGGGCTCTGAGCAAGTGGGTGGTTCACATGTCGGGCTCTGAATAAGAGGGTGGTTCACATGTCGGGCTCTGAACAAGTGGGTGCTTCACATGTCGGGCTCTGAACAAGAGGGTCCGTGGTTCGATTCCTACTACAGGCGATGGAAAATAAAAACAAACAAAAAAACAAATTCGTGCTTTCTAAGTGGCTTTACCCTTCCATGATCTCTGGGTATTGAGATCCGGTGTCTCGTCATGCAGCCTTTATTCTCCAATCATTAAAGAACTCGTGACTTTACCCTTCCATGATCTCTGGGTATTAAGATCCGGTGTCTCGTCATGCAGCCTTTATACTCCAATCATTAAAGAACTCGTGGAAATCATATTCTCTCTGTGGTTTTACTAACTACAGGTCATGTGGCTTCTCTTGGATTGGAAATGATAACTTACCACCACTGTGTGTCTATATGTTTGTAATTGGAGTCATCAATGATGGCTTAACATCATCAAGTGCTATGACGATCATCATTTTCGGGAGGACGTGAACTCCCATGGTATATGGTGGATAGGCGGCAGGAACCATTGAAGGCTATGTCTGAAAAGTGTTCCTTCTTGCAGTTTCCTCATATTCCAAGTCCGGCTTGTTGCAGGAGCTACTGAGTTAAGTGCTCTGTGCACACCGTGAGCTGTGTGTCTCATCCGTTTTGCTCCTGCTTCGATATCCCGCTTGTTTACGATGAATGATGATATCGTATGACGGAACAGTTGGCTGTGTTCACTTTCTGCGCGGTTTCGCCTTATGTCTTTTGGCGTGTGCTGAGACTGCTACGATGGGGACTACAGTTACCTTTCTTTGTTTGGGAAATGAGTTAGTAATTCGGATGATTCCACTGGCACGGGCGGTTGAGCAATTATGGATTTTAATTCGTTTGCTGTGATACGGAGGCCTTCCATAACCAATAATAATAAGAACTCGTGGCTTTACCCTTCCATGATCTCTGGCTAGTGAGATCTGGTGTCTCGTCATGCAGCCTTTATACTCCAATCATTAAAGAACTCGTGACTTTACCCTTCCATGATCTCTTGGTAATGAGATCCGGTGTCTCGTCATGCAGCCTTTATTCTCCAATCATTAAAGAACTCGTGGCTTTACCCTTCCATGATCTCTGGCTAGTGAGATCTGGTGTCTCGTCATGCAGCCTTTATTCTCCAATCATTAAAGAACTCGTGGCTTTACCCTTCCATGATCTCTGGCTAGTGAGATCCGGTGTCTCGTCATGCAGCCTTTATTCTCCAATCATTAAAGAACTCGTGGCTTTACCCTTCCATGATCTCTGGCTAGTGAGATCCGGTGTCTCGTCATGCAGCCTTTATTCTCCAATCATTAAAGAACTCGTGGCTTTACCCTTCCATGATCTCTGGCTAGTGAGATCCGGTGTCTCGTCATGCAGCCTTTATTCTCCAATCATTAAAGAACTCGTGGCTTTACCCTTCCATGATCTCTGGCTAGTGAGATCCGGTGTAGACTGCCATACTGCCTTGCAGGTATGCTCGGGAAAGTAAAAGGCTAAGGGGTGGTACCCTGAAGTAAACAACCAGTAGGCAACAGAAAACCACCGTCGTAATTTCTTTGTACAATCATGAATCGCCACAACAGAGGTGAGATGGTAGATGTACAACAGAGGTGAGATGCAGGATGGCTCAGAAAAAAAAGTAGCTTTCCGAGAAATAAGGAAGATACTATGCAGTCCATTTTTGACAATAAAAACAAGAAAAAGAGTTCCTAAATGTGTAGAGCCAGTCTTAACATATCGATGTGAATCATGGACAATAGGATAACAGACAAGAAAATCACCGGAGGCTGTAGAAATTCGGTTTTACAGAAGAATGTTGAAAATACCATGGATAGCTAAGAAGAGTAATGAAAACGTTCTGAAAGAGACCAAAGCAAAAAGAGAGCTAATTTCCAATATTAGGAAGAAACAATCATCATTTTTTGGCCATGTAACGAGAAGAGAACAGCTGGAATATATTGTAACAACTGGGAAAATTGAGGGACGAAGTGATAGAGGGAAGCAAAGAGAAAATTACTAGACAGCTTAAGAGAATGGCTTGGCAGAAGGTCAACAACAGAAATGATAAATAACTGTCGAGATCGAAAGTTGTGGAGAGCCATGATCACCTACGCCAGCAGGCACGGTGTGGCTCGCACGTTTGATATTAAATTCTGCGTCTCGCGAGATATATGCCAGGGAAGACTATAAGATTGTTGTGATATGCAGGGAAGACTGTAAGATTGTTGTGATATGCAGGGAAGACTGTAAGATTGTTGTGATATGCAGGGAAGACTGTAAGATTGTTGTGATATGCAGGGAAAGCTGTAATATTGAAGTGATATGCAGGGAAAGCTGTAAGATTGAAGTGATATGCAGGGAAGGCTGTAAGATTGATGTGATATGCAGGGAAGACTGTAAGATTGTTGTGATATGCAGGGAAGGCTGTAAGATTGACGTGATATGCAGGGAAGGCTGTAAGATTGAAGTGATATGCAGGGAAGGCTGTAAGATTGACGTGATATGCAGGGAAAGCTGTAAGATTGCTTGATATGCAGGGAAGACTGTAAGATTGAAGTGATATGCAGGGAAGGCTGTAAGATTGACGTGATATGCAGGGAAGGCTGTAAGATTGACGAGATATGCAGGGAAAGCTGTAAGATTGAAGTGGTATACAGGGAAGGTTGTAAGATTGAAGTGGTATACAGGGAAGGTTGTAAGATTGAAGTGATATGCAGGGAAAGCTGTAAGATTGACGAGATATGCAGGGAAAGCTGTAAGATTGAAGTGGTATACAGGGAAGGGTGTAAGTTTGAAGTGGTATACAGGGAAGGTTGTAAGATTGAAGTGATATGCAGTGAAGGCTGTATTATTGAAGTGGTATGCAGGGAAGGTTGTATTATTGAAGTGGTATGCAGGGAAGGCTGTATTATTGAAGTGGTATGCAGGGAAAGCTGTATTATTGAAGTGGTATGCAGGGAAGGCTGTATTATTGAAGTGGTATGCAGGGAAGGCTGTATTATTGAAGTGGTATGCAGGGAAGGCTGTATTATTGAAGTGATATGCAGGGAAGGCTGTATTATTGAAGTGGTATGCAGGGAAAGCTGTATTATTGAAGTGGTATGCAGGGAAGGCTGTATTATTGAAGTGGTATGCAGGGAAGGCTGTATTATTGAAGTGGTATGCAGGGAAGGCTGTATTATTGAAGTGGTATACAAGGAAGGGCGTAAGATTTAAGTGATTTGCTGGTTTGTTTTGCAGGAAAGGCTGGGGTAACGTGATGGACAGGTCATGACCGACGAGTTGAAGGCTGACTTCTAATAGATAGGTCGTATAGAGAAGACCAATGGGGCTGACCATATTGCTAGATGGCAGATCGAGACCAGCGCCTAGAGAATGATACACCGGCCCTGGTGGCAGCGGCCAGAAACGGACAGTCATCTCTGGTGATGCAGCTCGTCACCCAAGGTCACGATCTGAACGTCAAGGACAAAGATGGCGCTACTGCTCTGTACTGGGTGTGTTGTCGTGGCTATGACGACATCGGCAACGTTCTACTCACTGCCGGATGTGACGTCAATGCTCGCGTCAGCTGGGGAGCTACTGCCCTCCTAGCGGCCACCGACAATGGACAGGAAAGCTGTGTCAGGCAGCTCCTTGAACAGTAAGATGTTCTGTCACTGTGTGTAGACAGTTGCACATCCTCATTTCATGTAAGATGTTCTGTCACTGTGTGTAGACATTTGCACATCCTCATTTCATGTAAGATGTTCTGTCACTGTGTGTAGACATTTGCACATCCTCATTTCATGTAAGATGTTCTGTCACTGTGTGTAGACAGTTGCACATCCTCATTTCATGTAAGATGTTCTGTCACTGTGTGTAGACATTTGCACATCCTCATTTCATGTAAGATGTTCTGTCACTGTGTGTAGACATTTGCACATCCTCATTTCATGTAAGATGTTCTGTCACTGTGTGTAGACATTTGCACATCCTCATTTCATGTAAGATGTTCTGTCACTGTGTGTAGACATTTGCACATCCTCATTTCATGTAAGATGTTCTGTCACTGTGTGTAGACATTTGCACATCCTCATTTCATGTAAGATGTTCTGTCACTGTGTGTAGACATTTGCACATCCTCATTTCATGTAAGATGTTCTGTCACTTTGTGTAGACATTTGCACATCCTCATTTCATGTAAGATGTTCTGTCACTTTGTGTAGACATTTGCACATCCTCATTTCATGTAAGATGTTCTGTCACTGTGTGTAGACATTTGCACATCCTCATTTCATGTAAGATGTTCTGTCACTGTGTGTAGACATTTGCACATCCTCATTTCATGTAAGATGTTCTGTCACTGTGTGTAGACATTTGCACATCCTCATTTCATGTAAGATGTTCTGTCACTTTGTGTAGACATTTGCACATCCTCATTTCATGTAAGATGTTCTGTCACTGTGTGTAGACATTTGCACATCCTCATTTCATGTAAGATGTTCTGTCACTGTGTGTAGACATTTGCACATCCTCATTTCATGTAAGATGTTCTGTCACTTTGTGTAGACATTTGCACATCCTCATTTCATGTAAGATGTTCTGTCACTGTGTGTAGACATTTGCACATCCTCATTTCATGTAAGATGTTCTGTCACTTTGTGTAGACATTTGCACATCCTCATTTCATGTAAGATGTTCTGTCACTGTGTGTAGACATTTGCACATCCTCATTTCATGTAAGATGTTCTGTCACTGTGTGTAGACATTTGCACATCCTCATTTCATGTAAGATGTTCTGTCACTTTGTGTAGACATTTGCACATCCTCATTTCATGTAAGATGTTCTGTCACTGTGTGTAGACATTTGCACATCCTCATTTCATGTAAGATGTTCTGTCACTGTGTGTAGACATTTGCACATCCTCATTTCATGTAAGATGTTCTGTCACTGTGTGTAGACATTTGCACATCCTCATTTCATGTAAGATATTCTGTCACTGTGTGTAGACATTTGCACATCATCAGAGAGTGAGGTAATTGCCATGAGACCTGGCACCAACCTTCAAGCCAGGCACAATTACGAGATCAGTGATGAGTGTCAGAGACCACATGAAATGGTGACGTCTAGTTAGCGTGAGGCTCTGTTTCTTGAACGAATGAAGTGTTTGATGGCAGCAGTGGAGAAGTGATTGAACGAATGACGTGTTTGATGGCAGCAGTGGAGAAGTGATTGAACGAATGAAGTGTTTGATGGCAGCAGTCGAGAAGTGATTGAACGAATGAAGTGTTTGATGGCAGCAGTGGAGAAATTATTGAACGAATGAAGTGTTTGATGGCAGCAGTGGAGAAGTGATTGAACGAATGACGTGTTTGATGGCAGCAGTAGAGAAGTGATTGAACGAATGAAGGGTTTGATAGCAGCAGTAGAGAAGTGATTGAACGAATGACGTGTTTGATAGCAGCAGTAGAGAAGTGATTGAACGAATGACGTGTTTGATGGCAGCAGTAGAGAAGTTATTGAACGAATGACGTGTTTGATGGCAGCAGTAGAGAAGTGATTGAACGAATGAAGTGTTTGATGGCAGCAGTAGAGAAGTGATTGAACGAATGAAGTGTTTGATGGCAGCAGTAGAGAAGTGATTGAACAAATAACGTGTTTGATGGCAGCAGTAGAGAAGTGATTGAACAAATAACGTGTTTGATGGCAGCAGTAGAGAAGTGATTGAACAAATAACGTGTTTGATGGCAGCAGAGAATTAGAAAAGAAGGGGAGAAATTGAAGAGAAGGGGAGAAGTTGGAGAGAGACGGAGAAGTAGAAGAGAGGTGGAGAAGTAGAAAGAGGGGAGAAGTAGATGAATAGAATGAGAAGTAGAAGAGAGGGGAGAAGTAGAAAAATATAATGAGAAATCGAAGAGAGAAAGAGGATTAGAAGAGTAGAATGAGAAGTAGAAGAGAATGGAGAAGTAGAAGAGAGGGTGAGAAGTAGAAGAGAAGGTGAGAAGTAGAAGACCGGGGGAGAAATAGAAGTGAGGGGGAGAAGAAGAAGAAAGAGGGAAAAGTAGAAGAAAAGGAGAAGTAGAAGAAGAGGAGACGAAGTAGTAATAGAAGAGAGGGTGAGAAGTAGAAAAGAGAAGGAGAAGTAGAAGAGAGGAAGAGAAATAGAAGAGATGGAAGAAGAAGAAGAGATAAGGAGAAGTACACGAGAGAGGAGAAGTAGAAAAATAGAATGAGAAGTAGAAGAGAGAAGGAGAAGTAGAAGAGAGGGGAGACGTAGAAGAGAGGGGAGAAGTAGAAGAGAGGGGAGAAGTAGAAGAATAGACCGAAAAGTAGAAGAATAGAATGAAAAGTAGAAGAGAGGGGAGAAGTTGAAGAGAGGGTAGAAGTAGAAGAGAGAAGGAGAAGTAGAAGAGAGGTGAGAAAAAGAATAGTAGAATGAGAAGTAGAAGAATAGAATGAGAAGTAGAAGAGAGGGAAGACGTAGAAGAGAGGTGGAGAAGTAGAATATAGGGGGAGAAGTAGAAGCGAGGCGGAGAAATAGAATGAGAAGTAGAAGAGAGAAGGAGAAGTAGAAGAGAGAAGGAGAAGTAGAAGAGAGTGGAGAAGTAAAAGAGAGGAGGAGAATTAGAAGAGAAGGGGAGAAGTTGAAGAGAGGGGGTGACGTAGAAGAGAGGGGGTGAAGTAGAAGAGTAGAATAAAAAGTAGAAGAGAAGAGAGAAGTAGAAGAGAGGGGTGAAGTAGATGAGAGGGTAGAAGTAGAAAAGAGTGGAGAAGTAGAAGAATAGAATGAGAAGTAGAAGAGTAGAGTGAGAAGTAGAAGAGAGAAGGAGAAGTAGATGAGAGGGGAGAAGTAGAAGAATAGAATTAGAAGTAGAAGAGAGAAGTAGAAGAGAGAAGGAGAATAAGAAGAGAGGATGATAAGTAGAAATCAGTGGAGGAAGTAGAAGAGATGAGGAGAAGTAAAGAACATGGGGAGACGTAGAAGAGAGGGTGAGAAGTAGAAGAAAAGGAGAGAATTATAATAGAGGGGGAGAAATAGAAAAAATTAGAAATGTATAAGAGAGGGGGAGAAGTAGAAGAGAGGAAGAGAAGTAGAAGAGAAGGGGAGACGTAGAAGAGAATTAAAGAAGTAGAAGAGAGAGCGAGAAGTAGAAGAGGAGAAGGAAAAATACAAGAGATTGAGAGAAATAGAAAAGAGGGGTTGAAGTAGAAGTGAGGAGGAGAAGTAGAGGAGAGTGAGAGAAATAAAAGTGAGGGGTTAAGTAGAAGAGAAGGAGAGAAGTATATGAGAGGTGAAAAAGTAGAAGAGAGGATGAGATGTACAAGAGAGGTGAAGTAGAATAGAGGAGGAGAATTAGAAGAGAATGGGAGAAGTAGAAGAGTGGGGGAGAAGTATAAGATTGGGAGAGAACTAGAAGAGATGAGGGGATGTAGAAAATAGGAGGAGAAGTAGAAGAGAGGGGGAAAAGTAGAAGAGAGGGGGGTAAGTAGAAGAGAGGAGGTGAAATAGAAGAGAGGAGGAGAAGTAGAAATGAGGGGGAGAAGTGGAAGAGAAGAAGAGAAATAGAAGAGAGGAGGAGAAATAGAAGAGAGGAGGAGAAGTGTAAGAGAGGGGGAGAAGTAGAAGAGAAAAAGAGAAGTAGAAGAGATGAGGGGAAGTAGAAAAGAGGAGGAGAAATAGAAGAGAGGAGGAGAAGTAGAAGTGAGGGGGAGAAGTGGAAGAGAAGAAGAGAAGTAGAAGAGAGGGGGAGAATTAGAAGAGAGGTGCAGACGTATAAGAGAGGGGGAGAAGTAGAATAGAGGAGGAGAAATAGAAGAGAGGTGAAGAAGTAGAAAAGAGGTGGAGAAGTAGAAGAGATTAGGAGAATTAGAAGAGAGCAGGAGAAGCAGAAGAATAAGAAAGAAAAGAAGGGAAATAGAAACATAGAAGCAAACAATATTCTAACACAGAGAGAGTGTTGACCAACAACGACCTCGTTATCTTCACGGATATCTTGTTTTGTGAGAAAGCTTTCTTCGTCTAGATGGACAAACGAGGAAGGGAAGAAGAACTGTTACCACCATCGATCTAGGACACATGTGGGAAGAAAGAAGAAGCAGTAGTAGTAGCTACCACCATCGATCTAGGAGGACACATGTGGGAAGAAAGAAGAAGCAGTAGTAGTAGCTACCTCCATCGATCTAGGACACATGTGGGAAGAAGGAAGAAGCAGTAGTAGTAGCTACCACCATCGATCTAGGAGGACACATGTGGGAAGAAAGAAGAAGCAGTAGTAGTAGCTACCTCCATCGATCTAGGACACATGTGGGAAGAAGGAAGAAGCAGTAGTAGTAGCTACCACCATCGATCTAGGAGGACACATGTGGGAAGAAAGAAGAAGCAGTAGTAGTAGCTACCTCCATCGATCTAGGACACATGTGGGAAGAAGGAAGAAGCAGTAGTAGTAGCTACCACCATCGATCTAGGAGGACACATGTGGGAAGAAGGAAGAAGCAGTAGTAGTAGCTACCACCATCGATCTAGGAGGACACATGTGGGAAGAAAGAAGAAGCAGTAGTAGTAGCTACCTCCATCGATCTAGGACACATGTGGGAAGAAAGAAGAAGCAGTAGTAGTAGCTACCTCCATCGATCTAGGACACATGTGGGAAGAAAGAAGAAGCAGTAGTAGTAGCTACCACCATCGATCTAGGACACATGTGGGAAGAAAGAAGAAGCAGTAGTAGTAGCTACCTCCATCGATCTAGGACACATGTGGGAAGAAAGAAGAAGCAGTAGTAGTAGCTACCTCCATCGATCTATGACACATGTGGGAAGAAAGAAGAAGCAGTAGTAGTAGCTACCTCCATCGATCTAGGACACATGTGGGAAGAAGGAAGAAGCAGTAGTAGTAGCTACCACCATCGATCTAGGAGGACACATGTGGGAAGAAAGAAGAAGCAGTAGTAGTAGCTACCTCCATCGATCTAGGACACATGTGGGAAGAAAGAAGAAGCAGTAGTAGTAGCTACCTCCATCGATCTAGGACACATGTGGGAAGAAAGAAGAAGCAGTAGTAGTAGCTACCACCATCGATCTAGGACACATGTGGGAAGAAAGAAGAAGCAGTAGTAGTAGCTACCTCCATCGATCTAGGACACATGTGGGAAGAAAGAAGAAGCAGTAGTAGTAGCTACCACCATCGATCTAGGACACATGTGGGAAGAAAGAAGAAGCAGTAGTAGTAGCTACCTCCATCGATCTAGGACACATGTGGGAAGAAAGAAGAAGCAGTAGTAGTAGCTACCTCCATCGATCTATGACACATGTGGGAAGAAAGAAGAAGCAGTAGTAGTAGCTACCTCCATCGATCTAGGACACATGTGGGAAGAAAGAAGAAGCAGTAGTAGTAGCTACCACCATCGATCTAGGACACATGTGGGAAGAAAGAAGAAGCAGTAGTAGTAGCTACCTCCATCGATCTAGGACACATGTGGGAAGAAAGAAGAAGCAGTAGTAGTAGCTACCACCATCGATCTAGGACACATGTGGGAAGAAAGAAGAAGCAGTAGTAGTAGCTACCACCATCGATCTAGGACACATGTGGGAAGAAAGAAGAAGCAGTAGTAGTAGCTACCTCCATCGATCTAGGACACATGTGGGAAGAAAGAAGAAGCAGTAGTAGTAGCTACCACCATCGATCTAGGACACATGTGGGAAGAAAGAAGAAGCAGTAGTAGTAGCTACCTCCATCGATCTAGGACACATGTGGGAAGAAAGAAGAAGCAGTAGTAGTAGCTACCCCCATTGATCTAGAAGGACACATGTGGGAAGAAAGAAGAAGCAGTAGTAGTAGCTACCCCCATTGATCTAGGACACATGTGGGAAGAAAGAATAGCAGTAGTAGTAGCTACCACCATTGATCTAGGACACATGTGGGAAGAAAGAATAGCAGTAGTAGTAGCTACCACCATCGATCTAGGACACATGTGGGAAGAAAGAATAGCAGTAGTACATGTAGTAGCTACCACCATTGATCTAGGACACATGTGGGAAGAAGGAAGAAGCAGTAGTAGTAGCTACCACCATTGATCTAGAAGGAGAAATGAGAAAGACAAGAGACAACGGTCGCTGTTGTGTTAACTCCACGTCTGTGACTTCATCAATGTGGGCCAGCAAGTTAGGTCAAGTGAAGTCAACAGGTCATGGGTCAAGTGAAGTCAACAGGTCATGGGTCAAGTGAAGTCAACAGGTCATGAGTCAAGTGAAGTCAACAGGTCATGTTTGTGTTAGGATCAGCGTCACTGCACACCGGACGAACCCATAGGTGCTCCTATCTCGAGAATCTCGAGCAAATCCTGGGAGAATTCTGACTGACATGCACGAACTCCGTAGCACGGCCTGGGACTCATGGTGTGGGTAGGTTTATCGTGAGTCGGGTCCTCGGTGAAGAGTTTGAGAGGTGTGGGGAGGTTTATTGTGAGTCGGGTCCTTGGTGAAGAGTTTGAGAGTGTGAATTGTCACTCTTTGCAATGCTGCCTTTGTACTGCCTGAACGGTAACACTGTGAGCCATGTACTACCTGAGCGGTAACACTGTGAGCCATGTACTGCCTGCACGGTAACACAATGAGCCATGTACTACCTGCACAATGAGATGGTTGATTTAGCTTCAGTTCTTCTCGACAGGAAGGCAGACGTGAACATCCCCAACCACCGGGGAGACACGCCCCTTCACGTGGCTGCCTACCGGGGCCACGCCCACATCCTGCGGCTGCTGATCAAGGCTGGAGCCAACCCTTTCTGCAGGAACTCAGCAAGGATGACAGCCTTGCAGGAAGCGATGGCTCAACAGCAGCATCAGTGTATCAGCTACCTCCAGCAGTGCATGAATGTCGTCACAGGTACATCCACCTACATCTCACATCTTTCTTTCTTTCTTTCTTTCTTTCTTTCTTTCTTTCTTTCTTTCTTTCTTTCTTTCTTTCTTTCTTTCTTTCTATAAGAACATCGACAGCAGACAACTAAAACAAAATTTAAAAAAAAAAAAACAAGTGGAGGAATTTAATATCTAGGAAGTCTAGTAACAAACGACAATTCACAAACGGCAGAAATAGACTCAAGATGCAGCAATGCTTGTCAAATCATCGAGCAACTGACATCACAATTGTCCAACAAAGAAATAAATAACTCTAGAGGCAAAACGGGCACTCTACAACATAGTCTTCATCCCAAAGTTGTGCTACCGATGCCAGGCCTGGACTCTACAACATAATCTTCATCCCAAAGTTGTGCTACCGATGCCAGGCCTGGACTCTACAACATAATCTTCATCCCAAAGTTGTGCTACCGATGCCAGGCCTGGACTCTACAACATAATCTTCATCCCAACGTTGTGCTACCGATGCCAGGCCTGCACTCTACAACACAAGAACAAAAACGAAAATAACCTCTACAGAGATTAAATGTGTCAGACGAATGGCAGGAAACAGCCGGAGAGATAAGATCAGAAATGTGTCAGACGAATGGCAGGAAACAGCCGGAGAGATAAGATCAGAAATGAAGAACTGAGGAAAAAAAAACTAGGAATAACCCCCACCATAGAATATATAAAGAAACAACAGATACAATTGTTTGGCCACGTGACAATCCAGAAAGATCAAAACACAACACAATGAGCCTGCAATAAACATTGATAGAACACCAGACCCAAGGGCCGTCCACGGAAAAAAAAATTGATTAAAGGAATATTAGAAACACTAGGAACATAACATTATTATGAGATCAATAAAAAGAATTATTAATAAGAATAAAGATTATAAAAAGAATTGAAGTCAACAGTCACAACAATCTACGATATGTGGATGACACAATCTTAATAGCAAAGACAGAGAATGAACTACAAGAAATGATTGACATAATAGTAAAAGAAAACATCAAGAAATGTCTCGGTCTAAATAGTAAGAAAACAGAAGTAATGGTTATACCAAAGAAACAATCATCACCATCATGCAGTATAAAAATAAACAGGACAAATCTGAAACAAGTGCAACGCGTCAAATACTTGGGCACAATAATAACATCGGATGGAAGATGCACCACAGAAATAAAAAGCAGAATAGCTCAGGCCTAAATAGCATTTCAGAAAATGAAAAATATCTTATGCAACAAATCTATGTCAATAAAAATGAGAAAGAGAATTCATCGGTGCTATATAGAACCAACTCTGACCTATGGAAGCGAGTCATGGACAGTAGACAAACAAATGAACAGACGATTAGAGGCCACAGAGATGGGATTCTCAGAATGTTAAAAGTTCCATGGACAGAGACTCTCTCCTGACATCAATACAATGACAGGCTTGTATCTTTGCACCTCTCTCCTGACATCAATACAATGACAGGCATGTATCTTTGCACCTCTCTCCTGACATCAATACAATGACAGGCATGTATCTTTGCACCTCTCTCCTGACATCAATACAATGACAGGCTTGTATCTTTGCACCTCTCTCCTGACATCAATACAATGACAGGCATGTATCTTTGCACCTCTCTCCTGACATCAATACAATGACAGGCTTGTATCTTTGCACCTCTCTCCTGACATCAATACAATGACAGGCATGTATCTTTGCACCTCTCTCCTGACATCAATACAATGACAGGCATGTATCTTTGCACCTCTCTCCTGACATCAATACAATGACAGGCATGTATCTTTGCACCTCTCTCCTGACATCAATACAATGACAGGCTTATATCTTTGCACCTCTCTCCTGACATCAATACAATGACAGGCATGTATCTTTGCACCTCTCTCCTGACATCAATACAATGACAGGCTTGTATCTTTGCACCTCTCTCCTGACATCAATACAATGACAGGAATGTATCTTTGCACCTCTCTCCTGACATCAATACAATGACAGGCTTGTATCTTTGCACCTCTCTCCTGACATCAATACAATGACAGGCATGTATCTTTGCACCTCTCTCCTGACATCAATACAATGACAGGCTTGTATCTTTGCACCTCTCTCCTGACATCAATACAATGACAGGCATGTATCTTTGCACCTCTCTCCTGACATCAATACAATGACAGGCTTGTATCTTTGCACCTCTCTCCTGACATCAATACAATGACAGGCATGTATCTTTGCACCTCTCTCCTGACATCAATACAATGACAGGCATGTATCTTTGCACCTCTCTCCTGACATCAATACAATGACAGGCTTGTATCTTTGCACCTCTCTCCTGACATCAATACAATGACAGGCATGTATCTTTGCACCTCTCTCCTGACATCAATACAATGACAGGCATGTATCTTTGCACCTCTCTCCTGACATCAATACAATGACAGGCATGTATCTTTGCACCTCTCTCCTGACATCAATACAATGACAGGCTTGTATCTTCCCGACTCTCTCATGACATCTCTTCTGACAGTCGCATGTTGTCACTTGATATCGTGTTTGTTATATTATTTTTCCGGACATTCGCATGTTGTCACTTCATGCATGTACCCTTCCCTTGATATTCGAGTTCGTCACTTCATATCTTTCTGATACCATTCCCGACCCCCATCAGTCGTGTAGGACACTGACGTCACGACCCCAACCCCCAAACCTCCTGACAAAGAACACCCTGGAATGTGCAAGAACAGCAGACAGGGGTCAGGTTATCATGACCGTTAACTGCTAGGCCCAGGCATCAAACCATTGCCATCGACTTCAATTCTAGTATCGCCCCACCCCACCCTGACATTCCCTATCTAGCCCGGTCCACCCCACCCTGAATTTTGCCACCTAGCCCGCCCCACCCTGACATTCCCCACCTATCCCGTCCCACCCAACCCTGACATTCCCCACCCTGACATTCCCCACCTATCCCGCCCCACCCTACCCTGACTTTCTCCACCTAGTCCGCCCCGCCCTGGCATTCGGCACCCAGCCCGCCCCACCCTGAATTTCGCCACCTAGCCCGCCCCACCCTGACATTCCCCACCTATCCCGCCCCACCCCACCCTGACATTCCCCACCTAGCCCGCCCCACCCTGACATTCCCCACCTATCCCGACCCACCCCCACCCTGACTTTCTCCACCTAGCCCGCCCCACCCTGACATTCGGCACTCAGTCCGCCCCGCCCTGGCATTCGGCACCCAGCCCGCCCCACCCCACCCTGACATTCGGCACCCAGCCCGCCCTGACATTCGCCACCCATCCCACCCACCCTGACATTCGACACCCAGCCCGCCTCACTCCTCCATGACATTCCCCACCCAGCCCGACTCACTCCTCCATGACAATCCCCACCCAGCCCGCCTCACTCCTCCATGACATTCCCCACCCAGCCCGCCCCTGTTTTATATTGACCATCCTCTATTTAGCCAACTATCAACCAACGGATCACCAATAAACTTGATTTTCACCAAATTTTTTCCAGGAACGTCGTCAGGATCGATGTCGCTGTCAATGCCGACCGTGACGTCGGACACAGGCGCCGCAGGAGCAATCCTGGAGGATTCATGCAAGTCCTGGCCACCTGCTCTACCCTCACACGTCTCAAAATTAACTTTGCCAAACGGAAAGGAAAAGATGAATTATTTTAGTTTGCTCCATAACTGCGACTCTCTCGACAAGTCGCTGTCTACAACCGGCAACGCCGCCACATTAACAAACGTCAACCATCTACCCGAACATACAACACAAACACACAAACAACAGGACAACCAAGAATCGTTGTCACGTGGAAAGGTTACATTTCCTGGTGTGGGCGGTTGGTCGTTTTCTGAGCTGAGCTCAGATGGAGAAAGTGGAATCATGAGTCTCAATTCTGTGTCAGCAACAGACATGACCACATACACTAAACGTGGCTGCGAAGCTACTTCATGCCACACTGGTCATCAGTCACATTCAAGCCACCGCAGTCATGTGACTGACAATGAGGATTCATCCAGAGATAGCAAGGTGGTTTTAGAGCGAGACAGGCGACATCAAACACACAGCAACTTGTCAGCACAGACTCGCGAACTAGCTCCTCGACCACGTGATCGTGGCAAGGAACAGCAGACATCTTTCACTTCCATTGATAAGCTGTCAACAAAGGCGACGCCCACTTCAAGAAAACAAAATGGAGAGAAACCGTTGCAGCCTGACCTCTGTGAGTACGTCAACAATCTTCAAGTTATCCTTCTAGAACAGCAGCAGAAGATAATTCAGTCCAATTATCTGATCGCTCATTTGTCGGAGAAGCTTCTAGAAAGGCAGACAGAAAATGCCCAATTAAAAGATGAAAATAATTATCTTCGTGGTTTGATCTACCCAAACGCTTCGTTCAGTTTCAGGACTCGTGGACTGGCAGATTCAGATAATGGCTTGACGGGTGTGAGTTGTCTCCCGCTGTCAGGGAGATTTATGGATGTCTCAAATAGTGGCACTGGGATTGGAGGCAGATGCGCTGTGGAGAACAGCGACCAGGAGTATGAACTGTCATAGACAAGGCAAAATACACAAACATTACTGTATAGAGAGCTTTAGAGCATGAACTGACAATTCTCACGTTGCAGATAAATGTCATCTTTGATGACATTCATATCTGACATGTAACAAACGAAAAACAAAACAGTCACCTCGGACAGCTCTGAATATAGTCAGTTGGGTACTAGTGCTGGGGTACAGGTAGAGAGTGTTGGTGGTACAGGTATAGAGTGTTGGTGGTACAGTTAGAGTGTATTGGTGGTACAGTTAGAGAGTGTTGGTTGTACAGATAGAGCGAGAGAGTTTGGTGGTACAATTAGAGAGTGTTGGTGGTACAGGTAGAAAGTGTTGGTGGTACAGGTAGAGAGTGTTGGTGGTACAGTTAGAGAGTGTTGGTGGTACAGTTAGAGTGTATTGGTGGTACAGTTAGAGAGTGTTGGTTGTACAGATAGAGCGAGAGAGTTTGGTGGTACAATTAGAGAGTGTTGGTGGTACAGGTAGAAAGTGTTGGTGGTACAGGTAGAGAGTGTTGGTGGTACAGTTAGAGTGTATTGGTGGTACAGTTAGAGAGTGTTGGTTGTACAGATAGAGAGAGAGCGAGAGAGTTTGGTGGTACAATTAGAGAGTGTTGGTGGTACAGGTAGAGAGTGTTGGTGGTAGAGTTAGAGAGTGTTGGTGGTAGAGTTAGAGAGTGTTGGTGGTAGAGTTAGAGAGTGTTGGTGGTAGAGTTAGAGTGTGTTGGTTGTACAGGTAGAGAGTGTTGGTGGTAGAGTTAGAGTATGTTGGTGGTAGAGTTAGAGTGTGTTGGTTGTACAGGTAGAGAGTGTTGGTGGTAGAGTTAGAGAGTATTGGTGGTAGAGTTAGAGAGTGTTGGTGGTAGAGTTAGAGAATGTTGGTGGTAGAGTTAGAGAGTATTGGTGGTAGAGTTAGAGAGTATTGGTGGTAGAGTTAGAGAGTATTGGTGGTAGAGTTAGAGAGTGTTGGTGGTAGAGTTAGAGAGTATTGGTGGTAGAGTTAGAGAGTGTTGGTGGTAGAGTTAGAGAGTGTTGGTGGTAGAGTTAGAGAGTGTTGGTGGTAGAGTTAGAAAGTGTTGGTGGTAGAGTTAGAAAGTGTTGGTGGTAGAGATAGAGAGTGTTGGTGGTAGAGTTAGAAAGTGTTGGTGGTAGAGTTAGAGAGTGTTGGTGGTAGAGTTAGAAAGTGTTGGTGGTAGAGTTAGAAAGTGTTGGTGGTAGAGTTAGAGTGTGTTGGTGGTAGAGTTAGAAAGTGTTGGTGGTAGAGTTAGAAAGTGTTGGTGGTAGAGTTAGAGTGAGGTAGAGAATGACGTCAACGTCAAAGGGCGCCTCGCTTATGTAAATATACATAACAAGCGTCAACACGATCACTACATATTGTTATGTTATCAGTGATCTTGTAGATGATGTGTGTAGGTCATCAGTGATCTTGTAGATGATGTGTGTAGGTCATCGGTGATCTTGTAGATGATGTGTGTAGGTCATCAGTGATCTTGTAGATGATGTGTGTAGGTCATCGGTGATCTTGTAGATGATGTGTGTAGGTCATCAGTGATCTTGTAGATGATGTGTGTAGGTCATCGGTGATCTTGTAGATGATGTGTGTAGGTCATCGGTGATCTTGTAGATGATGTGTTTAGGTCATTGGTGATCTTGTAGATGATGTGTGTAGGTCATCAGTGATCTTGTAGATGATGTGTGTAGGTCATCAGTGATCTTGTAGATGATGTGTGTAGGTCATCGGTGATCTTGTAGATGATGTGTGTAGGTCATCAGTGATCTTGTAGATGATGTGTGTAGGTCATCGGTGATCTTGTAGATGATGTGTGTAGGTCATCGGTGATCTTGTAGATGATGTGTGTAGGTCATCAGTGATCTTGTAGATGATGTGTGTAGGTCATCGGTGATCTTGTAGATGATGTGTGTAGGTCATCAGTGATCTTGTAGATGATGTGTGTAGGTCATCGGTGATCTTGTAGATGATGTGTGTAGGTCATCGGTGATCTTGTAGATGATGTGTGTAGGTCATCGGTGATCTTGTAGATGATGTGTGTAGGTCATCGGTGATCTTGTAGATGATGTGTGTAGGTCATCAGTGATCTTGTAGATGATGTGTGTAAGTCATCGGTGATCTTGTAGATGATGTGTGTAGGTCATCGGTGATCATGTAGATGATGTGTGTAGGTCATCGGTGATCTTGTAGATGATGTGTGTAGGTCATCGGTGATCATGTACATGATGTGTGTAGGTCATCGGTGATCTTGTAGATGATGTGTGTAGGTCATCGGTGATCATGTAGGTGATGTGTGTAGGTCATCGGTGATCATGTACATGATGTGTGTAGGACATCGGTGATCATGTAGATGATGTGTGTAGGTCATCGGTGATCATGTACATGATGTGTGTAGGTCATCGGTGATCATGTACATGATGTGTGTAGGTCATCGGTGATCATGTATATGATACGTAGGCCATCAGATATTTCTTAGATGATGTGTGTAGGTCATCGGTGATCATGTAGATGATACGTAGGCCATCAGATATTTCTTAGATGATGTGTGTAAGTCATCAGTTATTTCATAGATGATGTGTGTAGGTCATCAGTTATTTCATAGATGATGTGTGTAGGTCATCAGTTATTTCATAGATGATGTGTGTAGGTCATCAGTTATTTCATAGATGATGTGTGTAGGTCATCAGTTATTTCATAGATGATGTGTGTAGGTCATCAGATATTTCATAGATGATGTGTGTAGGTCATCAGTTATTTCATAGATGATGTGTGTAGGTCATCAGTTATTTCATAGATGATGTGTGTAGGTCATCAGATATTTCTTAGATGATGTGTGTAGGTCATCAGTTATTTCATAGATGATGTGTGTAGGTCATCAGATATTTCATAGATGATGTGTGTAGGTCATCAGTTATATCGTAGACGATGTGTGTAGGTCATCAGTTATTTCATAGATGATGTGTGTAGGTCATCAGTTATTTCATAGATGATGTGTGTAGGTCATCAGTTATTTCATAGATGATGTGTGTAGGTCATCAGTTATTTCATAGATGATGTGTGTAGGTCATCAGTTATTTCATAGATGATGTGTGTAGGTCATCAGTTATTTCATAGATGATGTGTGTAGGTCATCAGATATTTCATAGATGATGTGTGTAGGTCATCAGTGATTTCGTAGACGATGTGTGTAGGTCATCAGTGATTTCGTAGACGATGTGTGTAGATCATTCAGTAATTTCGTAAATGATGTTTGTAGGTAATCGGTGATCTTGTAGATGATGTGTGGGTCATCAGTGATGGATATTCTTGCAAGATTTTGAGTCGCCTATGACATTTGTAGACGATGTACATGTAGATGATGTTTGTGAATCTTCGATGTTTATTATCAACCTTCTTGTAAGACATTTATGTCGTCTATGATTTTTGTAGATGATGTACAGCTCACCAATTATCTTGAAGATGATGTACAAGTTGTCACTCATTCTGTGAATAAGGTTTTGTTGTTGTTCTGATACAAAGTACCGTGTTTTGTGATTTAGTACCATGCCCGGTCCTTTAGTACCATGCCCCGTGCTTTAGTACCATGCCTCGTCCTTTAGTACCATGCCCCGTGCTTTAGTACCATGCCCCGTCCTTTAGTACCATGCCTCGTCCTTTAGTACCATGCCCCGTGCTTTAGTACCATGCCCCGTCCATTAGTACCATGCCCCGTGCTTTAGTACCATGCCCCGTCCTTTAGTACCATGCCTCGTCCTTTAGTACCATGCCCCGTGCTTTAGTACCATGCCCCGTGCTTTAGTACCATGCCCCGTGCTTTAGTACCATGCCTCGTCCTTTAGTACCATGCCCCGTCCTTTAGTACCATGCCCCGTGCTTTAGTACCATGCCCCGTCCTTTAGTACCATGCCCCGTCCTTTAGTACCATGCCCCGTGCTTTAGTACCATGCCCCGTCCTTTAGTACCATGCCCCGTCCTTTAGTACCATGCCCCGTTCTTTAGTACCATGCCCGGTCCTTTAGTACCATGCCCCGTCATTTAGTACCATGCCCCGTCCTTTAGTACCATGCCCTGTCCTTTAGTACCATGCCCCGTCATTTAGTACCATGCCCCGTCCTTTAGCACCATGCCACGTCCTTTAGTACCATGCCCCGTCCTTTAGTACCATGCTCGGTCCTTTAGTACCATGCCCGGTCCTTTAGTACCATGCCCCGTCCTTTAGTACCATGCCCCGTCCTTTAGTACCATGCCCCGTCCTTTAGTACCATGCCCCGTGCTTTAGTACCATGCCCCGTGCTTTAGTACCATGCCCGGTCCTTTAGTACCATGCCCCGTCCTTTAGTACCATGCCCGGTCCTTTAGTACCATGCCCGGTCCTTTAGTACCATGCCCGGTCCTTTAGTACCATGCCCCGTCCTTTAGTACCATGCCACGTCCTTTAGTACCATGACCCGTCCTTTAGTACCATGCCCCGTCCTTTAGTACCATGCCCCGTGCTTTAGTACCATGACCCGTGCTTTAGTACCATGCCCCGTCCTTTAGTACCATGCCCCGTCCTTTAGTACCATGCCCGTCCTTTAGTACCATGCCCGTCCTTTAGTACCATGCCCCGTCCTTTAGTACCGTGCCCCGTCCTTTAGTACCATGCCCCGTTCTTTAGTACCATGACCCGTCGTTTAGTACCATGCCCCGTCCTTTAGTACCATGCCCCGTGCTTTAGTACCATGCCCCGTCCTTTAGTACCATGCCCCGTCGTTTAGTACCATGCCCCGTCCTTTAGTACCATGCCCCGTCCTTTAGTACCATGCCCCGTCCTTTAGTACCATGCCACGTCCTTTAGTACCATGCCCCGTCCTTTAGTACCATGCCCCGTGCTTTAGTACCATGCCCCGTCCTTTAGTACCATGCCACGTCCTTTAGTACCATGCCCCGTCCTTTAGTACCATGCCACGTCCTTTAGTACCATGCCCCGTCCTTTAGTACCATGCCCCGTCCTTTAGTACCATGCCACGTCCTTTAGTACCATGCCCCGTCCTTTAGTACCATGCCCCGTGCTTTAGTACCATGCCCCGTCCTTTAGTACTATGCCACGTCCTTTAGTACCATGCCCCGTCCTTTAGTACCATGCCCCGTGCTTTAGTACCATGCCCCGTCCTTTAGTACCATGCCCCGTGCTTTAGTACCATGCCCCGTCCTTTAGTACCATGCCCCGTCGTTTAGTACCATGCCCCGTCCTTTAGTACCATGCCCCGTCCTTTAGTACCATGCCCCGTCCTTTAGTACCATGCCACGTCCTTTAGTACCATGACCCGTCGTTTAGTACCATGCCCCGTCCTTTAGTACCATGCCCCGTGCTTTAGTACCATGCCCCGTGCTTTAGTACCATGCCCCGTCCTTTAGTACCATGCCCCGTCCTTTAGTACCATGCCCCGTCCTTTAGTACCATGCCCGGTCCTTTAGTACCATGCCCCGTCCTTTAGTACCATGCCCCGTGCTTTATTATGTAGTATCATGCTCCAACAACTCTTCTTTTGTATCTTAGATACATGATTGTGTATGATTGTGTTTATGAAAAAAGAGATGATTGTGTCTACTCAAGCAGTGTATTTTCACGTCCTACCTAAACATGTTAATAATTGTTTGTGTGTAATGATTGTGTGTGTAATGATCGTGCGCGTGTAATGATTGTGTGTGTAAGGATTGTGTGTAATGATTGTGTGTGTAATGATTGTGTGTATAATGATCGTGTGCGTGTGTAATGATCGTGTGCGTGTAATGATTGTGTGTGTAATGATTGTGTGTGTAATGATTGTGTTTGTAATGATTGTGTTTGTAATGATCGTGTGCGTGTGTAATGATTGTGTGTAATGATTGTGTGTGTGTGTAATGATCGTGTGTGTGTAATGATTGTGTGTGTAATTATTGTATTTTCAGTTGTTTTAAGACTTCATCATTTGTTTTCTTTTCCTTCCATCCAATTCTACCTATTCTTCTGTAAATCCACATTTCAAAGGCTTCAATTCTCTGTTCTGTTTTCTGGTTTAATGTCCATGTTTCTGCACCATACTGGAATATTGAGAATTTGTAACATTTTGCTATTCTTAGTTTTAGCCCAGCTATTATTTGTTTTGGTTGTTAGTATATTTTTCATGACATTGAAATTACATTTTGCCATTCCTATTCTTTTGTTTATTTCAGTTGTACATTTTCCATCACTGGTTATAGTATGTCCAAGGTAGTTATAGTTCTGAACTGTCTCAAGGTCTATTCCTTCAATTTTGATATCCACTTGTGGGTTTTGAGTATTTTCTTTGTTTATGATCATAGTTTTAGTCTTTTTGATATTCATTTCTAGTCCATATTTTTTGCTTGTCATGTTTATTACATTAAGTAATTGTTGTAGGTCTTTAAGATTTTCTGCTAGTAGAACAGTATCATCAGCATTTCTTAGGTTATTGATTATCTTCCCATTAATGTTCAGGCCTGGCATCTCAGTGATGTTTTTAAAAATTTGCTCAGTGTAGAAATTGAACAAGCTTGGTGAAAGGATGCATCCTTGTCTTACTCCTCTTTTTATATCAATGGGTGTAGAGAACTCTTTGTTATATCTTATTATTGCTGTTTGCTCCCAGTATAGATTGCATATTAGTCGTATATCCATGTCATCTAGATGTATCTCTTTTAGGCATTCTATAAGTTGTTTGTGGTGTACTCTATCAAAAGCTTTGGTGTAGTCTATGAAGCAGGCATATATTGTCTTGTTTACTTCTGTGTATTTTTCGATTAATGTTCTCATGCAGAATATGGCTTCTTTTGTCCCGCTATCTCAATAAACTTCAATAATCAACATTAAAGGTATGCTGGCTCTATATGAAACATCTTCAATAATCAACATCAAAGGTGTGCTATCTCAATACCCAAAATTTTCAATAATCAACATTAAAGGTATGCTATCTCAATACCCAAAATCTTCAATAATCAACATTAAAGGTGTGCTATCTCAATATCAAACATCTTCAATAATCAACATCAAAGGTGTGCTATCTCAATACCCAAAATCTTCAATAATCAACATTAAAGGTATGCTATCTCAATATCAAACATCTTCAATAATCAACATTAAAGGTATGCTATCTCAATACCCAAAATCTTCAATAATCAACATTAAAGGTGTGCTATCTCAATATTAAACATCTTCAATAATCAACATTGAAGGTATGCTATCTCAATACCCAAAATCTTCAATAATCAACATTAAAGGTATGCTATCTCAATACCCAAAATCTTCAATAATCAACATTAAAGGTATGCTATCTCAATATCAAACATCTTCAATTATCAACATGAAAGGTATGCTATCTCAATACCCAAAATCTTCAATAATCAACATTAAAGGTGTGCTTTCTCAATACCCAACATTTTCCATTATCAACATTATAGGTGTGCTATCTCAATAATCTTCAATAATCAACATCAAAGGTTTGGTATTTCAATATCAAACATCTTCAATAATCAACATTAAAGGTTTGGTATTTCAATATCAAACATCTTCAATAACCAACATCAATGGTGGGCTATCTTATTACCCAACATCTTCAATAACCAACATCAATGGTGGGCTATCTTATTACCCAACATCTTCAATAACCAACATCAATGGTGGGCTATCTTAATACCCAACATCTTCAATAACCAACATCAATGGTGGGCTATCTTAATACCCAAAATCTTCAATAACCAACATCAATGGTGGGCTATCTTAATACCCAACATCTTCAATAACCAACATCAAAGGTGTGCTATCTCATTATATATAACATCTTCAATAATCAATAACAAAGGTGTGCTATCTCAATACTCAAAATCTTCAATAATCAACATTAAAGGTGTGCTATCTCAATACTCAAAATTAAAGGTGTGCTATCTCAATACCGAGCCGCGATAGCTCTGTGGTTAGTGAACTGGACTACAAAGGACAAGGAGCAGGGTTCGATCCCACCCGACGGCTTCCGGGTTCACCCAGCCTTAAATGGGTACCGGATTTTTCTGGGAAAGTAACACGGCACGGGCGTAATATCGACCACATTACCCCGAAAATCATGTGCTGAAGGTCTGTAAAATTTATGGTCACTAACACCATATTCCCTATTTACCACTTGGCCTGACGGGGCTCTTTACTTTACTACTATCTCAAAACCAAAATCTTCAATAATCAACATCAAAGGTATGCTATCTCAATACCCAAAATCTTCAATAATCAACATTCAAGGTATGCTATCTCAATACCCAAAATCTTCAATAATCAACATCAAAGGTATGCTATCTCAATATCCAAATTCTTCAATAATCAACATTAAAGGTATGCTATCTCTATATCAAATATGTGCCATTTTGGCACTCAAGGTTTCTGTTTTTGAGATTGTGGTTCTGCCCTATGTGCCGTCTTGGGCTCGAAAGAACAATAGATAGATAGATCTCTATATCAAACATCTTCAATAATCAACATCAATGGTGGGCTATTTCAATATCAAACATCAACAATAACCAACATCAAAGGTGTTATCGCAATACATAAAATCTTCAATAATCAGCATCAAAGGTGTGCTATCTCAATACCCAAAATCTTCAATAATCAACATTAAAGGTGTGCTTTCTCAATACCCAACATTTTCCATTATCAACATTATAGGTGTGCTATCTCAATAATTTTCAATAATCAACATCAAAGGTTTGCTATTTCAATATCAAACATCTTCAATAATCAACATTAAAGGTTTGGTATTTCAATATCAAACATCTTCAATAACCAACATCAATGGTGGGCTATCTTATTACCCAACATCTTCAATAACCAACATCAATGGTGGGCTATCTTAATACCCAACATCTTCAATAACCAACATCAATGGTGGGCTATCTTAATACCCAACATCTTCAATAACCAACATCAATGGTGGGCTATCTTAATACCCAACATCTTCAATAACCAACATCAATGGTGGGCTATCTTAATACCCAACATCTTCAATAACCAACATCAATGGTGGGCTATCTTAATACCCAACATCTTCAATAACCAACATCAATGGTGGGCTATCTCATTATATAAAACATCTTCAATAATCAATAACAAAGGTGTGCTATCTCAATACTCAAAATCTTCAATAATCAACATTAAAGGTGTGCTATCTCAATACTCAAAATCTTCAATAATCAACATTAAAGGTGTGCTATCTCAATACTCAAAATCTTCAATAAACAACATTAAAGGTGTGCTATCTCAATACTCAAAATCTTCAATAAACAACATTAAAGGTGTGCTATCTCAATACCGAGCCGCGATAGCTCTGTGGTTAGTGAACTGGACTACAAAGGACAAGGAGTAGGGTTCGATCCCACCCGACGGCTTCCGGGTTCACCCAGCCTTAAATGGGTACCGGATTTTTCTGGGAAAGTAACACGGCACGGGCGTAATATCGACCACATTACCCCGAAAATCATGTGCTGAAGGTCTGTAAAATTTATGGTCACTAACACCATATTCCCTATTTACCACTTGGCGTGACGGGGCTCTTTACTTTACTACTATCTCAAAACCAAAATCTTCAATAATCAACATCAAAGGTATGCTATCTCAATACTTAAGATCTTCAATAACCAACATAAAAGGTGAGCTATCTCAACATTCTTCAATAATCAACATCAAAGGTGAGCTATCTCAACATTCTTCAATAATCAATATCAAAGGTGTGTTATCTCCATACTCAACATTTTCCATAATCAACATTATAGGTGTGCTATCTCAATAATCTTCAATAATCAACTTTAAAGGTGTGCTATCTCAAAACCCAAAATCTTCAATAATCAACATTAAAGGTGTGCTATCTCAATACCGAGCCGCGACAGCTCAATGGTTAGTGAACTGGACTACAAAGGACAAGGGGTAGGGTTCGATCCCAATCGACGGCTTCCGGGTTCACCCAGCCTTAAATGGGTACCGGATTTTTCTGGGAAAGTAACAAGGCACGGGCGTAATATCGACCACATTACCCCGAAAATCATGTGCTGTAAAAGGTCTGTAAAATTTATGGTCACTAACACCATATTCCCTATTTACCACTTGGCGTGACGGGGCTCTTTACTTTGCTACTATCTCAATACCCAAAATCTTCAATAATCAACATCAAAGGTATGCTATCTCAATACCCAAAATCTTCAATAATCAACATTCAAGATATGCTATCTCTATATCAAACATCTTCAATAATCAACATCAATGGTGGGCTATTTCAATATCAAACATCAACAATAACCAACATCAAAGGTGTGTTATCGCAATACATAAAATCTTCAATAATCAACATCAAAGGTGTGCTATCTCAATACCCAAAATCTTCAATAATCAACATTCAAGGTATGCTATCTCTATATCAAACATCTTCAATAATCAACATCAAAGGTATGCTATCTCAATATCCAAATTCTTCAATAATCAACATTAAATGTATGCTATCTCTATATCAAACATCTTCAATAATCAACATCAATGGTGGGCTATTTCAATATCAAACATCAACAATAACCAACATCAAAGGTGTGCTATCTCAATACCCAAAATCTTCAATAATCAGAATCAAAGGTGTGCTATCTCAATACCCAAAATCTTCAATAATCAGCATCAAAGGTGTGCTATCTCAATACCCAAAATCTTCAATAATCAGCATTAAAGGTGTGCTATCTCAATACCCAAAATCTTCAATAATCAGCATCAAAGGTGGGCTATCTAAATATCACATATATGCTATAGACCTCTCAAGAATTGCCACAATATATGTTATTGACATATCACGAAATGCTACATATGCGACAGATAATTCATGAGTTTTCACATGTATGTTATAGATAAATAGTGAATTGTCACATATATGTTCTAGATAACTCATGAATTGTCACATATATGTTATAGATAAATAATGAATTGTCACATATATGTTATAGATAAATAATGAATTGTCACATATATGTTATAGATAACTCATGAATTGTCACAAATATGTTATAGATAACTCATGAATTGTCACATATATGTTATAGATAACTCATGAATTGTCACAAATATGTTATAGATAACTCATGAATTGTCACAAATATTTTATAGAAAACTCATGAATTGTCACAAATATGTTATAGATAACTCATGAATTTCTAACGACGTTTATGTGATAGTTCATGAATTGTTGCAAAGATAGTTCATGATTTGAATAGAGGCGCTAAATATCATCATCATCATCAAGTACCGGGCCTACTGGCGTAGGTGACCATGTCTCTCCACAACTTTCGATCTCGGCAGCTATTTATCATTTCTGTTGTTGACCTTTTGCCAAGCCATTCTCTTAAGTTGTCTGTTATTTTTTCTCTTCGCTTCCCTCTATCTCTAGCGCTAAATATATAGCTCGCTAATTGTTACAGAGTTGCTATAGGTAGTTGATGATTTGAATAGAGGCACTAAATATATAGCTCGCTAATTGTTACAGAGCTGCTATAGGTAGTTGATGATTTGAATAGAGGCACTAAATATATAGCCCGCTAATTGTTACAGAGTTGCTATAGGTAGTTGATGATTTGAATAGAGGCACTAAATATATAGCTCGCTAATTGTTACAGAGTTGCTATAGGTAGTTGATGATTTGAATAGAGGCACTAAATATATAGCTCGCTAATTGTTACAGAGCTGCTGTAGATAGTTAATGATTTGAATAGAGGCACTAAATATATAGCTCGCTAATTGTTACAGAGTTGCTATAGATAGTTCATGATTTGAATAGAGGCGCTAAATATATAGCTCGAATATTGTTACAGAGCTGCTGTAGATAGTTAATGATTTGAATAGAGGCGCTAAATATAGCTTGCTAATTGTTACAGAGCTGCTGTAGATTGTTCATGATTTGAATAGAGGAGCTACATATAGCTCGCTAATTGTTACAGAAATGCTATAGATAGTTCGAGTTACAGCTATTGCTGAGAGGCATGGTACAGGCTTTCGGGACATATCAACAATAGCTGACTAAACCCCAGGCTCGAACGATGAGACGATAAACGTAGCGTCTATTGCAACGTCGAACGGTCACACCCAGCAGGAAGGCGATAGAGGAAATGGAACGCCCATCTAGACATTGATCAACAGATATCAGCAGCGGACACGCCCTATTGTGGCGAGGTATGTCCTGATAAGCGGATTATTCTCGCACAGAGAGGGTAGCCATGAGGTCAAGCGGTTCGCGGACTAGCAAGCTATTTTAGACAGCCATCACCATTAAGATGACATCATCTAAATATTCTAGCTGAGGGCTATGACATGGACATTAGACAAGAAAATTGAAACCTTTGAAATGTGGATTTATAGAAGAATAGGTAGAATTGGATGGAAGGAAAAGGAAACAAACGACGAAGTATTAAAACAACTACAAATAAAAAGAGAACTACTAAACACAATTAGAACAAGACAAATGAAATTTGTTGGGCATGTTAAAAGACACAACAGCCTACTAAAAGTAATCTTGAAGAGGAAAATACAAGGTAAAAGAGGCAGAGGTAGACCAAGACTAACATGGACGAGTAACATGAAATGATGGACAAGTCAGCCTATGACAACTTACACCATGAAAGCAAGAGACAGAGCGGAATGACGCTACAGGTTAGCTAACCTTCGATGCGAAGACGGCACCAAATGATGATGAGGAGGAAGAGGTGGACCGTGACAGGAGTCTGTGAGTAGTTATGGACATCAGATCCGATCAAAAGTGTTGCGCAGAACACGTTGAGTTATTGTGTACAGAACACGTTGAGTTATTGTGTACAGAACACGTTGAGTTATTGTGTACAGAACACGTTGAGTTTTTGTGTACAGAACACGTTGAGTTTTTGTGTACAGAACACGTTAAGTTTTTGTGTACAGAACACGTTGAGTTTTTGTGTACAGAACACGTTGAGTTTTTGTGTACAGAACACGTTAAGTTATTGTGTACAGAACACGTTAAGTTATTGTGTACAGAACACGTTGAGTTTTTGTGTACAGAACACGTTGAGTTATTGTGTACAGAACACGTTAAGTTATTGTGTACAGAACACGTTGAGTTTTTGTGTACAGAACACGTTAAGTTATTGTGTACAGAACACGTTAAGTTATTGTGTACAGAACACGTTCAGTTTTTGTGTACAGAACACGTTGAGTTATTGTGTACAGAACACGTTAAGTTATTGTGTACAGAACACGTTAAGTTATTGTGTACAGAACACGTTGAGTTATTGTGTACAGAACACGTTGAGTTATTGTGTACAGAACACGTTAAGTTATTGTGTACAGAACACGTTAAGTTATTGTGTACAGAACACGTTGAGTTATTGTGTACAGAACACGTTGAGTTATTGTGTACAGAACACGTTGAGTTATTGTGTACAGAACACGTTAAGTTATTGTGTACAGAACACGTTGAGTTATTGTGTACAGAACACGTTAAGTTATTGTGTACAGAACACGTTGAGTTATTGTGTACAGAACACGTTAAGTTATTGTGTACAGAACACGTTGAGTTATTGTGTACAGAACACGTTGAGTTATTGTGTACAGAACACGTTAAGTTATTGTGTACAGAACACGTTAAGTTATTGTGTACAGAACACGTTGAGTTATTGTGTACAGAACACGTTGAGTTATTGTGTACAGAACACGTTGAGTTATTGTGTACAGAACACGTTAAGTTATTGTGTACAAAACACAAAGGGAGAAACAGTAGCATGGAGAAAGATTGCTGACTTTAGACACACACACAAAGGGAGAAACAGTAGCATGGAGAAAGATTGCTGACTTTAGACACACACACAAAGGAAGAAACAGTAGCATGGAGAAAGATTGCTGACTTTAGACACACACACAAAGGGAGAAACAGTAGCATGGAGAAAGATTGCTGACTTTAGACACACACAAAGGGAGAAACAGTAGCATGGAGAAAGATTGCTGACTTTAGACACACACACAAAGGGAGAAACAGTAGCATGGAGAAAGATTGCTGACTTTAGACACACACACAAAGGGAGAAACAGTAGCATGGAGAAAGATTGCTGACTTTAGACACACACACAAAGGGAGAAACAGTAGCATGGAGAAAGATTGCTGACTTTAGACACACACAAAGGGAGAAACAGTAGCATGGAGAAAGATTGCTGACTTTAGACACACACACAAAGGGAGAAACAGTAGCATGGAGAAAGATTGCTGACTTTAGACACACACACAAAGGGAGAAACAGTAGCATGGAGAATAATTGCTGACTTTAGACACACACACACAAAGGGAGAAACAGTAGCACGGAGAAAGATTGCTGACTTTAGACACACACATAAAGGGAGAAACAGTAGCATGGAGAAAGATTGCTGACTTTAGACACACACACAAAGGGAGAAACAGTAGCATGGAGAAAGATTGCTGACTTTAGACACACACAAAGGGAGAAACAGTAGCATGGAGAAAGATTGCTGACTTTAGACACACACACAAAGGGAGAAACAGTAGCATGGAGAAAGATTGCTGACTTTAGACACACACACAAAGGGAGAAACAGTAGCATGGAGAAAGATTGCTGACTTTAGACACACACACAAAGGGAGAAACAGTAGCATGGAGAAAGATTGCTGACTTTAGACACACACACAAAGGGAGAAACAGTAGCATGGAGAAAGATTGCTGACTTTAGACACACACACAAAGGAAGAAACAGTAGCATGGAGAAAGATTGCTGACTTTAGACACACACAAAGGGAGAAACAGTAGCATGGAGAAAGATTGCTGACTTTAGACACACACACAAAGGGAGAAACAGTAGCATGGAGAAAGATTGCTGACTTTAGACACACACACAAAGGGAGAAACAGTAGCATGGAAAAAGATTGCTGACTTTAGACACACACACAAAGGGAGAAACAGTAGCATGGAGAAAGATTGCTGACTTTAGACACACACACAAAGGGAGAAACAGTAGCATGGAGAAAGATTGCTGACTTTAGACACACACACAAAGGGAGAAACAGTAGCATGGAGAAAGATTGCTGACTTTAGACACACACAAAGGGAGAAACAGTAGCATGGAGAAAGATTGCTGACTTTAGACACACACACAAAGGGAGAAACAGTAGCATGGAGAAAGATTTCTGACTTTAGACACACACACAAAGGGAGAAACAGTAGCATGGAGAAAGATTGCTGACTTTGAACACACACACAAAGGGAGAAACAGTAGAATGGAGAAAGATTGCTGACTTTAGACACACACAAAGGGAGAAACAGTAGCATGGAGAAAGATTGCTGACTTTAGACACACACACACAAAGGGAGAAACAGTAGCATGGAGAAAGATTGCTGACTTTAGACACACACACAAAGGGAGAAACAGTAGCATGGAGAAAGATTGCTGACTTTAGACACACACACAAAGGGAGAAACAGTAGCATGGAGAAAGATTGCTGACTTTAGACACACACACAAAGGGAGAAACAGTAGCACGGAGAAAGATTGCTGACTTTAGACACACACACAAAGGGAGAAACAGTAGCACGGAGAAAGATTGCTGACTTTAGACACACACACAAAGGGAGAAACAGTAGCATGGAGAAAGATTGCTGACTTTAGACACACACACAAAGGGAGAAACAGTAGCATGGAGAAAGATTGCTGACTTTAGACACACACACAAAGGGAGAAACAGTAGCATGGAGAAAGATTGCTGACTTTAGACACACACAAAGGGAGAAACAGTAGCATGGAGAAAGATTGCTGACTTTAGACACACACACAAAGGGAGAAACAGTAGCATGGAGAAAGATTGCTGACTTTAGACACACACAAAGGGAGAAACAGTAGCATGGAGAAAGATTGCTGACTTTAGACACACACAAAGGGAGAAACAGTAGCATGGAGAAAGATTGCTGACTTTAGACACACACACAAAGGGAGAAACAGTAGCATGGAGAAAGATTGCTGACTTTAGACACACACAAAGGGAGAAACAGTAGCATGGAGAAAGATTGCTGACTTTAGACACACACACAAAGGGAGAAACAGTAGCATGGAGAAAGATTGCTGACTTTAGACACACACAAAGGGAGAAACAGTAGCATGGAGAAAGATTGCTGACTTTAGACACACACACAAAGGGAGAAACAGTAGCATGGAGAAAGATTGCTGACTTTAGACACACACAAAGGGAGAAACAGTAGCATGGAGAAAGATTGCTGACTTTAGACACACACAAAGGGAGAAACAGTAGCATGGAGAAAGATTGCTGACTTTAGACACACACACAAAGGGAGAAACAGTAGCATGGAGAAAGATTGCTGACTTTAGACACACACACAAAGGGAGAAACAGTAGCATGGAGAAAGATTGCTGACTTTAGACACACACACAAAGGGAGAAACAGTAGCATGGAGAAAGATTGCTGACTTTAGACACACACAAAGGGAGAAACAGTAGCATGGAGAAAGATTGCTGACTTTAGACACACACACAAAGGGAGAAACAGTAGCATGGAGAAAGATTGCTGACTTTAGACACACACAAAGGGAGAAACAGTAGCATGGAGAAAGATTGCTGACTTTAGACACACACAAAGGGAGAAACAGTAGCATGGAGAAAGATTGCTGACTTTAGACACACACACAAAGGGAGAAACAGTAGCATGGAGAAAGATTGCTGACTTTAGACACACACAAAGGGAGAAACAGTAGCATGGAGAAAGATTGCTGACTTTAGACACACACACAAAGGGAGAAACAGTAGCATGGAGAAAGATTGCTGACTTTAGACACACACAAAGGGAGAAACAGTAGCATGGAGAAAGATTGCTGACTTTAGACACACACACAAAGGGAGAAACAGTAGCATGGAGAAAGATTGCTGACTTTAGACACACACAAAGGGAGAAACAGTAGCATGGAGAAAGATTGCTGACTTTAGACACACACAAAGGGAGAAACAGTAGCATGGAGAAAGATTGCTGACTTTAGACACACACACAAAGGGAGAAACAGTAGCATGGAGAAAGATTGCTGACTTTAGACACACACACAAAGGGAGAAACAGTAGCATGGAGAAAGATTGCTGACTTTAGACACACACACAAAGGGAGAAACAGTAGCATGGAGAAAGATTGCTGACTTTAGACACACACAAAGGGAGAAACAGTAGCATGGAGAAAGATTGCTGACTTTAGACACACACACAAAGGGAGAAACAGTAGCATGGAGAAAGATTGCTGACTTTAGACACACACACAAAGGGAGAAACAGTAGCATGGAGAAAGATTGCTGACTTTAGATACACACACAAAGGGAGACAGAGTAACATGGACACGTTTCTTACAAAGGCATGTCCGATGTTCGAGTTAGGATCCTACTAGAACGTAATAAGTGCGCTAATTATCTACTATCTCTGTAAGGATCTTACAGCCAAGCAACTAGACAGATCTAACGTAATAAGTGCGCTAATTATCTAATATCTATGTAAGGATCTTACAGCCAAGCAACTAGACAGATCTAACGTAATAAGTGCGCTAATTATCTAATATCTATGTAAGGATCTTACAGCCAAGCAACTAGACAGATCTAACGTAATAAGTGCGCTAATTATCTACTATCTCTGTAAGGATCTTACAGCCAAGCAACTAGACAGATCTAACGTAATAAGTGCGCTAATTATCTAATATCTATGTAAGGATCTTACAGCCAAGCAACTAGACAGATCTAACGTAATAAGTGCGCTAATTATCTAATATCTATGTAAGGATCTTACAGCCAAGCAACTAGACAGATCTAATGTAATAAGTGCGCTAATTATCTAATATCTATGTAAGGATCTTACAGCCAAGCAACTAGACAGATCTAACGTAATAAGTGCGCTAATTATCTACTATCTCTGTAAGGATCTTACAGCCAAGCAACTAGACAGATCTAACGTAATAAGTGCGCTAATTATCTACTATCTCTGTAAGGATCTTACAGCCAAGCAACTAGACAGATCTAATGTAATAAGTGCGCTAATTATCTACTATCTCTGTAAGGATCTTACAGCCAAGCAACTAGACAGATCTAATGTAATAAGTGCGCTAATTATCTACTATCTCTGTAAGGATCTTACAGCCAAGCAACTAGACAGATCTAATGTCACTGTTGGAGCCAACAGAAGGCCAAAGACAACGCTGTACTGGCCAGTGTCGTCGTCTGTCACAGAAATTTGTGACCAAATGAATTAATTCTATTTCAGTCTCCGTTATAGTAATAATCATAATACAAATAAAGTAAGTCAAGAGCCCCGTCACACCACGTGATGTATAGGGAATATGGTTTTAGTGACCATCATTTTTACAGACCTTCGGAACATGATTTTTGGGCTAATATGGTCGGTATTACGCCCGTGCCGCTTTACTTTCCCAGAAATAAATCCGGTGCGCATTCAAGACTGGGTGAACCCGGAATACGCTGATCAGGACCGAACCCTACCTCTTGTCCTTTGTAGTCCAGTTCACTAACCACTGAGCTATCGCGCCCCCCCCCCCCTAGTTATCATAAGCCCGCGCGTATTTATGCCTCTCCTTCATCACATGACGGAGCAACAAACACACAAAAGTTGATCGTCTATAGGTTATCGCCGTGTCTGTCTCAAACAGGTAGTAAGTAATCAGGATCACCGGTGTGCCCAACCAGGAAGAACATCAGCAGCTAAGCCATCACATACCTCACATAACAAACTTGTCAAGTTCTTCCTTGTCTACACAAAAACCTGTTCGCTGCGGTCGGTAAGTAGAGGTGCTGAAGTCTACCAGATAAAAGAAAACGAAGGGACGAGGGGGGAACTGACTTATCTAGAGCTGAAAGTGTGTTGTGTGTCAATGTCACGGTCACCTGCCGATCATAGACTGGTCTTAGAAGTCTTCAAGTAGAAGGAGAGATGAATTAGAGGGTTGGAGGGGGCACAGAAAGGGATGGATTAGAGGGTTGTTGGGGACACAGAGAGGGATGGGTTAGAGGGTTGGTAGGGGCACAGAGAGGGATGGATTAGAGGGTTGGTAGGGGAAAAGAGAGGGATGGATTAGAGAGTTGGTGGGGACACAGAGAGGGATGGATTAGAGGGTTGGTGGGGGCACAGAGAGTGATGGATTAGAGGGTTGGTAGGGGAACAGAGAGGGATGGATTAGAGGGTTGGTGGGGACACAGAGAGGGATGGATTAGAGGGTTGGTAGGGGCACAGAGAGTGATGGATTAAAGGGTTGATAGGGGAACAGAGAGGGATGGATTAGAGGGTTGATAGGGGAACAGAGAGGGATGGATTAGAGGGCTGGTGGGGACACAGAGAGGGATGGATTAGAGGGTTGGTAGGGGCACAGAGAGGGATGGATTAGAGGGTTGGTGGGGCACAGAGAGGGATGGCTTAGAGGATTGATAGGGGCACAGACAGGGATGGATTAGAGGGTTAGTAGGGGCACAGAGAGGGGTGGATTAGAGGGTTGGTGGGGACACAGAGAGGGATGGATTAGAGGATTGATAGGGGCACAGACAGGGATGGATTAGAGGGTTAGTAGGGGCACAGAGAGGGATGGATTAGAGGGTTGGTGGGGACACAGAGAGGGATGGATTACAGGGTTGATATAGGCACAGAGAGGGATGGCTTAGAGGATTGATAGGGGCACAGACAGGGATGGATTAGAGGGTTAGTAGGGGCACAGAGAATGGTGGATTAGAGGGTTGGTGGGGACACACAGAGGGATGGATTAGAGGATTGATAGGGGCACAGACAGGGATGGATTAGAGGGTTAGTAGGGGCACAGAGAGGGATGGATTAGAGGGTTGGTGGGGACACAGAGAGGGATGGATTAGAGGGTTGGTAGGGGAACAGAGAGGGATGGCTTAGAGGGTTGATAGGGGCACAGAGAGGGATGACTTAGAGGGTTGATAGGGGCACAGACAGGGATGAATTAGAGGGTTAGTAGGGGCAGAGAGAGGGATGGCTTAGAGGATTGATAGGGGCATAGAGAGGGATGGATTAGAGGGTTGATAGGGGCACAGAGAGGGATGGATTAGAGGATTGATAGGGGCACAGTCAGGGATGGATTAGGGGGTTAGTAGGGGCACAGAGAGGGGTGGATTAGAGGGTAGGTAGGGGCACAGAGAGGGATGGCTTAGAGGGTTGATAGGGGCACAGAGAGGGATGGATTAGAGGGTTAATAGGGACACAGAGAGGGATGGATTAGAGGGTTGATAGGGGCACAAAGAGAGGGATGGATTAGCGGATTGGTAAGGGCACAGAGAGGGATGGATTAGAGGGTTGGTAGGGGCACAGAGAGGGATGGATTAGGGTGTTGTTAAAGGCACAGAGAAAGATGGATTAGAGGGTTGGTAGGGGCACTGATAGGGATGGACTAGGGGGTTGTTAGGGGAACAGAGAGGGATGGATTAGAGGGTTGGTAGGGGCACTGATAGGGATGGATTAGTGGGATGGTAGGGGCACAGAGAAGGATGGATTAGAGGGTTGGTAGGGGCACCGAGAGGGATGGATTAGAGGGTTGGTAAGGGCACAGAGAGGGATGGATTAGAGGGTTGGTAAGGGCACAGAGAGGGATGGATTAGAGGGTTGGTAGGGGCACCGAGAGGGATGGATTAGAGGGTTGGTAAGGGCACAGAGAGGGATGGATTAGAGGGTTGGTAGGGGAACAGAGAGGGATGGATTACAGGTTTGGTAGGGGCACAGAGATGGATGGATTAGAGGGTTGGTAGGGGCACAGAGAGGGGTGGATTAGAGGGTTGGTAGGGGCACAGAGAGGGATGGATTAGAGGGTTGGTAGGGGAACATAGAGGGATGGATTAGAGGGTTGGTAGGGGAACAGAGAGGGATGGATTAGAGGGTTGATAGGGGCACAGAGAGGGATGGATTAGAGGGTTGGTAGGGGAACAGAGAGGGATGGATTAGAGGGTTGATAGGGGAACAGAGAGGGATGGATTAAGGTGTTGTTAGGGGCACAGAGAGGAATGGATTAGAGGGTTGATAGGGGCACAGAGAGGGATGGATTAGAGGGTTGATAGGGGCACAGAGTGGGATGGATTAGAGGGTTGGTAGGGGCTCAGATAGGGATGGATTAGAGGGTTGATAGGGGCAGAGAGAGGGATGGATTAGGGTGTTGTTAAAGGCACAGAGAAGGATAGATTAAGGGGTTGTTAGGGGCACAGAGAGGGATGGATTAGAGGTTTGATAGGGGCACAGAAAGGATGGATTAGAGGGTTGATAGGGGCAGAGAGGGATGGATTAGAGGATTGATAGGGGCACAGATGGGGATGGATTAGAGGGTTGGTAGGGGAACAGAGAGGGATGGATTAGAGGGTTGGTAGGGGAACAGAGAAGGATGGATTAGAGGGTTGGTAGAGGAACAGAGAGGGATGGATTAAAGGGTTGATAGGGGAACAGAGAGGGATGGATTAGAGGGTTGGTGGGGACACAGAGAGGGATGGATTAGAGGGTTGGTTGGGGAACAGAGAGGGATGGATTAGAGGGTTGGTAGGGGAACAGAGAGGGTTGATTAGAGGGTTTGTAGGGGAACAGAGAGGAATGGATTAGAGGGTTGGTAGGGGAACAGAGAGGGATGGATTAGAGGGTTGGTAGGGGAACAGAGAGGGATGGATTAGAGGGTTGGTAGGGGAACAGAGAGGGATGGATTAGAGGGTTGGTAGGGGCACAGAGAGGGATGGATTAGAGGGTTAATAGGGGCACAGAGAGGGATGGATTGGAGGGTTGATAGGGGAACAGAGAGGGATGGATTAGAGGGTTGGTAGGGGAACAGAGAAGGATGGATTAGAGGGTTGGTAGGGGAACAGAGAGGGATGGATTAGAGGGTTGGTAGGGGAATAGAGAGGGATGGATTAGAGGGTTGGTAGGGGCACAGAGAGGGATGGATTAGAGGGTTGGTAGGGGCACAGAGAGGGATGGATTAGGGGGTTGATAGGGACACAGAGAGGAATGGATTAGAGGGTTGATAAGGGAACACATGGGGATGGATTAGAGGGTTGGTAGGGGAACAGAGAGGGATGGATTAGAAGGTTGGTAGGGGAACAGAGAGGGATGGATTAGAGGGTTGGTAGGGGCACAGAGAGGGATGGATTAGGGGGTTGGTAGGGGCACAGAGAGGGAAGGATTAGGGGTTGATAGGGACACAGAGAGGGATGGATTAGAGGGTTGATAGGGGCACAGAGAAGGATTGAATAGAGGGTTGATAGGGGCACAGAGAGGGATGGATTAGAGGGTTGATAGGGGCACAGAGAGGGATGGATTAGCGGGTTGGTAGGGGCACAGAGAGGGATGGATTAGAGGGTTGATAGGGGCACAGAGAGGAATGGATTAGAGGGTTGATAGGGGCACAGAGAGGGATGGATTAGAGGGTTGGTAGGGGCACAGAGAGGGATGGCTTAGAGGGTTGGTAGGGGCACAGAGAGGGATGGATTAGGGGGTTTATAGGGGCACAGAGAGGGATGGATTAGAGGGTTGATAGGGGCACAGAGAAAGGTGGATTAAGGGTTGATAGGGGCACAGAGAGGGATGGATTAGAGGGTTGGTAGGGGCACAGAGAGGGACGGATTAGAGGGTTGGTGGGACACAGATAGAGATTTATTAGGGGTTGGTAGGGGCACGGAGATGGATGAATTAAAGGTTTGATAGGGGCACCGAGAGGGATGAATTAGGGAGTTTATAGGGATACAGAGAGGGATGGATTAGAGGGTTGGTAGGGCCACAGAGAGGGATGGATTAAAGGGTTGGTAGGGCCACAGAGAGGGATGGCTTAGAGGGTTGGTAGGGGCACAGAGAGGGATGGATTAGTGGGTTGGTTGGGGCACAGATAGGGATGGATTAGTGGGTTGGTAGGGGCACAGACAGGGATTGATTATAGGGTTGGTAGGGGCACAGATAGGGGTGGATTAGTGGGTTGGTAGGGGCACAGAGAGGGATGGATTAGTGGGTTGGTAGGGGCACAGAGTGGGATGGATTAAGGTGTTGGTAGAGGCACAGAGAGGGATGGATTAGTGGGTTGGTAGAGGCACAGGGATGGGTGGATTACGGAGTTGGTAGGGGCACAGAGTGGGATGGATTATAGGGTTGGTAGGGGCACAGAGAGGGATGGATTAGAGGGTTGGTGGGGCACAGAGAGGGATGGCTTAGAGGATTGATAGGGGCACAGACAGGGATGGATTAGAGGGTTAGGGGCACAGAGAGGGGTGGATTACAGGGTTGGTGGGGACACAGAGAGGGATGGATTAGAGGATTGATAGGGGCACAGACAGGGATGGATTAGAGGGTTAGTAGGGGCACAGAGAGGGATGGATTAGAGGGTTGGTGGGGACACAGAGAGGGATGGATTATAGGGTTGATATAGGCACAGAGAGGGATGGCTTAGAGGATTGATAGGGGCACAGACAGGGATGGATTAGAGGGTGAGTAGGGGCACAGAGAAGGGTGGATTAGAGGGTTGGTGGGGACACAGAGAGGGATGGATTAGAGGATTGATAGGGGCACAGACAGGGATGGATTAGAGGGTTAGTAGGGTCACAGAGAGGGATGGATTAGAGGGTTGGTGGGGACACAGAGAGGGATGGATTAGAGGGTTGGTAGGGGAACAGAGAGGGATGGCTTAGAGGGTTGATAGGGGCACAGAGAGGGATGACTTAGAGGGTTGATAGGGGCACAGACAGGGATGGATTAGAGGGTTGGTAGGACACAGATAGAGATTTATTAGGGGTTGGTAGGGGCACAGAGATGGATAAATTAAAGGTTTGATAGGGGCACCGAGAGGGATGAATTAGGGGGTTTATAGGGGCACACAGAAGGAAGGATTAGAGGGTTTGTAGGGGCAAAGAGAGGGGTGGATTAGGGGTTTGGTAGGGGCGCAGAGAGGGATGGATTAGTGGGTTGGTAGGGGTACAGATAGGGGTGGATTAGTGGGTTGGTAGGGGCACAGAGAGGGATGGATTAGTGGGTTGGTTGGGGCACAGATAGGGATGGATTAGTGGGTTGGTAGGGGCACAGACAGGGATTGATTATAGGGTTGGTAGGGGCACAGATAGGGGTGGATTAGCGGATTGGTAGGGGCACAGAGAGGGATGGATTAGAGGGTTGGTAGGGGCACAGAGAGGGATGGATTAGGGTGTTGTTAAAGGCACAGAGAAGGATGGATTAGAGGGTTGGTAGGGGCACTGATAGGGATGGATTAGGGGGTTGTTAGGGGCACAGAGAGGGATGGATTAGAGGGTTGGTAGGGGCACTGATAGGGATGGATTAGTGGGTTGGTAGGGGCACAGAGAAGGATGGATTAGAGGGTTGGTAGGGGCACAGAGAGGGATGGATTAGAGGGTTGGTAAGGGCACAGAGAGGGTGGAATAGAGGGTTGGTAAGGGCACAGAGAGGGATGGATTAGAGGGTTGGTAGGGGCACCGAGAGGGATGGATTAGAGGGTTGGTAAGGGCACAGAGAGGGATGGATTAGAGGGTTGGTAGGGGAACAGGGATGGATGGATTACAGGTTTGGTAGGGGCACAGAGATGGATGGATTAGAGGGTTGGTAGGGGCACAGAGAGGGGTGGATTAGAGGGTTGGTAGGGGCACAGAGAGGGATGGATTAGAGGATTGATAGGGGCACAGAGAGGGATGGATTAGGGGGTTGGTAGGGGCACAGAGAGGGATGGATTAGGGGGTTGGTAGGGGAACAGAGAGGGATGGATTAGAGGGTTGGTAGGGGCACAGAGATGGATGGATTAGGGGGTTGATAGGGGCTCAGATAGGGATGGATTAGAGGGTTGGTAGGGGAACAGAGAGGGATGGATTAAGGTGTTGTTAAGGGCACAGAGAGGGATGGATTAGGGGGTTGGTAGGGGAACAGAGAGGGATGGATTAGAGGGTTGGTAGGGGCACAGAGATGGATGGATTAAGGTGTTGTTAGGGGAACAGAGAGGGATGGATTAGAGGGTTGATAGGGGAACAGAGAGGGATGGATTAAGGTGTTGTTAGGGGCACAGAGAGGGATGGATTAGAGGGTTGATAGGGGCACAGAGAGGGATGGATTAGAGGGTTGATAGGGGCACAGAGTGGGATGGATTAGAGGGTTGGTAGAGGCTCAGATAGGGATGGATTAGAGGGTTGATAGAGGCAGAGAGAGGGATGGATTAGGGTGTTGTTAAAGGCACAGAGAAGGATAGATTAAGGGGTTGTTAGGGGCACAGAGAGGGATGGATTAGAGGTTTGATAGGGGCACTGATAGGGATGGATTAGGGGGTTGTTAGGGGCACAGAGAGGGATGGATTAGAGGGTTGGTAGGGGCACTGATAGGGATGGATTAGTGGGTTGGTAGGGGCACAGAGAAGGATGGATTAGAGGGTTGGTAGGGGCACAGAGAGGGATGGATTAGAGGGTTGGTAAGGGCACAGAGAGGGTGGAATAGAGGGTTGGTAAGGGCACAGAGAGGGATGGATTAGAGGGTTGGTAGGGGCACCGAGAGGGATGGATTAGAGGGTTGGTAAGGGCACAGAGAGGGATGGATTAGAGGGTTGGTAGGGGAACAGGGATGGATGGATTACAGGTTTGGTAGGGGCACAGAGATGGATGGATTAGAGGGTTGGTAGGGGCACAGAGAGGGGTGGATTAGAGGGTTGGTAGGGGCACAGAGAGGGATGGATTAGAGGATTGATAGGGGCACAGAGAGGGATGGATTAGGGGGTTGGTAGGGGCACAGAGAGGGATGGATTAGGGGGTTGGTAGGGGAACAGAGAGGGATGGATTAGAGGGTTGGTAGGGGCACAGAGATGGATGGATTAGGGGGTTGATAGGGGCTCAGATAGGGATGGATTAGAGGGTTGGTAGGGGAACAGAGAGGGATGGATTAAGGTGTTGTTAAGGGCACAGAGAGGGATGGATTAGAGGGTTGATAGGGGCACAGAGTGGGATGGATTAGAGGGTTGGTAGAGGCTCAGATAGGGATGGATTAGAGGGTTGATAGAGGCAGAGAGAGGGATGGATTAGGGTGTTGTTAAAGGCACAGAGAAGGATAGATTAAGGGGTTGTTAGGGGCACAGAGAGGGATGGATTAGAGGTTTGATAGGGGCACAGAAAGGGATGGATTAGAGGGTTGATAGGGGCAGAGAGGGATGGATTAGAGGATTGATAGGGGCACAGATGGGGATGGATTAGAGGGTTGGTAGGGGAACAGAGAGGGATGGATTAGAGGGTTGGTAGGGGAACAGAGAGGGATGGATTAGAGGGTTGGTAGAGGAACAGAGAGGGATGGATTAAAGGGTTGATAGGGGCACAGAGAGGGATGGATTAGCGGGTTGGTAGGGGCACAGAGAAGGGTGGATTAGGGGGTTGATAGGGGCACAGAGAGGGATGGATTAGAAGGTTGGTAGGGGCACAGAGAGGGATGGATTAGAGGGTTGGTAGGACACAGATAGAGATTTATTAGGGGTTGGTAGGGGCACAGAGATGGATAAATTAAAGGTTTGATAGGGGCACCGAGAGGGATGAATTAGGGGGTTTATAGGGGCACACAGAAGGAAGGATTAGAGGGTTTGTAGGGGCAAAGAGAGGGGTGGATTAGGGGTTTGGTAGGGGCGCAGAGAGGGATGGATTAGTGGGTTGGTAGGGGTACAGATAAGGGTGGATTAGTGGGTTGGTAGGGGCACAGAGAGGGATGGATTAGTGGGTTGGTTGGGGCACAGATAGGGATGGATTAGTGGGTTGGTAGGGGCACAGACAGGGATTGATTATAGGGTTGGTAGGGGCACAGATAGGGGTGGATTAGTGGGTTGGTAGGGGCACAGAGAGGGATGGATTAGTGGGTTGGTAGGGGCACAGAGTGGGATGGATTAAGGGGTTGGTAGAGGCACAGAGAGGGATGGATTAGTGGGTTGGTAGAGGCACAGGGATGGGTGGATTACGGAGTTGGTAGGGGCACAGAGAGTGATGGATTAGAGGGTTGATAGTGGCACAGAGAGGGATGGCTTAGAGGATTGATAGGGGCACAGAGAGGGGTGGATTAGAGGGTTGGTAGGGGCACAGAGAGGGGTGGATTAGAGGGTTAGTAGGGGCACAGAGAGGGATGGCTTAGAGGGTTGATAGGGGCGCAGAGAGGGGTGGCTTAGAGGCTTGATAGGGGCACAGAGAGGGATGGCTTAGAGGATTGATAGGGGCACAGAGAGGGGTGGATTAGAGGGTTTGTAGGGGCACAGAGAGGGGTGGATTAGAGGGTTGGTAGGGGCACAGAGAGGGGTGGATTAGAGGGTTGGTAGGGGCACAGAGAGGGGTGGATTAGAGGGTTGGTATGGGGCACAGAGAGGGATGGATTAGAGGGTTGGTAGGGGCTCAGATTGGGATGGATTAGAGGGTTGATAGGGGCAGAGAGAGGGATGGATTAGGGTGTTATTAAAGGCACAGAGAAGGATAGATTAAGGGGTTGTTAGGGGCACAGAGAGGGATGGATTAGAGGTTTGATAGGGGCACAGAAAGGGATGGATTAGAGGGTTGATAGGGGCAGAGAGGGATGGATTAGAGGATTGATAGGGGCACAGATGGGGATGGATTAGAGGGTTGGTAGGGGAACAGAGAGGGATGGATTAGAGGGTTGGTAGGGGAACAAAGAGGGATGGATTAGAGGGTTGGTAGAGGAACAGAGAGGGATGGATTAAAGGGTTGATAGGGGAACAGAGAGGGATGGATTAGAGGGTTGGTGGGGAAACAGAGAGGGATGGATTATAGGGTTGGTAGGGGAACAGAGAGGAATGGATTAGAGGGTTGGTAGGGGAACAGAGAGGGTTGATTAGAGGGTTGGTAGGGGAACAGAGAGGAATGGATTAGAGGGTTGGTAGGGGAACAGAGAGGGATGGATTAGAGGGTTGGTTGGGGAACAGAGAGGGATGGATTAGAGGGTTGGTAGGGGAACAGAGAGGGATGGATTAGAGGGTTGGTAGGGGAACAGAGAGGGATGGATTAGAGGGTTGGTAGGGGCACAGAGAGGGATGGATTAGAGGGTTGGTAGGGGCACAGAGAGGGATGGATTAGGGGGTTGATAGGGACACAGAGAGGGATGGATTAGGGGGTTGATAGGGGCACACATGGGGATGGATTAGAGGGTTGGTAGGGGCACAGAGAGGGATGGATTAGCGGGTTGGTAGGGGCACAGAGAAGGGTGGATTAGGGGGTTGATAGGGGCACAGAGAGGGATGGATTAGAAGGTTGGTAGGGGCACAGAGAGGGATGGATTAGAGGGTTGGTAGGACACAGATAGAGATTTATTAGGGGTTGGTAGGGGCACAGAGATGGATGAATTAAAGGTTTGATAGGGGCATCGAGAGGGATGAATTAGGGGGTTTATAGGGGCACACAGAAGGAAGGATTAGAGGGTTTGTAGGGGCAAAGAGAGGGGTGGATTAGGGGGTTGGTAGGGGCGCAGAGAGGGATGGATTAGTGGGTTGGTAGTGGTACAGATAGGGGTGGATTAGTGGGTTGGTAGGGGCACAGAGAGGGATGGATTAGTGGCTTGGTTGGGGCACAGATAGGGATGGATTAGTGGGTTGGTAGGGGCACAGACAGGGATTGATTATAGGGTTGGTAGGGGCACAGATAGGGGTGGGTTAGTGGGTTGGTAGGGGCACAGAGAGGGATGGATTAGTGGGTTGGTAGGGGCACAAAGAGTGGGATGGATTAAGGGGTTGGTAGAGGCACAGAGAGGGATGGATTAGTGGGTTGGTAGAGGCACAGGGATGGGTGGATTACGGAGTTGGTAGGGGCACAGAGAGTGATGGATTAGAGGGTTGATAGGGGCACAGAGAGGGATGGCTTAGAGGATTGATAGGGGCACAGAGAGGGGTGGATTAGAGGGTTGGTAGGGGCACAGAGAGGGGTGGATTAGAGGGTTGGTAGGGGCACAGAGAGGGATGGCTTAGAGGGTTGATAGGGGCACAGAGAGGGATGGCTTAGAGGCTTGATAGGGGCACAGAGAGGGATGGCTTAGAGGATTGATAGGGGCACAGAGAGGGGTGGATTAGAGGGTTTGTAGGGGCACAGAGAGGGGTGGATTAGAGGGTTGGTAGGGGCACAGAGAGGGGTGGATTAGAGGGTTGGTAGGGGCACAGAGAGGGTGGATTAGAGGGTTGGTATGGGGCACAGAGAGGGATGGCTTAGAGGGTTGATAGGGGCACAGAGAGGGGTGGATTAGAGGGTTGGTAGGGGCACAGAGAGGGGTGGATTAGAGGGTTAGTAGGGGCACAGAGAGGGGTGGATTAGAGGGTTGGTAGGGGCACAGAGAGGGATGGCTTAGAGGGTTGATAGGGGCACAGAGAGGGATGGATTAGAGGGTTGATAGGGACACAGAGAGGGATGGATTAGAGGGTTGATAGGGGGACAGAGAGGGATGGATTAGCGGATTGGTAGGGGCACAGAGAAGGGTGGATTAGGGGGTTGATAGGGGCACAGAGAGGGATGGATTAGAGGGTTGGTAGGGCCACAGAGAGGGATGGCTTAGAGGGTTGGTAGGGGCACAGAGAGGGATGGATTAGGGGGTTGATAGGGGCACAGAGAGGGATGGATTAGAGGGTTGGTGGGGCACAGAGAGGGATGGCTTAGAGGGTTGGTAGGGGCACAGAGAGGGGTGGATTAGAGGGTTGGTAGGGGCACAGAGAGGGGTGGATTAGAGGGTTAGTAGGGGCACAGAGAGGGGTGGATTAGAGGGTTGATAGGGGCACAGAGAGGGATGGATTAGCGGGTTGGTAGGGGCACAGAGAGGGATGGATTAGAGGGTTGATAGGGGCACAGAGAGGAATGGATTAGAGGGTTGATAGGGGCACAGAGAGGGATGGATTAGAGGGTTGGTAGGGGCACAGACAGGGATGGCTTAGAGGGTTGGTAGGGGCACAGAGAGGGATGGATTAGGGGGTTGATAGGGGCACAGAGAGGGATGGATTAGAGGGTTGATAGGGGCACAGAGAGGGATGGATTAGCGGGTTGGTAGGGGCACAGAGAAGGGTGGATTAGGGGGTTGATAGGGGCACAGAGAGGGATGGATTAGAAGGTTGGTAGGGGCACAGAGAGGGATGGATTAGAGGGTTGGTAGGACACAGATAGAGATTTATTAGGGGTTGGTAGGGGCACAGAGATGGATAAATTAAAGGTTTGATAGGGGCACCGAGAGGGATGAATTAGGGGGTTTATAGGGGCACACAGAAGGAAGGATTAGAGGGTTTGTAGGGGCAAAGAGAGGGGTGGATTAGGGGTTTGGTAGGGGCGCAGAGAGGGATGGATTAGTGGGTTGGTAGGGGTACAGATAGGGGTGGATTAGTGGGTTGGTAGGGGCACAGAGAGGGATGGATTAGTGGGTTGGTTGGGGCACAGATAGGGATGGATTAGTGGGTTGGTAGGGGCACAGACAGGGATTGATTATAGGGTTGGTAGGGGCACAGATAGGGGTGGATTAGTGGGTTGGTAGGGGCACAGAGAGGGATGGATTAGTGGGTTGGTAGGGGCACAGAGTGGGATGGATTAAGGGGTTGGTAGAGGCACAGAGAGGGATGGATTAGTGGGTTGGTAGAGGCACAGGGATGGGTGGATTACGGAGTTGGTAGGGGCACAGAGAGTGATGGATTAGAGGGTTGATAGTGGCACAGAGAGGGATGGCTTAGAGGATTGATAGGGGCACAGAGAGGGGTGGATTAGAGGGTTGGTAGGGGCACAGAGAGGGGTGGATTAGAGGGTTAGTAGGGGCACAGAGAGGGATGGCTTAGAGGGTTGATAGGGGCGCAGAGAGGGGTGGCTTAGAGGCTTGATAGGGGCACAGAGAGGGATGGCTTAGAGGATTGATAGGGGCACAGAGAGGGGTGGATTAGAGGGTTTGTAGGGGCACAGAGAGGGGTGGATTAGAGGGTTGGTAGGGGCACAGAGAGGGGTGGATTAGAGGGTTGGTAGGGGCACAGAGAGGGGTGGATTAGAGGGTTGGTATGGGGCACAGAGAGGGATGGATTAGAGGGTTGGTAGGGGCTCAGATTGGGATGGATTAGAGGGTTGATAGGGGCAGAGAGAGGGATGGATTAGGGTGTTATTAAAGGCACAGAGAAGGATAGATTAAGGGGTTGTTAGGGGCACAGAGAGGGATGGATTAGAGGTTTGATAGGGGCACAGAAAGGGATGGATTAGAGGGTTGATAGGGGCAGAGAGGGATGGATTAGAGGATTGATAGGGGCACAGATGGGGATGGATTAGAGGGTTGGTAGGGGAACAGAGAGGGATGGATTAGAGGGTTGGTAGGGGAACAAAGAGGGATGGATTAGAGGGTTGGTAGAGGAACAGAGAGGGATGGATTAAAGGGTTGATAGGGGAACAGAGAGGGATGGATTAGAGGGTTGGTGGGGAAACAGAGAGGGATGGATTATAGGGTTGGTAGGGGAACAGAGAGGAATGGATTAGAGGGTTGGTAGGGGAACAGAGAGGGTTGATTAGAGGGTTGGTAGGGGAACAGAGAGGAATGGATTAGAGGGTTGGTAGGGGAACAGAGAGGGATGGATTAGAGGGTTGGTTGGGGAACAGAGAGGGATGGATTAGAGGGTTGGTAGGGGAACAGAGAGGGATGGATTAGAGGGTTGGTAGGGGAACAGAGAGGGATTTATTAGAGGGTTGGTAGGGGCACAGAGAGGGATGGATTAGAGGGTTGGTAGGGGCACAGAGAGGGATGGATTAGGGGGTTGATAGGGACACAGAGAGGGATGGATTAGGGGGTTGATAGGGGCACACATGGGGATGGATTAGAGGGTTGGTAGGGGCACAGAGAGGGATGGATTAGCGGGTTGGTAGGGGCACAGAGAAGGGTGGATTAGGGGGTTGATAGGGGCACAGAGAGGGATGGATTAGAAGGTTGGTAGGGGCACAGAGAGGGATGGATTAGAGGGTTGGTAGGACACAGATAGAGATTTATTAGGGGTTGGTAGGGGCACAGAGATGGATGAATTAAAGGTTTGATAGGGGCATCGAGAGGGATGAATTAGGGGGTTTATAGGGGCACACAGAAGGAAGGATTAGAGGGTTTGTAGGGGCAAAGAGAGGGGTGGATTAGGGGGTTGGTAGGGGCGCAGAGAGGGATGGATTAGTGGGTTGGTAGTGGTACAGATAGGGGTGGATTAGTGGGTTGGTAGGGGCACAGAGAGGGATGGATTAGTGGCTTGGTTGGGGCACAGATAGGGATGGATTAGTGGGTTGGTAGGGGCACAGACAGGGATTGATTATAGGGTTGGTAGGGGCACAGATAGGGGTGGGTTAGTGGGTTGGTAGGGGCACAGAGAGGGATGGATTAGTGGGTTGGTAGGGGCACAAAGAGTGGGATGGATTAAGGGGTTGGTAGAGGCACAGAGAGGGATGGATTAGTGGGTTGGTAGAGGCACAGGGATGGGTGGATTACGGAGTTGGTAGGGGCATAGAGAGTGATGGATTAGAGGGTTGATAGGGGCACAGAGAGGGATGGCTTAGAGGATTGATAGGGGCACAGAGAGGGGTGGATTAGAGGGTTGGTAGGGGCACAGAGAGGGGTGGATTAGAGGGTTGGTAGGGGCACAGAGAGGGATGGCTTAGAGGGTTGATAGGGGCACAGAGAGGGATGGCTTAGAGGCTTGATAGGGGCACAGAGAGGGATGGCTTAGAGGATTGATAGGGGCACAGAGAGGGGTGGATTAGAGGGTTTGTAGGGGCACAGAGAGGGGTGGATTAGAGGGTTGGTAGGGGCACAGAGAGGGGTGGATTAGAGGGTTGGTAGGGGCACAGAGAGGGGTGGATTAGAGGGTTGGTATGGGGCACAGAGAGGGATGGCTTAGAGGGTTGATAGGGGCACAGAGAGGGGTGGATTAGAGGGTTGGTAGGGGCACAGAGAGGGGTGGATTAGAGGGTTAGTAGGGGCACAGAGAGGGGTGGATTAGAGGGTTGGTAGGGGCACAGAGAGGGATGGCTTAGAGGGTTGATAGGGGCACAGAGAGGGATGGATTAGAGGGTTGATAGGGACACAGAGAGGGATGGATTAGAGGGTTGATAGGGGGACAGAGAGGGATGGATTAGCGGATTGGTAGGGGCACAGAGAAGGGTGGATTAGGGGGTTGATAGGGGCACAGAGAGGGATGGATTAGAGGGTTTGTAGGGGCACAGAGAGGGATGGATTAGAGGGTTGGTAGGGACACAGATAGGGATGGATTAGGGGTTTGTAGGGGCACAGAGAAGGATGGATTAGAGGGTTGGTAGGGACACAGATAGGGATGGATTAGGGGTTGGTAGGGGCACAGAGAGGGATGGATTATAGGGTTAGTAGGGGCACAGATAGGGATTGATTATGGGGTTGGTAGGGGCACAGAGATGGATGAATTATAGGTTTGATAGGGGCACAGAGAGGGATGAATTAGGGGGTTTATAGGGGCACAGAGAAGGATGGATTAGAGGGTTTGTAGGGGCAAAGAGAGGGATAGATTAAAGGGTTGATAGGGCAAAGAGATGGATAGATTATGGGGTTGATATGGGGCAAAGGGTGGGATATTAGGGGGTTGGTAGGGGCAATGAGAGAGATGGATTAGGGGGCTAGTAGGGGCAAAGAGAGGGATGAATTAGGGGGTTGATAGGGCAAAGAAATGGATAGATTAGGGGGTTTATAGGGCAAAGAGATGGATAGATTAGGGCGTTGATAGGGGCAATGAGAGGGAAGGATTAGGGGGTTGTTAGGGGCACATAGAGGTATGGATTAGGGGGTTGTTAGGGGCACAGAGAGGGATGGATTAGGGGGTTGTTAGGAGCAAAGAGAGGGATGGATTAGGGCGTTGATAGGGGCAATGAGAGGGAAGGATTAGGGGGTTGTTAGGGGCACAGAGAGGGGTGGATTAGGGGGTTGTTAGGGGCACAGAGAGGGATGGATTAGGGGGTTGATAGGGGCAAAGAGAGGGAAGAACTAGGGGTTTGTTAGGGGCACAGAGAGGGATAGATTAGAGGCTTGATTGTGGCACTGAGAAAAATAGATTATGGGATTGTTAGGGGCATAGAGAGAGATTAAGGGTTTGTTAGGGGCAAAGAGATGAATATATTAGGGGGTTGTTAGGGGCATAGAGACAACCTCTGTTTTTATTTTGCACTATTGAACGCGTGAAAAAATGGCGATATGTTTACGCTGGTCTGTCGTCAAGGACGCTTAATTCATTTAATTTGTAAAAAGCTCACAGTGTATCCGCGTGCTGCAGAGCGATTTACTGGAGGAGTTGGTCAGTTTATAACGTGGAAACGGGTTCTGGACCGTGCGACTGAGTGAGTGCACGTGAGTCTAGACCATCCATAGCATCGACGTTAAGCGACAAAATCATCTATGATACTTAGGCGACAGTAAGTATTCAGATGCAGCCCAAACGACAACATCGAAGAAGAAAAACGCGGCAAGGTAAGCGTGGTGGCGCTAAATTGTCGAAGTGTGAGAGGCTAGGCCTAAAGTATGTGCGCGATACTTATTGGAATTGTGGGTCCATAAATCAACGACGGCCCATTCTTGATAAGCTACTGTGCGGCGCCGATATAATGGTTTTGCTAGAAACTCTTCTTGGTGACAGGACAGTAAGTACCCCTGGATTTCATTGTTTCTACAATAGACGACACCTTGGGCAGGCCATCCTTGTGCGCAACAATATGGTGGCAGCTGAGGTTGATATGTCTGCGTGGGACAATGCAGAATTGCAGGTACATGCGGTTAGGTTGCAGACCCTAGTTATTTCGTTGTTGTAAATGTGTATGTCTGTAATAACTCATCAGCACAAACACAAAACTTAGGCTATTCAAATCAAATGTACTATCAACCCTTACATATGCGTGTGAAAGCTGGAAAACAACAAAAGATATAGAAACAAAGTTGAACGCCTTCGAAAAGAAATGTCTGAGGAAAATACTTGGTATAGGGTGGAACGAATTCAAAACAAACGAGGAAATTAGAGAAATCGCCAATCAACCACTAATATCTTCAGTAATAAAGAAAAGACGATGGTCATATGTTGAACATGTGATGAGAAGAGATAATAACCGAATAGCAAAGCAAGTCCTCATGTGGGAAACAACAGGTAAGAGAAAAAGAGGAAGACCCAGTGAGACACTGAGAAGAACATTGATGAAAGAGGCAAGAGCAGCAGGATTCGGCTCCCTCAATGAGATAGAGCTGCTTGCACAGAACAGAGACAAATGGCGAGATTTGATAAAATATCTTTAAAAGAATTGAAAACTGCTAGAACAAAAATTCAGATAAGAGAAGGAGTATCTTGGTCTACGCCCTATGGGCCGGCTACAACTCGAAAGGTCAATAGATAGATAGATAGATGTCTGTAATGGGAAGGTGTACACACAGCAATGACAGAACCTCTTCGAGTTAGATGAAGAGAACGTCATTTTCTGCTGATACTTTAATGCTAGAGGCAACCAGTGGAGTAACGTCATAACCAACAAGCAGGGAGAAGACCTAGAGAACGCACTAGTGTCAGTTGATTTAGTGTGCTTGAATGATGGAAGGGCAACAAGAATGGCCACTCGAACAGGGGACTCTGATAGCGTCATAGACCTGGCACTGGTGTCAGTCGATTTAGTGTGCTTGACTGATGGAAGGGCAACCAGAATGACCCACCCGAACAGGGGACTCTGATAGCGTCATAGACCTGGCACTGGTGTCTTCCACCTTCGCACCGGTCTGCAGGTGGAGTGCACTGGGGTTCCACGGAAGTGATCCATGTGTCCTCCAAATTGAAAAAGGCAGAAAAAGAAGCCAGAAAAGACAACTTCACACAATCCACCACGAAATATCGATAGACAAGGACGTAATTGGCAAAATCAGATATAGGAAACAGAGCGCCCCTCGTAGGAGGCAGGAGAGATGGACGCAGCCACCCTGGTGGAACGTAGATGTCGAGGAAGCTTGGCGGAGCAAGAGACAAACGATCACGCTATCTGTTATCACAGCGAGTTGGCGGATTTTTAGAAATGTAACCACGGGTTTGATAATAAATGTTTGTACACAGTTCGTTAACCACCACTGTAGAGAAGTTAATGACCTAATTTGTCCAGCCGGTTGGTTTGGGACGAATTGTACGTTACAATGTCACTGCTATAATGACTCAGTTTGTGACAAAACTACAGGGACATGCACAAACAATGACAGTTGTCAGCACAAATATTTCGGACCCCAGTGTCAGTACTTGGGTCTCGTTTACAAATACGTCCAACAATCTGAACCTACTTTCCTGTTTGATAACAACGACACCACATGTAATCCGGACACAGATTATACATCAGTTGAGGCAACTCTCAATCAATCTTTGCCGTTCTCCTGGTTTAGGATTTATGTGAATGACTTAACATATCCGGACAGTTTCACGGTAAAACTAAATGGTTCTGCCGCCTCATGTAACAATGAATCACGGTTTGTAGTTAGTTCGCACGAGATTGAGGTCTTTTGTTCTGGGGCTGGTTTGATCAACAAGTCACGGATTGAAGGGGCGATAGTTGCAAATACCTGCTCCATCTACATTGGCGGGGGTCGGAATGTGGCTCTCAAACAGAACACAAACCAGACCGACACATTTAATGCTTGTTATACAGGAGACGGATGTGGACCAGAGGTCGCAGTTAATGGCAAAAAAAAAAAAGACCGATCTCTATGACAATGACTGCACACACACACACAATTGAGAAGTGGAACCAATTCTGTTTACTGGTATCTGAACTTTGCCACGCCCCAGAAGACTCACACCATTCGAATTTATCATCGAGCTAGCACTATGAATCGGGTAAAGAATGCCACTCTAAAGGCTTTCTCTGACAGTGGCGGTGTAGTGTTCCAGTATAATGATATATCATACCCAAATATTTCTGTGAACACTATTGTAGTCACCACACAAGCGACAATGACACACATTAAGATTGAGTTCTCACCGACCATTTCGCAGGCCGACAGTGCACTGACGATGTGTGAAGTGCAAACATTTACAGACACCTATTGTCTGGATGGACATTCTTGGTCGTTTTGTGCAGTTTGTAGTGGGTGCTCCAAATGCTACAACGTCATCATCGGTACGTGTCACGGCAACTGTTCACATGGGATCTATGGACACGACTGCTCCAGGACTTGTCTGAGTGTCTGTCTTTTATGTGAGGAAAAATCCGGAAAATGTCTACAATGTAAACATCCTGGCTACACCTGTAATGACACTTGTCCCGATGGTAATTTTTGGCTACAGTGCGAACAGACGTGTTCTGATGGCTGTGACATCATTTGTGACCCGGAAAGTACAGACTGTACGTGCAAGGAAACGTACTACGGATCAGACTGCACTCTCAAATGTCCGGATAACTGTTTCAACGACACCTGTGAACAGTCAACCGGGAACTGTACATACAAGGGAACGTTCTACGGGTCAGACTGCACTCTCAAATCTCTGGACAACTGTTTGAAAGAAACCTGTGAACAGTTAATCGGGGCTTGCATCTCGTATGTCGATGATTCCCACGTTAAAAAGAGTCTGCCGACTACAACAAACCCAAAATATGGATACCTTAATGTGTTTCTGCGCTGGACATGGTTTTTTTCTTGGTGTTTTTCCGTGAAGCCATGGCTCATATCTTGATGTGTTTCTGTGCTAGCCATGGCTCATATCTTGATGTGTTTCTGTGCTAGCCATGGCTCATATCTTAGCTTGTGTGTGTGTGTGTGTGCAGGCCATGGCTCATATCTTGGTGTGTGTCATGTTAGTCATATCTCATATCTTGGTGTGTCCGTGTTAATCATCTCTCATATCTTTATGTGTGTATGTGTTTAGTCATATCTCATATCTTAGAGATATGCAGAGAGAGATATCTTAGTGTGTATCTGTGTTAGTCATGTGTCATATCTTTGTGTGTGCATGTCTATGTTGATCATATCTCATATCTTTGTGTGCATGTCTATGTTAGGCATGTGTCATATCTTTGTGTGTGCATGTCTATGTCAGTCATATCTCATATCTTTATGTGCATATTTATGTTAGTCATGTGTCATATATCTTGATGTGTGTCAGTGTTAGTCATGCCTCGTATCGCTGTGTGCATGTCTGTGTTGGTCACATCTCATATCTTTGTGTGTGCATATCTGTGTTAGTCACCTCTAGTGACTCGGGCAGATGGTGCTCGTAAACCTGGTAGGGCCGACCTTCTAAGGGCAGAATCCCCCTTACAGAAAAGATCATCTGCTGACTTGCAGGAAGATTGGGGACAATCAAAGGCTAAGGAATGCAAACCTGAATAAAATGTTGGCTGAAATCGGATGTACTGGGCCACTGGCGCAGAACACAGTGCAACGTTTTAACGGGTCTTCAATCAGAGTGGATCTGGCAGGGCAGCTGACTTCATGTGAGTCTGGAATCCTACTCTGATTGAGTCCTAATCGCAGAGAGAGAGAGAAAAAAAATGATGCACTTTAAATTATGTGCTAAGCAGGCTAATGATGCTAAATGGGATGATTTCTGTAAAAAAGTGTGCTCAGAAAAATCTAACCACATTTTGGCGCCTTCATCAGAGCATGTATTGCACAACACGACACAGAGGCATACCAGACTTTCAGAGCACAGGCCGGATATGGCACAAATCTGATGGGAGCAAAGAGAAGGCCCTGCTTGCCCGTTACATTGAGCAGACAGACCAAAGAAATGAGGCTGTAAGAATGAGGAAACGAGGATCGCTGTCAAAATTGTGTAATGATGTAGGGCTGGAAGAAGATCGAACAATCACAACCGATACTGTTCGCACGACACTTAAAAGGTCACACAACACTGCTCCTGGTCCAGATGGTGTTCGGTACGACGACCTAGGCGAATTAGCTGACGACGACTTGACAAAACTTGCCAATTAGTTTAATGCCAGTATTCGGAGTGGCCAGATTAAGGAGGGGTGGCTACACAGCTACTTACTACCGCTACCGAGGCCAAACAAGGACCAGTCTCAGATCAGTGCCTACAGAATCATCACAATGCAGAACACTGTGGGCAAGCTGCTGGGGAAAATAGTTGCCCGTGTCCTCACGTGTCGCCTTGAACAGAAACGCACATTCCCACCCACACTCGGAGGTTATAGATATAACAAAGAGACATGGCTCAATGCGGCAGTCTTTGCCTATGACGTCTTCGAAGGCTTCCACAGACGAGAGGAGACATGTGCTGCTGCTATAGATCTGGAGGATGCATACAACAGGGTACCATTTTAATACCTCATGCTTATGCTCCTCAAACTGGCGGTGCACCCCTTCCTCATTAGATGGATCGATGTGGCACTGTTTCAGAGAAAGGTGATACTCAAATGTGGAAGTTGGTCTTCCGAGCCAACATCCATTTGTCCAGGGCTGCCACAAGGCTCACCATTGTCACCAGTTCTATTTAACGTGTACACAATAACGATCACGGAACAGCAGCTGGATGGGAGGGGAAGAACTATGACTTTTGCTGATGATATTCTGGTATATCGACAGGGAAGAGACAGACGGGGAATCGCCTGCACAATTCAAGACGAACTCGATCGCATTTCTTCCTGGTGTGGGGTTTCAGGTGTCTTGGTTAATCCTTGTTATAGAGTTGTGATGTTATTTATTATTTCTTATTATAGTTGGAGTCAGAGCACCATAATCATGTTTATTGACTTCTATTATTCTGTCACGTGATACAATATGGTGGATGCACTTCTCTTGAATCAATGTTCTTTAATTCTGGACGTTCAGAGGTTTACCACCGATGATTATTGAACAGTCCATAAGTGCGTATTATATATTCAATCTCTCTATCAACTTACTTACGATTATAAGAAATATGAAGCACAATTTGGAAACTCTCAAAACGCTTTCGCAACTAAATCCATATGTTCTAATTTACTTTTTCTGTCTTACTATAGCTCAACTAATTGCTTAAGTCACTTATATCTTTACTACTCTCTAGTCTGTTCCTTAATAACTTGTCAACTAACTTCGAACTACAAACTTGAAGATTTCTAACTTCCTAACTAACTTCTCGTCTACTTTCCTAATTTCTGACTTAATTTCATAACTAACTTTCTGTCCTGGTTCTAACTTTCTCTGACTACATTGCGGACCTGACTTGTTCTAAAACCTATCGTGTCGAAGGTTAAATACTCTCATCTAACTCTTCGCGTGAAACATCTTTAGCCAAAGAAATTGTCGCAAAGTGACAACTTGCAACCTCTCCGATCACTTGGAGTCCACACTCATGAACTACTGTTAACCACATCTCAGAATTTAGAACAACTAGTTTTCGTGGCTTCCGTATAACCTCTGGTCAGTTTTGACCTCTTTTAAGTTTCAAAATAATGATTACTTCATGACTTTGACCTGTCCTGGTAGTTGTTTGTCACCTATTTACCGGACAGTAAAGCCATGAGTTCAAGACATGCTCTTATTGTCACTTCCACAACCTGCTGCGTGGAAAATTTCCATTGCCTAAACTTATTATGTCCGGTACTATTCCGGGCCTTTCCTTTACCCCCACCCTCCATGGGTTGTCCTTGGCTTCGTCCACTACCCCCTATGAACTTTCCATTCCCACAACTTGTTACGTCCGAATATTATCTGCACCCACTCTTCACCTTATTCCTCAGTGGGTGTCTCTAACCACTATGAACTTTGCGTTATCTCCACTTCCACTGCCTGCTTGGAAAATTCCATTCTCTAAACTTATTATTCTGTCACTAACTACTGATGATCGCTATCATATGTCACTGCTATAGTCTATTAAAGAAGCGGGTAACGGCTAAGTTACCTGCCCTATACTTTCATTCACCTTTACTCTTACAATCCTAATAAAGCATCAGTTTCATGGTTCTCCCTTAACAATCATATCGTTAATACGACCACACCGGTAGTACGAATGGGAGCTGATGAGGTGACCAGAGACATGTTGATGACATACCTCTGTGTTAAATGTGATAGCAGCCTGTGTTCTCGGGACCACGTCAACCATGTGATAACAAAATCCCGCAAAGGATTAGCCGCCTTGAAGGTCATGGCAGTTGCCAACATCGAGCAGAGGCTACTTACTCTTCTGCTCCAGGGATTGGTCCTCGCACCAATCGAGTATGCCCTGGCCATTCTTACTGTCAGTACGACTCAAATTGATAGGCTGGAGAAAATACAAAATGAAGCCATGCGCATTATCTTGGGGTGTATGAGGGACACTCCCTGTATAGCAATGAGGTATCTTCTTGACTTTCCAACCATGGATGGCAGAATCAAGATCTGGAGAGCACGAATATACCTGAAGATTAGTACAGATACAGAGCATCCATTGCACCAAGTGCTCAACACAGGGAAAGGTGCCAGGCTAAAAAGAGGCAAATCATGTGTGGGCCGAGAAGATGATGTCATCAAACAGGTCTGTGGGCTTACCAATATCAGCGTTGGTGAGGAGTGGATACCGGTGCCTACGTCATTCAAGGGGACTTTCTCGTGTATTGTCACACTCGACAGGAAAAGTAGGGAACAGAACCCGGTCGTGGTTAATGCCGAGGTCAACGGTCTCATCTGCGATAATACCGATGAGAAAGATGCAGTCATCTATACAGACGGATCTGTAAGACGACACTAAAGAAGTGCATGGGCATTTACAGCACGCTCGGCAGGCAGAATAGTCTAGGAAGACAGTGGTGCATACGTCGTGACCACGAGCAGTATGACGATGGAGGCGATGGCAGTGACCAAGGCATTCAAATGGTTAGAGTCACAAGACTACACCCACGCATGTATACTGAGTGATTCGATGAGCACGATAAAAAAAAGTGGAGGCGGGCTTTGTACGCATGCAATGGGTAGAGTCGTTGCAGAAATCCAAAATACGTAAGGTCACCTTTGTCTATGTCCCTGGTCATGCGGGAGTACGGGGAAATGAAAGAGCGGACAGGTTGGCTAGCTGCGCTGTCGTTGAGGACGGTCAACCAATGGATCAGGCGGAGATCATCAATGTCCTCCGAGATGTGGGAAAGGCACAGGACTTCGACAAACACAAATCTACGTCACTTCTTCGGTTGATAGAGATGGGAGTTAAGATGGGCGCAGACAGAAATAAGAAACATAATGGGTGTGTAAGAAGACTTCTACGAGATTTCAACGCCAAAGTGGGAAAAGACAACGCAGGAGTGGAACATGTAATGGGGAGAGAAGGCTGTGATACTACAAGTCAGAATGGAGAAAGATTAATAGAATTATGTTTAATATAAAATTTAGTTATAGGTGGGACATTATTTCCACACAAAAATATTCACAAAACAACATGGATATCTCCTGATGATAGAACCTCAAACATCAAATTGACCACCTGTGTATTAAACAACAATTCAGATCATCATTAATAGATGTAAGAGCATACAGAGGTGCTGATGTTAATAGTGACCACAACCTGTGCATTGGCAAAATAAGATTAGAATTTAGAAGCCAACAGAAGAGGTCAATTACACATAAAATTGATAGTCACAAACTGAAAGATGAAGCCATAAAGGAAAAGTTTAACATAGAGCTAAGTAATTGTTATACAGCACTCGGTGAAATAGACTTAGATGTCAATGAAATGTGGAACTCACAGAGCAAAATACTAATGACAGCAGCAGAAGCAAGTGCTGGACTGAAGAAAATGGAAAAACGAGCTTGGAATTCTGACACCACGTGGAAATACATCAAAGAAAGAAGAGAAGCAAAGAGAGCCATGACTAATGTAAAGACAGATCTTGGAAAGGTTCTGGCAAAAGCAACATACAAAGAATTAGACAACAAAGTGAAAAGTTCAGCAAGAAGAGATACAAGACCTTATATAGACAATTTGGCAGAGAAAGCAGAGACAGCTGCAATTACAGGAGACAGCAGAACTCTTTATACTGTACAAAAGATGCTGACAAACACCTATACATCCAGTGGAACACCAATTCTAGACAAATGTGGATTAATGCTAACAACAAGCGCAGACATAAAAGCCCGTTGGGCGGAACACTTCAAAGAAATTCTTAACCGTCCACTACCCCACAGTTTAATAGATTTTGAAGCTGAAACACCAGCAGCAGAATTAGATGTAAATTTAGATGACTTCACCTTGAGCGAAATAGAAACCACCTTAAAACATATGACCAATAACAAGGCTGCTGGAGAGGATAAGTTAACAGCTGAGATCCTCAAGGCAATTGATAGCCATAATTTAAACATATGGCAATTGATGCCACAAAACATCATTTGGAAAACAGAGAAGACGCCTCATAAATGGAAAAAAAGGAATCATTGTTAAGATTCCAAAAAAGGGCAATCTTAGAGATTGTAACAACTGGAGAGGCGTGACACTTTTGACAAAATATACATGGAAAACAAACCAGTAGAAGAGATCGATCACTTTATCTATCTTGGAAGTCACATTGATCGAGAAGGGGATACAAGCAAAGAAATTAGAATTAGAATAGCTAAAGCAGCAATGTCTTTCAGAAGCCTTGAAAAGTTGTGGAAATCAAAACTTATCAGCACAAACACAAAACTTAGGCTATTCAAATCAAATGTACTATCAACCCTTACGTATGCGTATGAAAGCTGGAAATCAACAAGAGATATAGAAACAAAGTTGAACGCATTCGAAAATAAATGTCTGAGGAAAATACTTGGTATAGCGTGGATGGTATCGGTGCTATATAAAACCAATTCTGACCTATGGAAGCGAATCATGGACAGTGGACAAACAAATGAAAAGATTATTAGAGGCTACAGAGATGGAATTTCTCAGAAGAATGTTGAAAGTTCCCTGGACAGCTAAAAAGACCAAACAGGAAATTCTCAAAGAGGCCAACACAAAAAGTGAGCTCTTAAAAAACATCAGAAAGAAACAATCAACATTTTTCGGGCACATCATGAGAAGAGGAAAGTTGGAATACTTGGTTACAACTGGCAAAATAAAAGGAAAGAGAGATCGCGGACGACAAAGAGAGAAAATACTGGATAGCTTGGTGTCATGGCATGGAAAACAGTCAACAGCAGAACTGATATGATGCACTGTAGATAGAAGATTGTGGAGGGACATGATCGCCTATGCCAACCGGTATGGCACATGATGATGATGACTAATCTGTGCTTATCTCTACCTTTCTCTGCTAAACTCTAAGGTTTGTATCTCTACTCATTGTTCCTCCTTTAATGGGGTCTGAATAAGTCTTTTTATATGCTGACTACTACTTTTTACCCACAAACATGACTGTTATTATATGTTTTTTTACAACCATGTCTTAATATTGACCCTGTGTCTGTCCACCCACACAGTCTGGTAATATAAAATATTTTGCACACTCATTCTGACGACCTACAACTTCAATTTTTAATTACACCCATGGACACACCTAGGTGTCTGTTATTAAGTGCAATATCACTTTTCATGTTTACACCGATGATCAGATTGCATGTTGCTGTGAAACTCTGTATAGTTTCCTGTTACAGATATTTTTTGGTTCCCTTGTCATTTCTCTTATTCCTGCACGAGTCTTAAATTAATTCCACGGTATATGAATTATTTTCCTGAAAAATTTGTTTCCTTACCATACAAAGCATGCATTAAAAGAGGAGGGAAAAAGCAAGAAGCAGGCCTAGAGTAAGAGAGACAGACAACATCAAAAGAAACACTACAACAAAATCAATTGCCAATGAGTGAAGCCGATAAAAAAACGAGAACCAGAACTTTGTATCTCCTTCAACACCCGAACTGGTACAAGTAAGTAGTATTAAAGTACCCCCGTCACGCCAAGTGGCGTATAGGGAAATATGGTGTTCTATCTATCTATCTATCTATTGACCTTTCGAGCCGTAACCGGCCCATAGGGCGTAGACCAAGATACACCTTCTCCTATATGAATTTTTGTTCTAGCAGTTTTCTTTTAAAGATATTTTATCAAATCTCGCCATCTGTCTCTGTTCTGTGCAAGCAGTTCTATCTCATTGAGGGAGCCGATTCCTGCTGCTCTTGCCTCTCTCATCAATGTTCTTCTCAGTGTCTCCCTGGGTCTTCCTCTTTTTCTTTTACCTGTTGTTTCCCATATGAGGGCTTGCTTTGCTATTCGATTATTATCTCTTCTCATCACATGTCCAACGTATGACCATCGTCTTTTCTTTATTACTGAAGATATTAGTGGTTGATTGGCGATTTCTCTAATTTCCTCGTTTGTTTTGAATTCGTTCCATTCTATACTAAGTATTTTCCTTAGACATTTATTTTCGAATGCGTTCAACTTTGTTTCTATATCTCTTGTTGTTTTCCAGCTTTCACACGCATACGTAAGGGTTGATAGTACATTTGATTTGAATAGCCTAAGTTTTGTGTTTGTGCTAATGAGTTTTGATTTTCACAACTTTTCAAGGCTTCTGAAAGACATTGCTGCTTTAGCCAGTCTGATTCTAATTTCTTTGCTCGTATCCCCTTCTCGATCAATGTGACTTCCAAGATAGATGAAGTGATCGATCTCTTCTACTGGTTTGTTTTCCATGTATATTTTGTCACTTGTTGGAATTAAACTTTTCATGACTTTAGTCTTTTCATGATTGACCTCAAGCCCAATTTTGCTGGCTATTGATGATAGTTCATTTGTGTTTTCCTGCATCGTTTTTATCTGATTGCTGATGAGAACTATGTCATCAGCAAAGTCCAGGTCCTCCAAATGGTCTCCTTGTATCCATTCGATGCCTTTATTACCAGTGCAGCATTTCTTCATTATGAAGTCCATAACAATTCCAAATAACAAGGGCGATAAAATACATCCTTGTTTAACCCCAGTTTCTATTGGGAAACATTCGCTCAGTCCTTCCTCTGTTCGAACTGCACATGTGTAACCATCATACATGTCTTTGATAATATTTATGATTTTTGATGGTAAGCCATATTGCTTCAGAATTTTCCACAAAGAATCTCTATGAATACTATCAAATGCTTTTTTGAAGTCGATGAAGTTAAGTACAAAAGGTTTTTGCTTTTCAATGTGTTCCTCCAATATAAGTCGTAGAGTGAAAATGTGGTCAAGACAGCTTCTCCCTTTTCTAAACCCAGCCTGTTCTTCACGCATTACTGTATCTATTGAATCCTTTATTCTATTTAGGATGATTTTACAGAATAATTTTGAGGCAACTGACAAAAGTGTCACGCCTCTCCAATTGTTACAATCTCTAAGATTGCCCTTTTTTGGGATCTTAACAATGATTCCTTTTTTCCATTTATGAGGCGTCTTCTCTGTTTTCCAAATGATGTTGAACATTTTTTGGAGATGTATTAAATTATGGCTATCAATTGCCTTGAGGATCTCAGCTGTTAACTTATCCTCTCCAGCAGCCTTGTTATTGGTCATTAGCTTTAAGGTGGTTTCTATTTCACTCAAGGTGAAGTCATCTAAATTTACATCTAATTCTGCTGCTGGTGTTTCAGCTTCAAAATCTATTAAACTGTGAGGTAGTGGACGGTTAAGAATTTCTTTGAAGTGTTCCGCCCAACGGGCTTTTATGTCTGCGCTTGTTGTTAGCATTAATCCAGATTTGTCTAGAATTGGTGTTCCACTGGATGTATAGGTGTTTGTCAGCATCTTTTGTACAGTATAAAGAGTTCTGCTGTCTCCTGTAATTGCAGCTGTCTCTGCTTTCTCTGCCAAGTTGTCTATATAAGCTCTTGTATCTCTTCTTGCCGAACTTTTCACTTTGTTGTCTAATTCTTTGTATGTTGCTTTTGCCAGAACCTTTCCAAGATCTGTCTTTACATTAGTCATGGCTCTCTTCGCTTCTCTTCTTTCTTTGATGTATTTCCATGTGGTGTCTGAGATCCAAGCTCGTTTTTCCATTTTCTTCAGTCCAGCACTTGCTTCTGCTGCTGTCATTAGTATTTTGCTCATATGGTGTTAGTGACCCTATATTTTACAGACCTTCAGCACATGATTTTTGGGGTAATGTGGTCAGTATTACGCCCGTGCTGCTTTACTTTCCCAGAAAAAAATCCGGTACCCATTTAAAGCTGGGTGAACCCGGAAGCCGTCGGTTGGGATCGAACCCTACCCCTTGTCCTTTGCAGTCCAGTTCACTAACCACTGAGCTAGAACTGGTACAAGAGGAAGAAGAATGAGTCTGTACTGTGACATGATCTGATATTTTCACATGAAGCCATATTATTCTGAGGATCAGGATCTATGATTAGAGCATACTTGACCATTCTTCTTCTACCTTTCAGCTCCCTATGGAGCATAGGTCTTCAACAAACACTTTCAACTCCCTATGGAGCATAGGTCTTCAACAAACACTTTCAGCTCCCTGTGGAACATAGGTCTTCAACAAACACTTTCCAAGCCGTTCTGTTTCTTGCCATTCTTTTAAGATCATTCCATGTCTTCCCCATCATCATCATCTCTGCTTCCACCTGTCTTCTCCAAGAAAACTTTGGTCTTCCTCTTTGTCTTTTTCCCTGGGGATTCCAAAAAAGGGCCTATAGTTGAGCATTACTAGACTTTTATACAAATAAGTCAGCAACATATGTGAGCATTATTTTTGATATAGAAGCTTCATTTAAGGAACATGGATTCTCGTGAGACAATAACATAATAATCTCATTAAAAGATTGGACCATTTTTTGCTCTTATCAATAACCCCAGAGAAAGTACAGCAACTAGATGATGATGTCTCTTGTGGTGTCAATTAAAACACAAGTTAAAAAAATCATAGATCTAGGGCGGAACAATCGTTATAGAACTAATGTTGCTGTAATGACTTTATTCTACCAGCAGATTGCTCAATGAATGTACGTCTGAGCAGGTTTGTTACGCTGTTCCAGTAAAGATTGTAATGAAGTTTTCATGTTTCACGAACATGACAAAAAGTCTGGCCTCTACTTACAAGAAATAAACATGGGAGACTGTCAATGGTTGCCATATAGCTGGGTTACGTACCATAAATAGATGTTTGAATGTTGCGGAGAAGACAAAACCACACAAAGAAGCAACATTTCCACCGAAAGGTCTTCCGTTGGAACTAAGTGAAAGAAAGCAAAATACAAGTCCTTACAAATCTAAATATTGTTCTTCTTCTTTCCTTCTTTATCTGCCTTTCAGCGTCGAGGGGAGATATAATTTGCGGTCTTTTGCTCTTCTCTTCGCCTCTGCTGTTGTTATGTTTCCTAGTGCTTCTAATATTCCATCGACCCATCTTTTTCATGGTCAACCCTTGGGTCTGGTGTTCTCACAACGTTTATTGAAGGCTCGTTGTGTTGTGTTTTGTTCTTTCTGTCTTGTCACGTGGCCAAACCATTTTATCTGTTGTTTCCTTATATATTCTATGGCCGGGGCTATTCCTAGCTTTTTTCTCAGTTCTTCATTTCTGATCTTATCTCTCAAGCTGTTTCCTATCATTCGTCTAACATATTTCATCTTGTAGAGGTTATTTTTCTTACTGTTCTTGCATCTAGGGTCCAGGTCTGGCATTGGTAGCACAACGTTGGGATGAAGATTGTATTGTATAGTGCTCGTTTTGCCTCCAGAGTTATTTCCTTGTTGGACAATAGTGGTGATAACTGTCCGATGATTTGACAAGCTTTGTTGCATCTTGATTCTATCTCTGCTGTTTGAGAATTATCGTTTGTCATTAGACTTCCTAGGTACTTGAATTCCTCTGCTTGTTTTAGTTGTCTGCCTTCTATAGTTATGTTGATTTTGAAGTGTGTGACTGTGTGTTCTCACCTGACCAGAACATGTGTGTGTGTGTTGATGAGTCACTGCAACTTTCCCAAGGGAGATTATCATTCCAGCAAAGTATTCCATCAAAGCCAAGGAGGTTATATGTGAAAACTTTCTTTTTATTTGTTCCCATCCAAAATATTTGTGAAGAAATGTTAACATCCATACCAATATGTGCATGGCAACATAGATTAAATGACGAGTTAAGTCAGTTTGCCTCTTCTCAACACATGTTCATCTTATACACTTACTTACAGGTTAAGAAATATTTATTTCAGCACTTTGTTTATTTATATATTTTTGCAAAAAATCATTTTTAGTTCAGCCAGTGAGCATCATATGGTTGGACATAAGCCCACACTGACTCGTATCAACACCATTGTGTGCTAAAACTTACAAATAGGCACATATTTACAGATTAAGAAATGCCGCCCAACAGTGTGTTATTTATTTATACCTTTTGTTACTTCTAACAGTTGGTGACTTGTTGCAGTTTCCTCATATTTCAAGTCCGGCTAGTTGCAGTCCTTGTATCCTTTGATATCAAGGTAACTTGATCGGCTTTGCTGGAATGATAATCTCCCTAGGGAAAGTTGCAGTGATTCATCAACACACACACACATATTCTGGTCAGGTAAGAACACACAGTCACACACTTCTATTTTTGAAAAGTCAGTCAACACTGGAATCTCAGCCCCTATGGACATGTTTGGAGTGCAATAATGATAACCCACAAATAATTCAATAACAATAACTCAATATTTAGATTTGTAAGGACTGGTTCTTTGTCTGGTTTTGTCTTGAGACTTGAATCGGCAGCTTAGCACGCAAGTTTTCATCCATATGTGCTCGGCCACCTATCCAGAAGTGTTCTGACTTCTGGATAGAGTTGCTTCAAGCATCGAAACTCACGATGCGAGGTGGCATTCCTCACCTTCCCACAGTACTACCCTGGTACACATTTCTGCCAGTGGCTGAGTCAACAGCAAGGATATTTTTTTTCCCAACCACGAGTACAACTCACACTGCTTCCAGTGGGAATCGAACACGAGTTGTCCGAACGTCGGTAGCCCAGTCGGGTGGTTTCCCCAACTAGGCTACCGTGGCCTCCACTTTGATGTGTCAAGAAGAAGTCATCTATCCTGTGTTGGTGTCCAAGCAAAAATATCTAGCACTGCAGGTCAAGAGTTTCACTGAGGTCTTAGCAGCAAAAGGGTTAAAGAGACATGAACAATTCACAAGAAGAGGGCATTGTTTGTTGTCACAAGAGCCAATTGATGAATATAGAAATATGGCACCAGCATGTCAGAAGGTGACATTCATTTCTGAAGCAAACAATTTGTAATCATTTGTAGACTTGTGTTATTATTTGGGTTATTGTTGTGTAGAAGATTATTGTATAGGACACTGTTGTAAAAAAGATTAATGATTGAGATATTGCTATGTGAAGGATTATTGTTGTATGAAGGATTATTGTTTGTGATACTGTTGTATACAAGATTAATGACTGGTATATTGATGTGTAAAAGATTATTAATTGGTATATTGTTGTATAAAACATTATTTATATATATATCAAACATCAAGCTACTAAATGGTAAAACATTCGACCAGAATGAAAGCCAAACATCCTACAATAGGCAGCATACCACATGACAAAAGTCTGGCTACAAGGTGAAAGACAACACAGAAATACATTTCCAAAGGTAGAAACTTACGATACATGAGTGTCTAGATAGCTACATACATCTCCTCTCTGCAACACCTCAGCAGGACATAACAACAATCAGATGAACTCTGAGGCTCTCTCATATAAAATTTATTATCAGAACTCTGAGGCTCTCTCATATAAAATTTATTATCAGAACTCTGAGGTTCTCTCATATAAAGTTTATTATCAGAACTCTGAAGCTCTCTCATTTAAAATTTATTACCAGAACTCTGAGGTTCTCTCATATAAAGTTTATTATCAGAATTCTGAAGCTCTCTCATATAAAATGCATACAACAGTAGACACAACCACATATACAAAATGAGAGTGCTCTGTTGACAGTAGCATCAATGTATTAAAATGTGTTGACATGAAAGCTGCCAACCAAAACCAAACAATCATTACAGCCAACCAGCAGCTTCTCTAATGTTGATACATTTTCCTGAGGTCTCTGTCCAGCACATCAAATTTGTGTACCAACTCCTCTGCTCTGTCTGGGTCAATATTCATCTGAGAAGTGGACAACCAGGCATTAGAGGGTTGGTGAGTTACAGGGTACAAGAAATAGGTTGGGAAGTCAGTGAAAAGAGAAGGGAAAAGAGAGAGAGAGAGAGAGGAGAGGAGAAAAGAAAAGAAAGAGAAGAGAATAGAAGGCATGAAAGAAAGAATTAAAGAGACAGAAATAGGGAATGGGGAGTAAGAAATGAGTGGGGGGTAAATTGAGAATGTAAGAGAATGTGGTGAATCTGTCAGTGAGGAGAAACAGCAGAAAACTGTTGTAGAGTGGGCAGATTTGTAGGTCAAATAATTGTTAAGGAGAGACGTTTAATATTCTGCAGCCACATGTTACAGACATAAAACAACTAAGATACTGAATAGAAGGAAGCAGTATGAAAACGTTTGGAATAATACACCCATATGGTATTGACACATTCATCATCATTTAGTGCTGACTCCACATAGAAGGTTGGCTATCATAGACTGCCATTCCGCTCTCTCTTGCTTTGATAGTGCAAGTTGTCATAAGTTGACTTGTCCATCTTTTGATATGACTTGTCCATGTCAGTCTTGGTCTACCTATGTTACCTTGTATTTTCCCTTCCAAGATTACATTTAGTAGGCTGCTGTGTCTTTTAACATACTCTAAAAGTATCAATTGTCTTGTTTGAATTGTGTTTAGTAATTTTCTTTTCATGTTTAGTTGTTAGGTTTTTATTGAGATCAGAGATAGGAGTATACAGATTACAAGAAATAGTTGTTGGTTATGCACAGAAGTTATATTATTATGTATGTGATTTTATGTTATCCAATTAAATTGTGCCCATTTTCTTACAGAGCCTGAAGAGTATCAGAAGTTCTCACTTCTCTTCTCACCACAGACTGTTGCCTAGGACACAATCAAATTGACCACTGATGATATACATTTTGTGAGATTTATAGATAGTCACAGCCAGTATTTATGAGAGACTTTTACATGCAAGCAAGACATTTATCCACATGAGTTTGTGAAGTGCAACTAGAGAGCTGTGTAAATTACATTTGGAACACAGTTTTGAGTCATCACATGATGTATTGAAGACAAATTTTGTTCTGGACATTTGGAGTTGTATTTGATCTTTATTTACATTGTGTGTCACATTCTGATGATCAGACCCCCCCCCCCCCCAGTGTAAAGCATACCCCCATCAGGAGAAGAACACATATGTTGTAGATGCAATAAAGTTACAGAGAGTAAGATCAGGAAACAGTACAGAGAGCATGCAAACAATTTCAGGTCAGAAACAACAGGAGTAGACAAACCCTGGGTAATTAAAACACTAAATGGGTGGGTGGGATGGGAACTCAAAGTAAATGGGTGGATGTGGTGGGACCTCAAAGTAAATTGGTGGGTTGGGTGGGAACATTAAAGTAAATTGGTGGGTGGGATGGGAACATCAAAGTAAATGGGTGGGAACATCAAAGTAAATGGGTGGGTGGGTGGAAACATCAAAGTAAATGGGTGGGTGGGAACAACAAAGTAAATGGGTGGGAACATCAAAGTAAATGGATGGGAACATCAAAGTAAATTGGTGGGAACATCAAAGTAAATGGGTGGGAACATCAAAGTAAATTGGTGGGAACATCAAAGTAAATGGGTGGGAACATCAAAGTAAATGGGTGGGAACATCAAAGTAAATGAGTGGGAACATAAAAGTAAATGGATGGGAACATCAAAGTAAATGGGTGGGAACATCAAAGTAAATGGATGGGAACATCAAAGTAAATTGGTGGGAACATCAAAGTAAATGGGTGGGAACATCAAAGTAAATGGGTGGGAACATCAAAGTAAATGAGTGGGAACATAAAAGTAAATGGATGGGAACATCAAAGTAAATGGGTGGGAACATAAAAGTAAATGGGTGGGAACATCAAAGTAAATGGATGGGAACATCAAAGTAAATGGGTGGGAACATCAAAGTAAATGGATGGGAACATCAAAGTAAATGGGTGGGAACATCAAAATAAATGAGTGTGAACATAAAATGAAACAATGTGTGAATGCTTCATCTTTTCTTGGCTGAAAACATGTAAGCATGAACTGAGCATTTCAGGAACTTGCATTTATTGAGCTACTTATCTTTAGTTCTTTCATGAAATATTGATTAGGGGAGAAGTGAAGAGGGTATAACAGAGCAACAGCTCACAATGAAACATTAGGAGATGTATCCACATATAACAGAGCAACAGCTCACAATGAAACATTAGGAGATGTATCCACATATAACAAAGCAACAACTCACAATGAAACATTAGGAGATGTATCCACATATAACAGAGCAACAACTCACAATGAAACATTAGGAGATGTATCCACATATAACAGAGCAACAACTCACAATGAAACATTAGGAGATGTATCCACATATAACAGAGCAACAACTCACAATGAAACATTAGGAGATGTATCCACATATAACAGAGCAACAACTCACAATGAAACATTAGGAGATGTATCCACATATAACAGAGCAACAACTCACAATGAAACATTAGGAGATGTATCCACATATAAGAGAGCAACAACCCACAATGAAACATTAGGAGATGCATTCACATATAAGAGAGCAACAACTCACAATGAAACATTAGGAGATGTATCCACATATAACAGAGCAACAACTCACAATGAAACATTAGGAGATGTATCCACATATAACATAGCAACAACTCACAATGAAACATTAGGAGATGTATCCACATATAAGAGAGCAACAACTTACAATGAAACATTAGGAGATGTATCCACATATAACAGAGCAACAACTCACAATGAAACATTAGGAGATGTATCCACATATAACAGAGCAACAACTCACAATGAAACATTAGGAGATGTATCCACATATAAGAGAGCAACAACTCACAATGAAACATTAGAAGATGCATTCACATATAAGAGAGCAACAACTCACAATGAAACATTAGGAGATGTATCCACATATAACAGAGCAACAACTCACAATGAAACATTAGGAGATGTATCCACATATAACATAGCAACAACTCACAATGAAACATTAGGAGATGTATCCACATATAAGAGAGCAACAACTTACAATGAAACATTAGGAGATGTATCCACATATAACAGAGCAACAACTTACAATGAAACATTAGGAGATGTATCCACGTATAACATAGCAACAGCTCACAATGAAACATTAGGAGATGTATCCACATATAACAGAGCAACAGCTTACAATGAAACATTAGGAGATGTATCCACATATAACAGAGCAACAGCTTACAATGAAACATTAGGGAATGTATCCACATATAACAGAGCAACAACTCACAATGAAACATTAGGGAATGTATCCACATATAACAGAGCAACAGCTTACAATGAAACATTAGGAGATGTATCCACATATAACAGAGCAACAACTCACAATGAAACATTAGGAGATGCATCCACATATAACAGAGCAACAACTCACAATGAAACATTAGGAGATGCATCCACATGCATCCACATATAAGAGAGCAAAAACTCACAATGAAATATTAGGAGATGTATCCACATATAACAGAGCAACAACTCACAATGAAACATTAGGAGATGTATCCACATATAACAGAGCAACAACTCACAATGAAACATTAGGAGATGTATCCACATATAACAGAGCAACAACTCACAATGAAACATTAGATGTATCCACATATAACAGAGCAACAACTTACAATAAAACATTAGGAGATGTATCCACATATAACAGAGCAACAACTTACAATGAAACATTAGGAGATGTATCCACATATAACATAGCAACAGCTCACAATGAAACATTAGGAGATGTATCCACATATAACAGAGCAACAGCTCACAATGAAACATTAGGAGATGTATCCACATATAACAGAGCAACAGCTCACAATGAAACATTAGGAGATGTATCCACATATAACAGAGCAACAACTCACAATGAAACATTAGGAGATGTATCCACATATAACAGAGCAACAACTCACAATGAAACATTAGGAGATGCATCCACATATAACAGAGCAACAGCTCACAATGAAACATTAGGAGATGTATCCACATATAACAGAGCAACAGCTCACAATGAAACATTAGGAGATGCATCCACATATAACAGAGCAACAGCTCACAATGAAACATTAGGAGATGTATCCACATGCATCCACATATAACAGAGCAACAGCTCACAATGAAACATTAGGAGATGTATCCACATATAACAGAGCAACAGCTTACAATGAAACATTAGGAGATGTATCCACATATAACAGAGCAACAACTCACAATGAAACATTAGGAGATGTATCCACATATAACAGAGCAACAACTCACAATGAAACATTAGGAGATGTATCCACATATAACAGAGCAACAACTCACAATGAAACATTAGGAGATGTATCCACATATAACAGAGCAACAGCTCACAATGAAACATTAGGAGATGTATCCACATATAACAGAGCAACAGCTCACAATGAAACATCAGGAGATGTATCCACATATAACAGAGCAACGACTCACAATGAAACATTAGGAGATGTATCCACATATAACAGAGCAACAACTCACAATGAAACATTAGGAGATGTATCCACATATAACAGAGCAACAACTCACAATGAAACATTAGGAGATGTATCCACATATAACAGAGCAACAACTCACAATGAAACATTAGGAGATGTATCCACATATAACAGAGCAACGGCTCACAATGAAACATTAGGAGATGTATCCACATATAACAGAGCAACAACTCACAATGAAATATTAGGAGATGTATCCACATATAACAGAGCAACAACTCACAATGAAACATTAGGAGATGTATCCACATATAACAGAGCAACAACTCACAATGAAACATTAGGAGATGTATCCACATATAACAGAGCAACAACTTACAATGAAACATTAGGAGATGTATCCACATATAACAGAGCAACAACTCACAATGAAACATTAGGAGATGTATCCACATATAACAGAGCAACAGCTTACAATGAAACATTAGGAGATGTATCCACATATAACAGAGCAACAGCTCACAATGAAACATTAGGAGATGTATCCACATATAACAGAGCAACAGCTCACAATGAAACATTAGGAGATGTATCCACATATAACAGAGCAACGGCTCACAATGAAACATTAGGAGATGTATCCACATATAACAGAGCAACGGCTCACAATGAAACATTAGGAGATGTATCCACATATAACAGAGCAACAGCTTACAATGAAACATTAGGAGATGTATCCACATATAACAGAACAACAACTTACAATGAAACATTAGGAGATGTATCAACATATAACAGAGCAACAGCTCACAATAAAACATTAGAAGATGTATCCACATATAACAGAGCAACAGCTCACAATGAAACATTAGGAGATGTATCCACATATAACAGAGCAACAACTCACAATGAAACATTAGGAGATGTATCCACATATAACAGAGCAACAACTCACAATGAAACATTAGGAGATGTATCCACATGCATCCACATATAACAGAGCAACAGCTCACAATGAAACATTAGGAGATGTATCCACATGCATCCACATATAACAGAGCAACAACTCACAATGAAACATTAGGAGATGTATCCACATGTAACCACATATAACAGAGCAACAACTCACAATGAAACATTAGGAGATGTATCCACATGCATCCACATATAATAGAGCAACAACTCACAATGAAACATTAGGAGATGTATCCACATACATCCACATATAACAGCAAAGCTCACAAAGAAACATTAGGAGATGTATCCACATGCATCCACATATAACAGAGCAACAACTCACAATGAAACATTAGGAGATGTATCCACATGTATCCACATATAACAGCAAAGCTCACAATGAAACATTAGGAGATGTATCCACATGTATCCACATATAACAGAGCAACAGCTCACAATGAAACATTAGGAGATGTATCCACATATAACAGAGCAACAGCTCACAATGAAACATTAGGAGATGTATCCACATGCATCCACATATAACAGAGCAACAGCTCACAATGAAACATTAGGAGATGTATCCACATATAACAGAGCAACAGCTCACAATGAAACATTAGGAGATGTATCCACATATAACAGAGCTACAACTCACAATGAAACATTAGGAGATGTATCCACATATAACAGAGCAACAACTCACAATGAAACATTAGGAGATGCATCCCCATATAACAGAGCAACAGCTCACAATGAAACATTAGGAGATGTATCCACATATAAAAGAGCAACAGCTCACAATGAAACATTAGGAGATGCATCCACATGCATCCACATATAACAGAGCAACAGCTCACAATGAAACATTAGGAGATGTATCCACATGCATCCACATATAACAGAGCAACAGCTCACAATGAAACATTAGGAGATGTATCCACATATAACAGAGCAACAGCTTACAATGAAACATTAGGAGATGTATCCACATATAACAGAGCTACAACTCACAATGAAACATTAGGAGATGCATCCACATATAACAGAGCAACAGCTCACAATGAAACATTAGGAGATGTATCCACATATAACAGAGCAACAGCTTACAATGAAACATTAGGAGATGTATCCACATATAACAGAGCAACAACTCACAATGAAACATTAGGAGATGTATCCACATATAACAGAGCAACAACTCACAATGAAACATTAGGAGATGTATCCACATATAACAGAGCAACAGCTCACAATGAAACATTAGGAGATGTATCCACATATAACAGAGCAACAGCTCACAATGAAACATCAGGAGATGTATCCACATATAACAGAGCAACAACTCACAATGAAACATTAGGAGATGTATCCACATATAACAGAGCAACAACTCACAATGAAACATTAGGAGATGTATCCACATATAACAGAGCAACAACTCACAATGAAACATTAGGAGATGTATCCACATATAACAGAGCAACAACTCACAATGAAACATTAGGAGATGTATCCACATATAACAGAGCAACAACTCACAATGAAACATTAGGAGATGTATCCACATATAACAGAGCAACAACTCACAATGAAACATTAGGAGATGTATCCACATATAACAGAGCAACAGCTTACAATGAAACATTAGGAGATGTATCCACATATAACAGAGCAACAGCTTACAATGAAACATTAGGAGATGTATCCACATATAACAGAGCAACAACTTACAATGAAACATTAGGAGATGTATCCACATATAACACAGCAACAGCTCACAATGAAACATTAGGAGACGTATCCACATATAACAGAGCAACAGCTCACAATGAAACATTAGGAGATGTATCCACATATAACAGAGCAACAGCTCACAATGAAACATTAGGAGATGTATCCACATATAACAGAGCAACGGCTCACAATGAAACATTAGGAGATGTATCCACATATAACAGAGCAACAGCTTACAATGAAACATTAGGAGATGTATCCACATATAACAGAGCAACAACTTACAATGAAACATTAGGAGATGTATCCACATATAACAGAGCAACAGCTCACAATAAAACATTAGGAGATGTATCCACATATAACAGAGCAACAGCTCACAATGAAACATTAGGAGATGTATCCACATATAACAGAGCAACAGCTCACAATGAAACATTAGGAGATGTATCCACATATAACAGAGCAACAACTCACAATGAAACATTAGGAGATGTATCCACATATAACAGAGCAACAGCTCACAATGAAACATTAGGAGATGTATCCACATATAAGAGAGCAACAACTAACAATGAAACATTAAGAGATGTATCCACATATAACAGAGCAACAGCTCACAATGAAACATTAGGAGATGTATCCACATATAACAGAGCAACAACTCACAATGAAACATTAGGAGATGTATCCACATATAACAGAGCAACAACTCACAATGAAACATTAGGAGATGTATCCACATATAACAGAGCAACAACTCACAATGAAACATTAGGAGATGTATCCACATATAACAGAGCAACAACTCACAATGAAACATTAGGAGATGTATCCACATATAACAGAGCAACAGCTTACAATGAAACATTAGGAGATGTATCCACATATAACAGAGCAACAGCTTACAATGAAACATTAGGGAATGTATCCACATATAACAGAGCAACAGCTTACAATGAAACATTAGGGAATGTATCCACATATAACAGAGCAACAGCTTACAATGAAACATTAGGAGATGTATCCACATATAACAGAGCAACAACTCACAATGAAACATTAGGAGATGCATCCACATATAACAGAGCAACAACTCACAATGAAACATTAGGAGATGCATCCACATGCATCCACATATAAGAGAGCAAAAACTCACAATGAAATATTAGGAGATGTATCCACATATAACAGAGCAACAACTCACAATGAAACATTAGGAGATGTATCCACATATAACAGAGCAACAACTCACAATGAAACATTAGGAGATGTATCCACATATAACAGAGCAACAACTCACAATGAAACATTAGATGTATCCACATATAACAGAGCAACAACTTACAATAAAACATTAGGAGATGTATCCACATATAACAGAGCAACAACTTACAATGAAACATTAGGAGATGTATCCACATATAACATAGCAACAGCTCACAATGAAACATTAGGAGATGTATCCACATATAACAGAGCAACAGCTCACAATGAAACATTAGGAGATGTATCCACATATAACAGAGCAACAGCTCACAATGAAACATTAGGAGATGTATCCACATATAACAGAGCAACAACTCACAATGAAACATTAGGAGATGTATCCACATATAACAGAGCAACAACTCACAATGAAACATTAGGAGATGCATCCACATATAACAGAGCAACAGCTCACAATGAAACATTAGGAGATGTATCCACATATAACAGAGCAACAGCTCACAATGAAACATTAGGAGATGCATCCACATATAACAGAGCAACAGCTCACAATGAAACATTAGGAGATGTATCCACATGCATCCACATATAACAGAGCAACAGCTCACAATGAAACATTAGGAGATGTATCCACATATAACAGAGCAACAGCTTACAATGAAACATTAGGAGATGTATCCACATATAACAGAGCAACAACTCACAATGAAACATTAGGAGATGTATCCACATATAACAGAGCAACAACTCACAATGAAACATTAGGAGATGTATCCACATATAACAGAGCAACAACTCACAATGAAACATTAGGAGATGTATCCACATATAACAGAGCAACAGCTCACAATGAAACATTAGGAGATGTATCCACATATAACAGAGCAACAAATCACAATGAAACATTAGGAGATGTATCCACATATAACAGAGCAACAACTCACAATGAAACATTAGGAGATGTATCCACATATAACAGAGCAACAACTCACAATGAAACATTAGGAGATGTATCCACATATAACAGAGCAACGGCTCACAATGAAACATTAGGAGATGTATCCACATATAACAGAGCAACAACTCACAATGAAATATTAGGAGATGTATCCACATATAACAGAGCAACAACTCACAATGAAACATTAGGAGATGTATCCACATATAACAGAGCAACAACTCACAATGAAACATTAGGAGATGTATCCACATATAACAGAGCAACAGCTTACAATGAAACATTAGGAGATGTATCCACATATAACAGAGCAACAGCTCACAATGAAACATTAGGAGATGTATCCACATATAACAGAGCAACAGCTCACAATGAAACATTAGGAGATGTATCCACATATAACAGAGCAACAGCTCACAATGAAACATTAGGAGATGTATCCACATATAACAGAGCAACGGCTCACAATGAAACATTAGGAGATGTATCCACATATAACAGAGCAACAGCTTACAATGAAACATTAGGAGATGTATCCACATATAACAGAACAACAACTTACAATGAAACATTAGGAGATGTATCCACATATAACAGAGCAACAGCTCACAATAAAACATTAGAAGATGTATCCACATATAACAGAGCAACAGCTCACAATGAAACATTAGGAGATGTATCCACATATAACAGAGCAACAACTCACAATGAAACATTAGGAGATGTATCCACATATAACAGAGCAACAACTCACAATGAAACATTAGGAGATGTATCCACATGCATCCACATATAACAGAGCAACAGCTCACAATGAAACATTAGGAGATGTATCCACATGCATCCACATATAACAGAGCAACAACTCACAATGAAACATTAGGAGATGTATCCACATGTATCCACATATAACACAGCAACAACTCACAATGAAACATTAGGAGATGTATCCACATGCATCCACATATAATAGAGCAACAACTCACAATGAAACATTAGGAGATGTATCCACATACATCCACATATAACAGCAAAGCTCACAATGAAACATTAGGAGATGTATCCACATGCATCCACATATAACAGAGCAACAACTCACAATGAAACATTAGGAGATGTATCCACATGTATCCACATATAACAGCAAAGCTCACAATGAAACATTAGGAGATGTATCCACATGTATCCACATATAACAGAGCAACAGCTCACAATGAAACATTAGGAGATGTATCCACATATAACAGAGCAACAGCTCACAATGAAACATTAGGAGATGTATCCACATGCATCCACATATAACAGAGCAACAGCTCACAATGAAACATTAGGAGATGTATCCACATATAACAGAGCAACAGCTCACAATGAAACATTAGGAGATGTATCCACATATAACAGAGCTACAACTCACAATGAAACATTAGGAGATGTATCCACATATAACAGAGCAACAACTCACAATGAAACATTAGGAGATGCATCCACATATAACAGAGCAACAGCTCACAATGAAACATTAGGAGATGTATCCACATATAAAAGAGCAACAGCTCACAATGAAACATTAGGAGATGCATCCACATGCATCCACATATAACAGAGCAACAGCTCACAATGAAACATTAGGAGATGTATCCACATGCATCCACATATAACAGAGCAACAGCTCACAATGAAACATTAGGAGATGTATCCACATATAACAGAGCAACAGCTTACAATGAAACATTAGGAGATGTATCCACATATAACAGAGCAACAACTCACAATGAAACATTAGGAGATGTATCCACATATAACAGAGCAACAACTCACAATGAAACATTAGGAGATGTATCCACATATAACAGAGCAACAACTCACAATGAAACATTAGGAGATGTATCCACATATAACAGAGCAACAGCTCACAATGAAACATTAGGAGATGTATCCACATATAACAGAGCAACAGCTCACAATGAAACATCAGGAGATGTATCCACATATAACAGAGCAACAACTCACAATGAAACATTAGGAGATGTATCCACATATAACAGAGCAACAACTCACAATGAAACATTAGGAGATGTATCCACATATAACAGAGCAACAACTCACAATGAAACATTAGGAGATGTATCCACATATAACAGAGCAACAACTCACAATGAAACATTAGGAGATGTATCCACATATAACAGAGCAACAACTCACAATGAAACATTAGGAGATGTATCCACATATAACAGAGCAACAGCTTACAATGAAACATTAGGAGATGTATCCACATATAACAGAGCAACAGCTTACAATGAAACATTAGGAGATGTATCCACATATAACAGAGCAACAACTTACAATGAAACATTAGGAGATGTATCCACATATAACACAGCAACAGCTCACAATGAAACATTAGGAGACGTATCCACATATAACAGAGCAACAGCTCACAATGAAACATTAGGAGATGTATCCACATATAACAGAGCAACAACTTACAATGAAACATTAGGAGATGTATCCACATATAACAGAGCAACAGCTCACAATAAAACATTAGGAGATGTATCCACATATAACAGAGCAACAGCTCACAATGAAACATTAGGAGATGTATCCACATATAACAGAGCAACAACTCACAATGAAACATTAGGAGATGTATCCACATATAACAGAGCAACAACTCACAATGAAACATTAGGAGATGTATCCACATATAACAGAGCAACAGCTCACAATGAAACATTAGGAGATGTATCCACATATAACAGAGCAACAGCTCACAATGAAACATTAGGAGATGTATCCACATATAACAGAGCAACAGCTCACAATGAAACATTAGGAGATGTATCCACATATAAGAGAGCAACAACTAACAATGAAACATTAAGAGATGTATCCACATATAACAGAGCAACAGCTCACAATGAAACATTAGGAGATGTATCCACATATAACAGAGCAACAACTCACAATGAAACATTAGGAGATGTATCCACATATAACAGAGCAACAACTCACAATGAAACATTAGGAGATGTATCCACATATAACAGAGCAACAACTCACAATGAAACATTAGGAGATGTATCCACATCTATCTATTGACCTTTCGAGCCGTAACCGGCCCATAGGGCGTAGACCAAGATACACCTTCTCCTATATGAATTTTTGTTCTAGCAGTTTTCTTTTAAAGATATTTTATCAAATCTCGCCATCTGTCTCTGTTCTGTGCAAGCAGTTCTATCTCATTGAGGGAGCCGATTCCTGCTGCTCTTGCCTCTCTCATCAATGTTCTTCTCAGTGTCTCCCTGGGTCTTCCTCTTTTTCTTTTACCTGTTGTTTCCCATATGAGGGCTTGCTTTGCTATTCGATTATTATCTCTTCTCATCACATGTCCAACGTATGACCATCGTCTTTTCTTTATTACTGAAGATATTAGTGGTTGATTGGCGATTTCTCTAATTTCCTCGTTTGTTTTGAATTCGTTCCATTCTATACCAAGTATTTTCCTTAGACATTTATTTTCGAATGCGTTCAACTTTGTTTCTATATCTCTTGTTGTTTTCCAGCTTTCACACGCATATGTAAGGGTTGATAGTACATTTGATTTGAATAGCCTAAGTTTTGTGTTTGTGCTAATGAGTTTTGATTTCCACAACTTTTCAAGGCTTCTGAATCTGTATCCACATGCATCCACATATAACAGAGCAACAGCTCACAATGAAACATTAGGAGATGTATCCACATGCATCCACATATAACAGAGCAACAACTCACAATGAAACATTAGGAGATGTATCCACATGTATCCACATATAACAGCAAAGCTCACAATGAAACATTAGGAGATGTATCCACATGTATCCACATATAACAGAGCAACAGCTCACAATGAAACATTAGGAGATGTATCCACATATAACAGAGCAACAGCTCACAATGAAACATTAGGAGATGCATCCACATGCATCCACATATAACAGAGCAACAGCTCACAATGAAACATTAGGAGATGTATCCACATGTATCCACATATAACAGAGCAACAGCTCACAATGAAACATTAGGAGATGTATCCACATATAACAGAGCAACAACTCACAATGAAACATTAGGAGATGTATCCACATATAACAGAGCAACAACTCACAATGAAACATTAGGAGATGTATCCACATATAACAGAGCAACAGCTCACAATGAAACATCAGGAGATGTATCCACATATAACAGAGCAACAACTCACAATGAAACATTAGGAGATGTATCCACATATAACAGAGCAACAGCTCACAATGAAACATTAGGAGATGTATCCACATATAACAGAGCAACAACTCACAATGAAACATTAGGAGATGTATCCACATATAACAGAGCAACAACTCACAATGAAACATTAGGAGATGTAGTACTACATCTTGTAAGGGACAAGTCAACTTCAGTCATTACAATTGACCACCACTTCAACAAGTCAGGTTGTATCATTAGGTATCTATCTTGTCACCTCTCATTCTATTTTCTTACTCTTCATTTTGTTTGCCTACTAGATTGCCTACGAGCCTCAGTTAACATCAAGTTAAATTTAGATTTACTAAAGTCAGACAAGAAGCTGCAAGACAAATATAAAATCACAATTCAGAACCGGTACAATGCAATAGAGAAGATACAAAGCATTGATGAACAGTGGGAAATGCTAAAAGAATCAATGCAACAAACATCAAAAGAGTTCACACCACCAGTGAGGACAAATTCAAGAAAGAAATGGATGACAGATGACATTTTGCAGCTAATGGATACAAGAAGAAGAAATAAAGAAAATAAAGATGAGTATAAGAGATTAAATAAAGAAATTGTAGTAAAATTAAATGAAGCAAAAGAAGCATGGCTAAAAGTGAGATACAAAGAGATTAAAATGCAACAAAAAGGAGGTGCTAAGGCTATATACAAACAAATTGAAGAATTAACAGGAAGAAAAACACAGTAAAAAACTGGATATCTAAGATCAAAGGAAGGAGAACTGTTGATTGATCAAGAAAACATAAGGGAACGATGGACAGAATACATTAAAGATCTTTATAATGATGAACAAATGGAAGTAAATATTAAGGATAATGGAGAAGGACCAGAAATACTCAGAGAAGAAGTGGAAGATGCCTTGCGCAATATGAAAGCAGGCAAAGCTCCTGGACCAGATAATATAACGAAAGAAGAGATTGAAGCCATGGGTGATTTTGGAATAGGAATAATAACAAAAATATTGAATGATATCTACAACAGCGGATATATACCAGACGACCTGCTCAAATCAATATTCATAGCCCTACCAAAGAAATCGGGTGCGATTGAATGCGATGATCATTGCACAATAAGCCTTATGAGTCATATGACTAAGATATTACTAAGAATCATCATGCGAAGAGTACAAAACAAAATCAGTCCAGAAATTAGCGATGAACAGTGTGGTTTTGTTAGAGATAAAGGACCAAGCAATGCCATTTATATCATAAGATCTTTAGTAGAAAGAGCCATAGAGGTGAAAACAGATCTATACCTATGTTTCATAGATTACATGAAGGCATTTGACAAAGTAAAGCACCAAGAAATAATCAAAATTTTAGAAAGCATAAACATAGACAGCAAAGATCTAAGAATAATAAAGGACATGTACTGGCAACAGACAGCGGCCATAAGAACTGGAAACCAATTGGGAATGTTTCAACAAATAAAACAGGGTGTTAGACAAGGTTGTGTGCTGTCACCAGATTTGTTTAATATTTATAGTGAGATTATTTTAAGATCCATAAGGGACATGCCTGGAATAACAATTGGAGGTCATAATATAAATAATCTAAGAAGAGAACAACTGGAATATATTGTAACAACTGGAAAATTGAGGGACGAAGAGATAGAGGGAAGCAAAGAGAAAAAATAACAGACAGCTTAAGAGAATGGCTTGGCAGAAGGTCAACAACCGAAATGATAAATAGCTGCCGAGATCAAAAGTTGTGGAGAGACATGGTCACCTACGCCAGTAGGCCCGGTACTTGATGGTGATGACTAGACTGCCTGTCTATGGATGGCATTATAGGTCAGAAATGCTAGACTTTCCAGGTCTGACAATCTGTTATGTCAGACTTTGTACAGGACCTATATTGTATTTGGACACACATTCCTGTTCTTCAAACCTCGGCAAGTAAGCTGATGCTTGCTGTTTCTGCCTCTCATATCAGTGTTGTTCTTAGTGATTTTCTTTTTTTTTTATTTTTTTCATTTTGACCTCACCATTTCCCCAAATATTGAGTTATTTGCGGGTCATCATCATTGCACTCCGAACATGTCCATAGGTGCTCAGATCCCTTCCTCAGCAAGTCCTGCAGTGTTCAGCGACTGACGACTCTAGTTATGTGTTGGTTAATAAGTCTTCTTACACGCCCATTATGTTTCTCGTTTCTGGCTGTGCCCATCTTAACTCCCATCTCTTTCATCCGAAGGAGTGATGTGGATTTGTGGTCGTCAAAGTCCTGTGCCCTTCCCACATCTTGGAGGGCATTGATGATGTTCGCCTGATACATTGGTTCACAGTCTTCAACAACAGCGCAGCTAGCCAACCTGTCCGCTCTTTCATTTCCCCATACTCTCGCATGTTCAGGGACATAGACAAAGGTGACCTTACGTATTTTGACTTCTGCAATGACTCTACCCATTATTGCATGCGTACAGAGCCCGCCTCCACTTTTCTTATCATGCTCATCGAATCACTCAGTATACATGCGTGGGTGTAGTCTTGTGACTCTACCCATTTGAATGTCTTGGTCACTGCCATCACCTCCATCAACATGCTACTCGTGGTCATAACGTATGCACCACTGTCTTCCTTGACTATTCTGCATGCCGAGCATGCTGTAAATGTCCATGCACTCCTTTGGTGCTATATTATGAATCCATCTGTACAGATGACTGCATCTTTCTCATCAGTGTTATTCCAGATGAGACCATTGGCCTCCGCATTGACCACGACTGAGTTCTATTCACTACATTTACTGTTGAGTGTGACAATACACGAGAATGTCCCCCTGAATAACGAAGGCACCGGCATCCACTCCTTGCCAGTGTTAATATTGGTAAGCTCACAGAGTAAGAACAGTGCATGCGGGCTCTGCATGTATGCAATGGGTATAGTCATTGCAGAAGTCAAAAATACTTAAACCCTGAGTCCCAGTGAAGTAGGGCACAGTTTAAAAGGACGGAGAGGGGATAGGTGAAGATCAGATGAGACGAGATTGGGGTATAATTCATGTTCCACGGGAAATAGAGAAAGTGCGTGTGAACAGGTTCGAGACAAAGGTTTTTTAAAAGCGAGACGTGAACGGTCATTCGACAGGCAGCAGGCGCTAGTTGCGGATGGGTTGTCATGTTGACAATACGGTGCCGTTAGCGGGAAGGTTAGCTTTTATGTTAGGATGTGGAAAGTGGTTTCTAAAAGGACAGTAAGTGATAAGGCTTGTGAGATTAAGTATAGTAAGTTCTCAGGAGATATTTAACTTGTGTTTAAATGTGTGGTAATGATATTAAAGTGTGAGACTAAGTGATTATATGAACTAGCTAGAGTCCAGTGCCATGGACATAACTATATATTAGTGACAGAAAGAGTTATGATGCTCCAGTCAATTCAAATGTGATACTAAGTGATTATATGAACTAGCTAGAGTCCAGTGCCATGGACATAACTATATATTAGTGACAGAAAGAGTTATGATGCTCCAGTCAATTCAAATGTGATACTAAGTGATTATATGAACTAGCTAGAGTCCAGTGCCATGGACATGACTATGTAGTGACAGAAAGAGTTATGATGCTCCAGTCAATTAGTAATGTAGTGTAGCTACAATTTGTAGTACATGAGTTTTGTCAGTCTAGGCTAGTGTGGCCGTTAATAGACGATAATGTGAATCAATCATGTACCACGATGTGCAAGAGATTTAGGGAACAGACAGTTCCTACCATGTATAGACGGTTGTTAGCCGCATAGAGACATTAATCAGAACCATTTGTGTACAAGATATATACAAGAGACAGTAGAGTATAGTATAGCTTCGACCATGTGTAGACGATGGTAGCAGCATAGAGACATTAATCAGAACCATTTGTGTACAAGATATGTACAAGAGACAGTAGAGTATAGTATAGCTTCGACCATGTGTAGACGATGGTAGCAGCATAGAGACATTAATCAGTACCATGTGTGTACAAGATTTGTACAAGAGACCTTAGGGAACAGCATAGAGTCGATCACATGTAGAGGGTTGATAGCGATATAATTGCAAGGATGTTATGTATCATGCCATGATGTCACAGATGTATTGTTGAGGCCAGGCATGTGGTCCTGGTGTACAATTAAATAATGTTGTGTTCTGTTCAAGAGAGTTGGTTTCATCATTTGTCTTGGCACTATATTGTCTTCGCAAAGAACGGCCAAAGAAAAGGGTTGCGGGTAACAGCGGCACAACGTGAAGTCCAGACTACACGATCAAAGGAGCCAGATGGGAAGGAATTACCTCCTCATGGAGAACACCAGGGCGAGCTCAGAATAATCTGAGTGGTCCTGGGCAGCCGATTTCATCATCATAGTGCAGCAGAGCCGGGTGGTTTCAGAAAGACCACCTGGTGCCAACCAAGAAAGGGCTGGGGTTGTCAGTGTGACCGCCAGTACCAGTTGTACTCATCATCATCTTGCAGCCGTGAAGCGAGGAGATCATCGACGGGGGTGATGTGACTGTCACAAGCGGGGTCACGGCGCGGTGGCATATTGCAGGCAGGTCATATCTAAGACGGGTAAATTCAAAGTGAGTCACATGATAAGGAAGAGGGCAACGTCGTCACCAGGACATGTGGGAGTGCGGAGAAATGAAAGAGTGGACAGGTTGGCTAGCAACGCTATTGTTGAGGACGGTCAACCAATGGATCGGGTGGATATCATCAATGCCCTCCAGGAAGTGGGAAGGACACAGGACTTCGACAACTATGAGTCCACATCACTCCTTCAGATGAAAGAGATGGGAGTCAAGATGGACACAGCCAGAAATGAGAAACTTATGGTGCGTGGTAAGAAGACTTATCAACCAAGTTCGGACATGTTCGAAGTGCAATGATGATGACCTGCAAAGGGAAAGTACGAGACTTGAACCGCCTATCTTAGCACGTGAGTTTACACCCATATGTGCTCGGCCGCCTATCTTAGCACGTGAGTTTACACCCATATGTGCTCGGCCGCCTATCTTAGCACGTGAGTTTACACCCATATGTGCTCGGCCGCCTATCTTAGCACGTGAGTTTACACCCATATGTGCTCGGCCGCCTATCCAGAAATGTTCGGAGATTTCAGTATAGTGTCACTTCAAGCATCGAAACTCAGATGCGAAGCAACATTCCTCACCTTCCCAGGGTAATACCCTGGTACCCATTTCTGCCAACGGCTGGGTCGACCGTGGGGGTATTTTTTTTTCCAACCACGAGTACAATTCACACTGCTCCCAGCGGGAATCGAATACGGGTTGTCCGAACGTCGATAGTCCAGTCAGGTGGTTTTCCCAACTAGGCTACCGAGGCCCCCAAATGATGACCTGCAAATAACTCAATAACTCAAGCCCACAGACCTGTCTGATGACATCTTTAGCTTGGCCCACCCATGATTTGTTCTTTTTAGCCTAACACTTTTCCCTTTGTTGAGCTCATGGTGCAATGGATGCTCTTTATCTGCACTTATCTTCAGGTATGCTCGTGCCCTCCAGCAGTACAACTGTGAAATAAGTTCACCAAAAGTACAACTGTGAAGTAAGACTACCAGCAGTACAACTGTGAAGTAAGACTATCAGCAGTACAACTGTGAAGTAAGACTACCAACAGTACAACTGTGAAGTAAGACCACCAGCAGTACAACTGTGAAGTAAGACCACCAGCAGTACAACTGTGAAGTAAGACCACCAGCAGTACAACTGTGAAGTAAGACTACCAGCAGTACAACTGTGAAGTAAGACTACCAGCAGTACAACTGTGAAGTAAGACTACCAGCAGTACAACTGTGAAGTAAGACCACCAGCAGTACAACTGTGAAGTAAGACCACCAGCAGTACAACTGTGAAGTAAGACTACCAGCAGTACAACTGTGAAGTAAGACCACCAGCAGTACAACTGTGAAGTAAGACCACCAGCAGTACAACTGTGAAGTAAGACTACCAGCAGTACAACTGTGAAGTAAGACCACCAGCAGTACAACTGTGAAGTAAGACCACCAGCAGTACAACTGTGAAGTAAGACCACCAACAGTACAATTGTGAAGTAAGACCACCAACAGTACAATTGTGAAGTAAGACCACCAACAGTACAACTGTGAAGTAAGACCACCAACAGTACAATTGTGAAGTAAGACCACCAGCAGTACAACTGTGAAGTAAGTTCACCAAAAGTACAACTGTGAAGTAAGACTACCAAAAATACAACTGTGAAGTAAGACTACCAACAGTACAACTGTGAAGTAAGACTACCAGCAGTACAACTGTGAAGTAAGACTATCAGCAGTACAACTGTGAAGTAAGACTACCAACAGTACAACTGTGAAGTAAGACTACCGGCAGTACAACAGTGAAGTAAGACCACCGGCAGTACAACAGTGAAGTAAGACCACCAGCAGTACAACTGTGAAGTAAGACCACCAGCAGTACAACTGTGAAGTAAGACCACCAGCAGTACAACTGTGAAGTAAGACTACCAGCAGTACAACTGTGAAGTAAGACTACCAGCAGTACAACTGTGAAGTAAGACCACCAGCAGTACAACTGTGAAGTAAGACCACCAGCAGTACAACTGTGAAGTAAGACTATCAGCAGTACAACTGTGAAGTAAGACTATCAGCAGTACAACTGTGAAGTAAGACCACCAGCAGTACAACTGTGAAGTAAGACTATCAGCAGTACAACTGTGAAGTAAGACCACCAACAGTACAACTGTGAAGTAAGACCACCAGCAGTACAACTGTGAAGTAAGACCACCAGCAGTACAACTGTGAAGTAAGACTATCAGCAGTACAACTGTGAAGTAAGACTATCAGCAGTACAACTGTGAAGTAAGACCACCAGCAGTACAACTGTGAAGTAAGACCACCAACAATACAACTGTGAAGTAAGACTACCAACAGTACAACTGTGAAGTAAGACTACCAGCAGTACAACTGTGAAGTAAGACTACCAGCAGTACAACTGTGAAGTAAGACTACCAGCAGTACAACTGTGAAGTAAGAGTACCAGCAGTACAACTGTGAAGTAAGACCACCAACAGTACAACTGTGAAGTAAGATTACCAACAGTACAACTGTGAAGTAAGAGTACCAGCAGTACAACTGTGAAGTAAGACCACCAGCAGTACAACTGTGAAGTAAGAGTACCAGCAGTACAACTGTGAAGTAAGACTACCAGCAGTACAACTGTGAAGTAAGACTACCAGCAGTGCAACTGTGAAGTAAGACTACCAGCAGTACAACTGTGAAGTAAGAGTACCAGCAGTACAACTGTGAAGTAAGATTACCAGCAGTACAACTGTGAAGTAAGACCACCAACAGTACAACTGTGAAGTAAGACTACCAGCAGTACAACTGTGAAGTAAGACCACCAACAGTACAACTGTGAAGTAAGACTACCAGCAGTACAACTGTGAAGTAAGAGTACCAGCAGTACAACTGTGAAGTAAGAGTACCAGCAGTACAACTGTGAAGTAAGACTACCAGCAGTACAACTGTGAAGTATGACTACCAGCAGTACAACTGTGAAGTAAGACTACCAGCAGTACAACTGTGAAGTAAGACTACCAGCAGTACAACTGTGAAGTAAGAGTACCAGCAGTACAACTGTGAAGTAAGAGTACCAGCAGTACAACTGTGAAGTAAGACTACCAGCAGTACAACTGTGAAGTAAGAGTACCAGCAGTACAACTGTGAAGTAAGACTACCAGCAGTACAACTGTGAAGTAAGACCACCAACAGTACAACTGTGAAGTAAGACCACCAACAGTACAACTGTGAAGTAAGACTACCAGCAGTACAACTGTGAAGTAAGACTACCAGCAGTACAACTGTGAAGTAAGACCACCAACAGTACAACTGTGAAGTAAGACCACCAACAGTACAACTGTGAAGTAAGACTACCAGCAGTACAACTGTGAAGTAAGAGTACCAGCAGTACAACTGTGAAGTAAGATTACCAGCAGTACAACTGTGAAGTAAGACCACCAACAGTACAACTGTGAAGTAAGAGTACCAGCAGTACAACTGTGAAGTAAGACTACCAACAGTACAACTGTGAAGTAAGAGTACCAGCAGTACAACTCTGAAGTAAGACTACCAGCAGTACAACTGTGAAGTAAGAGTACCAGCAGTACAACTGTGAAGTAAGACTACCAACAGTACAACTGTGAAGTAAGAGTACCAGCAGTACAACTGTGAAGTAAGACTACCAGCAGTACAACTGTGAAGTAAGAGTACCAGCAGTACAACTGTGAAGTAAGACTACCAACAGTACAACTGTGAAGTAAGAGTACCAGCAGTATAACTGTGAAGTAAGACTACCAACAGTACAACTGTGAAGTAAGAGTACCAGCAGTACAACTGTGAAGTAAGACCACCAACAGTACAACTGTGAAGTAAGAGTACCAGCAGTACAACTGTGAAGTAAGAGTACCAGCAGTACAACTGTGAAGTAAGACTACCAGCAGTACAACTGTGAAGTAAGACTACCAGCAGTACAACTGTGAAGTAAGAGTACCAGCAGTACAACTGTGAAGTAAGAGTACCAGCAGTACAACTGTGAAGTAAGACCACCAGCAGTACAACTGTGAAGTAAGAGTACCAGCAGTACAACTGTGAAGTAAGACCACCAACAGTACAACTGTGAAGTAAGACCACCAACAGTACAACTGTGAAGTAAGACTACCAGCAGTACAACTGTGAAGTAAGACTACCAGCAGTACAACTGTGAAGTAAGACCACCAACAGTACAACTGTGAAGTAAGACCACCAACAGTACAACTGTGAAGTAAGACTACCAGCAGTACAACTGTGAAGTAAGAGTACCAGCAGTACAACTGTGAAGTAAGATTACCAGCAGTACAACTGTGAAGTAAGACCACCAACAGTACAACTGTGAAGTAAGAGTACCAGCAGTACAACTGTGAAGTAAGACTACCAACAGTACAACTGTGAAGTAAGAGTACCAGCAGTACAACTGTGAAGTAAGACTACCAGCAGTACAACTGTGAAGTAAGACCACCAACAGTACAACTGTGAAGTAAGACTACCAGCAGTACAACTGTGAAGTAAGACCACCAACAGTACAACTGTGAAGTAAGACTACCAGCAGTACAACTGTGAAGTAAGACTACCAGCAGTACAACTGTGAAGTAAGACTACCAGCAGTACAACTGTGAAGTAAGACTGCATTTAAGGAAATACAAATAATAGTGTAAAGTTGTGGAACATAAAAGATCTTACAGCTGAGAGACAAACAGAGGAAGAAGAAGCAAGAGAGAAAACAAAATGAGAGAAGATAATCAACAAAAACAAGATGACCATATTTCAAATATCAATTAAATGTAACATACACACAACAGTGCTCAGAGCCAAAATAATGGAGAAACAATCGCGATCACAGACAGTAAATAAAATTGCAACCATAAATATAGAAAATCATTGGAAACAGGTAAAGGATATATGGAAAGAGACATGCGAAGAAACACTGGGGAAATGAGAACGCCAGAATAAGGCATGGATGACAGCAGAGAATCTGGAGAAAATTAAAGAAAAAAAGAACAAGAAAGCAGACATAAATAAAAGCAAAACGAGAAGTAATAAAGCCAAGACACAGGAAGCTTACACAGAGGTGAACAAAGAAGTGAGAAGATGCATTAAAAGGGATAAGAGGAAATATATAGATGAACTAGCTAAAGAGGCAGAAGAAGCAGCAAATAAAAGGAATATGAAAGAACTGTACAACAGCACAAAGAAATTAAGTGGAAAATACAAACAGATCAATGCCTTTATCAAAGATAAGAAAGGAAATCTGCTTAGTAATGTAAGGGAACAAATGGAGAGATGGAAAGAGCACTTTGAAAAACTTTTGAATAGTCCTGGCTCAAATAATCCTCCAGATATACTACCAGCAGAAGAAGAGTTACACGTTAACTGTGGAAAACCAAGCAAAGAAGAAATAATGAAAGCCATCAAACTATTAAAAAATGGTAAAGCCACAGGACCAGATGAAATTCCTTTCGGAAGCCATCAAAGCAGATATTAACACCTCTACCAAGATGTTACATGATCTATTAGATAAAATTTGGGAGAGGGAATAAATACCTAAAGACTGGAAAGAAGGTTATATGATCAAACTACCAAAGAAAGGAAGTTTACAGGAGTGCACAAATTATGGGGGAATTATGTTACTATCAGTGCCAGGAAAAATAGTAAGCAGAATCATTCTGGAGAGACTAAAAGAGGCCATAGAGAAACATCTAAGAGATGAACAAGCAGGTTTTAGGAAGAACAGATCATGTGCTGATAAAATAACTACTCTACGTATAATAGTTGAACAAAGTTTAGAACTAAAATCCCCACTTTATATTGGATTCATAGATTGCGAAAAGGCATTTGATAGTTTAGACAGAAGAATGATTTGGAAGTTGTTGAGTCATTACGGAATCCCCATAAAGTTTATTAACCTGATAAAAACAATGTATGAAGGTACGAAATGTAGTGTGGTGCATGAAGGACAGCTTACAGAAGCATTTGAAATATGAACAGGAGTAAGGCAGGGATGCCTTCTGTCTCCATTTCTCTTTCTATTGGCCATAGATTGGATTATGAAAATAACTCAAAACAACAGAAATGGAAGCTAGTAGTTACTGACCAAACAACTTGATGATTTAGACTTTGCTGATGACATAGCTGTCCTATCACACAGCCATCAACAGATGCAGGATAAAATGAGCATACTTGATGAGAGATCACAACAGCTAGGACTGAAGATTAATAGAGATAAGACCAACTTTATGAGAATTAATACAGTTGGCAATAACCAAATAAAACTAGGAGAAATACCTCTATTAGATGTACAAACTTACATATATCTGGGCAGTAATATAGATAAAGAGGGAGGAACAGAAAATGATACCAAAATAAGGATATCAAAAGCAAGAGGAGCTTTCATTGCACTGGGAAACATATGGAAATCCAAAGAAATTAGGTTAAATACAAAAATAAAAATTTTCAACTCAAATGTTAAGGCTGTCCTATTATATGGTTGTGAAACATGGAGAACAACAAAATTGACAATCACGAAGATACAGACTTTCATAAATGGATGCTTACGCAGAATAAAAGGATGGAAATGGCAGGACAAAATCACTAACACAGAATTATGGAAATGTACCAGTCAAACACCAGTGGATAAAGAGATACAGCAAAGACGATGGCGCTGGATAGGACACACACAATGGAAGCCAACTGAGAGTATTACACAACAGGCCCTTTTTGGAATACCCAGGGGAAAAGACAAAGAGGAAGACCAAGGAATTCTTGGAGAAGACAGACAGAAGCAGAGATGACAATGATGGGGAAGACATGGAATGATCTTAAAAGAATGGCAAAAAACAGAACGACTTGGAAAGTGTTTGTTGAAGACCTATGCTCCACTGGGAGCTAAAAAGGAAGAAGAAGAAGAAGAAATATTTGCGGTATCAGAGACAAAGAAGAACAATTAATCGACGCAATGATAAAAAGAATCAAAATACTCAGAGTAGCAGACACAAGACTGAAGGTGAAACAAACAAGGAAAGCGTACATGAATTATACCATAATAAACTCAGGAGTTAACACCAACGAAGTAGCAAAACACGGAGTAGGATTCATTGTAGACCCAGAAACGTCCAAAAACATTATAGAAATACATCAACATTCAGAAAGGATAATTACCCTAAGAGTAATAGAAAACAACGTCAATATAACATACATCCAAATATATGCACCTTGCAACAATAACGATGAAAGCAAAGAATTCTACGAAACACTGAATGAAATCATAAACAAAGTAAATAAGAATGAAGATCTACTGGTGCTGGGGGACTTTAATGGGAGACCAGGAAAACGCAATTATGAGAACTTCAAATATCTGGCCCCATTTGGAGATAACACAAATAGAAAGAATGAAAATGGCAATCGACTGCTTGAATTATGCAATCAACATGAATTATGCATAACTAATACTTTCTTTAAACATAAAGACTCACAAATATACACTTGGTATAAATGGAACGATAACAACTGTAAAAGTCAAATAGATTTTATCCAAGCGAGAACACAAAGGAAGAGGAAAATCAGAGACAGCAGAGCGGTACCTAACATCACAAATGATACAGACCATAAAATGGTGCTAATAACCATCCAGAAAGCCAAACAAGACAACAAGAACCAATTGAAAACAAGAAAACATTCCGAAAGGACAATAAAATTAAACCAACTTAAAATAGAAGACAAAAAGAAAGAAATAGAAAAACAACTAGAAAGCCAATGTAAACAACTACCACAACAAATAACTACAGTAGATAACGAGTGGCTCACATTCAAAAAATCATTGACGAAAATAGCAACCACAATATGCGGAACGAAGCAAAGGAAGGAGGGAAAGATGAGCACTCCATGGTGGAATGATATAGTCAAGAACGTCATGGTGGAATGATATAGTCAAGAACGTCATGGTGGAATGATATAGTCAAGAACGTCATGGTGGAATGATATAGTCAAGAACGTCATGGTGGAATGATATAGTCAAGAACGCCATAAAAAGAAAGAAAAAAACTACAAAATCTGGCTAAAAACTAAAAAGCCAAGCGATTATGATATATACACAATAGAAAGAAGAGAAGTAAAGAAATTAATCAAAGAAGAAAAACATAAAGCATGGGTAAAATTTGGAGAAATGATTAGTAACAACCACAAATCAGCATCCAGAGACTTCTATAGAACAATTAAAGCCATAAGACAAAAGAAAGACAATTATGACCCAACTGAAATCATCAATGACAAACGAGGCCAAGCAATAACAAACAAAGCTCAAATCTTAACGAGATGGAATGAATATTTCGAAGAACTTTTGAATGTAGAAACAACAGGTCCAAAAACACACAAAAAAGCAACTAATAGTTGGCGATGAAGCAAATATACCAATTGAAGAAATAGAAGACACATTGCGACTCGCACCAAGAAACAAAGCCCCGGAATCCATAACATCCCAGTAGAAATGCTAGCAGCAGCGGGAGAGGCAGGATGTAAATGGCCACACAGAATATTCAACGCTGCATGGATACAACAGCAAGTCCAAGACGATTGGAAACAGTCCATTATATTACCAATATGGAAAAAGAAGGGCAGCAGAAGAGACTGCAACCAATATAGAGGAATATCGCTATTAAGCCACACAGGGAAGTTATATGCCAAGATAGTTGAAAAAAGATTGAGACCAATTATAGACCCACAACTAAGCGATGCTCAGATGGGCTTCAGGAGGAACAGAGGCTGCACAGATGCCCTATTTATCATAAAACAACACGCGGAGAAAACAATAGAGCATAATAAAACACTATATACAGCTTTTATTGACCAAGAAAAGGTGTTCGATAGGGTGGACAGGGAACAACTGTGGTCCGTATTGCCCTTGTACGGAGTGAGTCACCACCTAGTAGAGATATGCAAGAGCCTCTATGAAAGTAGTTGCACTACAGTAAGATCTTCAGCAGGCTACTCTAAACATTTCACCAATAACTCCGGAGTAAGACAAGGCTGTGTGCTTTCCCCTTTACTTTTCATCACATATCTGGACAATATATGCAAATTAGCATGCCCAATCAAAGGAAGTATACCAACAAGGATGATAACAAGCGGTAACACAAAAGAGAATGAAATATACGTACCAGAAAACAGCAGAAGAGAGGAAGAAGTAAATGAAATACTATTTGCAGACGACCAAGTTCTGATACATGAAACAACTGAGGACCTGCAAGAACATATCAACAGGCTAAACAACACTTGTAAACAATACAACATGAAGATCAACATAAGCAAAACCGAAGTAATGGCAATAGCGAGAAAGAAAGAAAAACTAAACATCATAATAGATAAAACAACTTTGAAGCAAGTTGACAATTTTAAATATCTGGGTAGCACGCTAACACAAGACAATAACCAAGAAACAGAGATAGATATAAGGTGTAACAAAGCATGCCAAGTTATAGGCCAAGTATCAACACTATTGAAAAACAAAGCAATAACTACGGAAGCAAAAAGGGCAATATACAAATCAATTTTTCTACCAACTCTGTGCTATCAGTGCCAGAATTGGACGCTGGACTCTAGAACAATAAGAAAGATAACGACCACCGAAATGAAATGTGTCAGAAGAATGACAGGAAACAGCTTAAGGGACAGAGTAAGAAACACCGACCTGAGGAAGAAACTCGAAATTGAACCAGCCATCGAATACATAAAGAAACAATAGATAAATTGGTTTGGCCACATAACAAGACAAAAAGAACTAACAATGACTCAAAGAGCCATTAAAAAAACACTACGAAAATGCCAGATTAATGAGGAAGGCAGAGAAAGAGATGGATAAAGGGAATACTAGAGTCACTAGGAGGAATAACACCAGAAGAGGCCAACAGAAGAGCAAAGAATCGCAGATTGTGTCTCCCCTCGACGCCAACGGCAATGGAGGAAGGAAAGAAGAAGAATTAAATATGAATGGCAATAATCACAAACAAGAGAAAACATCCAGACATATACGTGGGTTAGCACCATCTATGCTCACCTTGTGGCTGCCAACATAAGCTCGACCAAATATAGAGACAGAACTTTGGTACTTTGTTTGTGGGTCCAGTGTGCATGGGTCCTGCCCTGACAGCCAGAACTACAGGCAGGATGACAAAGCAGTATATTCAAGATAAGCTCACAGAGTTTTACATGCACAGCAAAAATAATCACATACAGATTATACCGTTACAGCTTTATGGATATATATAAGACAAGACTGGGTAACAAATGTTTGGAGTCTTCATCAGCAGACAGCACCATATGCAAGATTATATAGTGATTTGTATGACTATCTCAGAGTTGTCCTAACGTATCACTGGCTATTACAGATTGTCACAGGAACAACAGACCGACTCATAGGTGATTATTTGTTTCATATAGAAGACAGACCCAATAATGAGCAATAAGAACACAAGTTTTGATAGCTAAATGATTAGCGATCTCCCCTGATCGGAAGGAAGGGTAAGGATTTAATTATCAAAGGTGGTGAATTTTGTGTGAGCCAACAAGGTTCCAAGGTACACCCAGCATCTAGAAATAGGTACCAGAGATTTTTCTGGGAAGTAACAGGGGTCTGGCATAGCAGATCACCCAAAAATGTGCACTTGGTCACGGAATACTTATGGTCACTAATACCATCTACTCCATACGCCTGGCAAGCATGGAGGGAACTTCCACTACACTTTGGTAAAGTAGAACACAGAACTAGCAACCAGTATTGTAGAAATTTTTTTTGGAATTCCCAGAAAAAAAGACAAAGAGGAAGACCAAGGAATTCTTGGAGAAGACAGATGGAAGCAGGGATGAAGATGATAGGGAAGACACGGAATGATCTTAGAATGGCAAGAAACAGAATGGCTTGGAAAGTGTTTGTTGAAGACCCATGCTCCACTGGGAGTTGAAAGGCAGAAGAAGAATGTGGAACACAGAATTAGCAATCAGTAGTGTAGATCACATGAGTGATATCACACATAATGATAACAAGCAATTACTGGAGCTAGAGAAACATATTACAAGAATCACCATATATAAATTGCTCTCTCCACCATTCTTTCCCCAAACAACCATCCTGATGCCATAGGTCAATATATGGGGACCTTGGTGCCTGAGTAGTTATAGCACTCACTATCATGTTCAATTCCCTGAAACAGCAGATTTTTTGGACCGAAAAAATGTAATTTGTTTAGTCAAAAGATAATCTTCCTTGCACAATCGACAACTCCTCAGATGTCCTCCTCAGCAAGTTCCCCAGTATCAAGCACACTCACCACAAACCAGCAAAAGTATTGAAGATGGTTTCAACTCAGATTACACAAACTCTGTAGCACAGGCAAAGACCGTGTCCTCAAATCTTCTTAGTCGCCTCTTACGACATGCTTGGCAGGTGAAAGTGGTGATTTTCTTCTCTCCCTTAAACATGGTCATGGCCCTAGCAGTCATACAGGTGGCGAGAAAAGGTCCTGGGGTTCACCCAGCCTCTCAATGTGGTTACCAGATATTTTCTTGGAAGGGCAGCCTGGTGTGATACCGACCACATCGGCCAAAAATGTGGTCATGGGCAAATCTGGTGATTGACATCTATTCCCCATATGTAACAAGGTGTGGAGAGAAGCCTTTACTTACAGACGAAGCTGTCACCACATCACATTCAGCTATTTCCACCCCCCCTTATAGACAACTGTCATTTTTACACTGTCAGTCCAACTAACAATCATGAACCATAAAACTGCATACACACAAGATATAGTCTGTGCTTACCAAGGCTTCCGTACCATTTGATGTGGAGACAGTCATGCTAGGGACAAACATACGGAGCTGAAGAAAGACAAAAGTAAAATATGTCATTCTATACTTGACAAAACATGTCCAGCACATCATAACTAGACTTTGCAGACATACCACAACTTGACAAAACATGTCCAGCACATCATAACTAGACTTTGCAGACATACCACAACTTGACAAAACATGTCCAGCACATCATAACTAGACTTTGCAGACATACCACACAGGGCCTTGTTCTCTATAAGACAATGATTACTTCAGTCCAGCCTTTGAGGATTACTCTGCTAGCACTACAAATTGTTACGCAACAGTCCAGCCTTTGAGGATTACTCTGCTAGCACTACAAATTGTTACGCAACAGTCCAGCCTTTGAGGATTACTCTGCTAGCACTACAAATTGTTACGCAACAGTCCAGCCTTTGAGGATTACTCTGCTAGCACTACAAATTGTTACGCAACAGTCCAGCCTTTGGGGATTACTCTGCTAGCACTACAAATTGTTACGCAACAGTCCAGCCTTTGGGGATTACTCTGCTAGCACTACAAATTGTTACGCAACAGTCCAGCCTTTGAGGATTACTCTGCTAGCACTACAAATTGTTACGCAACAGTCCAGCCTTTGGGGATTACTCTGCTAGCACTACAAATTGTTACGCAACAGTCCAGCCTTTGGGGATTACTCTGCTAGCACTACAAATTGTTACGCAACAGTCCAGCCTTTGGGGATTACTCTGCTAGCACTACAAATTGTTACGCAACAGTCCAGCCTTTGGGGATTACTCTGCTAGCACTACAAATTGTTACGCAACAGTCCAGCCTTTGAGGATTACTCTGCTAGCACTACAAATTGTTACGCAACAGTCCAGCCTTTGGGGATTACTCTGCTAGCACTACAAATTGTTACGCAACAGTCCAGCCTTTGGGGATTACTCTGCTAGCACTACAAATTGTTACGCAACAGTCCAGCCTTTGAGGATTACTCTGCTAGCACTACAAATTGTTACGCAACAGTCCAGCCTTTGAGGATTACTCTGCTAGCACTACAAATTGTTACGCAACAGTCCAGCCTTTGAGGATTACTCTGCTAGCACTACAAATTGTTACGCAACAGTCCAGCCTTTGAGGATTACTCTGCTAGCACTACAAATTGTTACGCAACAGTCCAGCCTTTGAGGATTACTCTGCTAGCACTACAAATTGTTACGCAACAGTCCAGCCTTTGAGGATTACTCTGCTAGCACTACAAATTGTTACGCAACAGTCCAGCCTTTGAGGATTACTCTGCTAGCACTACAAATTGTTACGCAACAGTCCAGCCTTTGAGGATTACTCTGCTAGCACTACAAATTGTTACGCAACAGTCCAGCCTTTGAGGATTACTCTGCTAGCACTACAAATTGTTACGCAACAGTCCAGCCTTTGAGGATTACTCTGCTAGCACTACAAATTGTTACGCAACAGTCCAGCCTTTGAGGATTACTCTGCTAGCACTACAAATTGTTACGCAACAGTCCAGCCTTTGAGGATTACTCTGCTAGCACTACAAATTGTTACGCAACAGTCCAGCCTTTGAGGATTACTCTGCTAGCACTACAAATTGTTACGCAACAGTCCAGCCTTTGAGGATTACTCTGCTAGCACTACAAATTGTTACGCAACAGTCCAGCCTTTGAGGATTACTCTGCTAGCACTACAAATTGTTACGCAACAGTCCAGCCTTTGAGGATTACTCTGCTAGCACTACAAATTGTTACGCAACAGTCCCAGCAGACTCAAAATGTTGTTAAAAAAAAAAAAACATCAAAATTTCCCTGTTTCTATCACATGTTTTTGCTTTTTTGACAAGAAAAAAATTAGCAGTACCAATAATTGAATCAAGTGTTGATTGTTCTGTCAAGTTTCACTGCTGATTATGCTCATTTAGGCTAAGAATACAGTTCTAAACAAGTCTCCTTGATCATGACCATTGTCGATAAAGTCACAGTGACCTAAATATTTCAACATGATGAAAACTACACGTTGCAGAGAGATTAAACAATAACTTCCATAATAACTATGTAGGTCATAATTCATATACATTTCTATGGTATCTCTACGGTGTGTAGTTATTTTTTTTAAAGCATTAATTCTATTTTCCAATAACACAGTAGGAATACTAGATATCTAGGTTGGGTTAATTGTGCACATGTGTCAAAATGTTAAGCACTGACAAATTGAACACTTTGATCACCAGTGATTGAATGATTTCCATGTCTACTGTATGTACTTTTTGGTCATGGAGATGATTTCTGTGAGTGATCTACATGTGAGCAACAATTGTGCCATTTCTGTGTGTGGTCTAGGAGATGATTTCTGTGAGTGATCTACATGAGGACAACAATTGTGCCATGTCTGTGTGTGGTCTAGAAGATGATTTCTGTGAGTGATCTACATGTGAACAACAACAATTGTGCCATTTCTGTGAGTGATCTATGAGATGATTTATGTGAGTGATCTACATGAGGACAACAATTGTGCCATTTCTGTGAGTGATCTATGAGATTATTTCTGTGAGTGATCTACATGAGGACAACAATTGTGCCATTTCTGTGAGTGATCTATGAGATTATTTCTGTGAGTGATCTATGGGATGATTTCTGTGAGTGATCTACATGAGAACAATTGTGTCATTTCTGTGAGTGATCTACATGAGAACAACAATTGTGCCATTTCTATGAGTGATCTAGAAGATGATTTCTGTGAGTGATCTACATGAGAACAACAATTGTGCCATGTCTGTGTGTGGTCTATGAGATGATTTCTGTGAGTGATCTACATGAGAGCAACAATTGTGCCATGTCTATGTGTGGTCTATGAGATGATTTCTGTGAGTGATCTATATGAGAACAACAATTGTGCCATGTCTGTGTGTGGTCTAGGAGATAATTTCTGTGAGTGTATGAGAGCAACACTTGTGCCACGTCTGTGTGTGGTCTAGGAGATGATTTCTGTGAGTGATCTACATGAGAGCAACAATTGTGCCATGTCTGTGTGTGGTCTAGGAGATGATTTCTGTGAGTGATCTACATGAGGACAACAATTGTGCCATGTCTGTGTGTGGTCTATGAGATGATTTCTGTGAGTAATCTACATGAGGACAACAACTGTTCCATGTCTGTGTGTGGTCTATGAGATGATTTCTGTGAGTGATCTACATGAGGACAACAATTGTGCCATGTCTGTGTGTGCTCTAGGAGATGATTTCTGTGAGTGATCTATATGAGGACAACAATTGTTCCATGTCTGTGTGTGGTCTATGAGATGATTTCTGTGAGTGATCTACATGAGGACAACAATTATGCCATGTCAGTGTGTGGTCTAGGAGATGATTTCTATGAGTGATCTACATGAGGACAACAATTGTGCCATGTCTGTGTGTGGTCTAGGAGATGATTTCTGTGAGTGATCTACATGAGGACAACAATTGTGCCATGTCTGTGTGTGGTCTAGGAGATGATTTCTATGAGTGATCTACATGAGGACAACAATTGTGCCATGTCAGTATGTGGTCTAGGAGATGATTTCTGTGAGTGATCTACATGAGAACAACAATTGTGCCATGTCTGTGTGTGGTCTAGGAGATGATTTCTGTGAGTGATCTATATGAGGACAACAATTGTGCCATGTCTGTGTGTGGTCTAGGAGATAATTTCTGTGAGTGTATGAGAGCAACACTTGTGCCATGTCTGTGTGTGGTCTAGGAGATAATTTCTGTGAGTGATCTACATGAGGACAACAATTGTGCCATCTCTGTGTGTGGTCTACATGAGGACAATTGTGCCATCTCTGTGAGTGATCTACATGAGGACAACAATTGTGCCATCTCTGTGTGTGGTCTAGGAGATAATTTCTGTGAGTGTATGAGAGCAACACTTGTGCCACGTCTGTGTGTGGTCTAGGAGATGATTTCTGTGAGTGATCTACATGAGAGCAACAATTGTGCCATGTCTGTGTGTGGTCTATGAAATTATTTCTGTGAGTGATCTATATGAGAGCAACAATTGTGCCATGTCTGTGTGTGTGTGTTCTAGGAGATGATTTCTGTGAGTGATCTACATGAGGACAACACTTGTGCCATGTCTGTGTGTGGTCTAGGAGACGATTTCTATGAGTGATCTACATGAGGACAACAATTGTGCCATGTCTGTGTGTGCTCTAGGTGACAGCAGTTTGATATTTACCAGCCACATAAATGGTAATAAAACAGTCCAGAACCACACAGGAAGTATTCCATACGTCATGTTGGTTATCACAAGTCCAGGGCAGATGGGATGGGAGTATATGTTCTGTCGATAATAAAACAAGTACATCACAGAATAAATCAACATCAGCGACAGCAAACTGTGAACAAAATGACTGATGTTATAGAAGCACGGTTTACTAGTTGCTTACAAAGAGATACCAGCTCGTGCTTGATTCCTGTGCTCAAGAGTTATCCCATTATTCTTTCCATGTGCCAGATGATGAAATATGGTACAACTGGGTTCTACAACATAACAAGGGATGATTTGACAAGACTACAACATAACAAGGGGTGAGTTGACAAAACTACAACATAACAAGAGGTGAGTTAACAAAACTACAACATAACAAGGGGTGAGTTGACAAAACTACAACATAACAAGAGGTGAGTTAACAAAACTACAACATAACAAGGGATGATTTGACAAAACTATAATATAACAAGGGGTGAGTTGACAAAACTACAACATAACAAGAGGTGAGTTAACAAAACTACAACATAACAAGGGGTGAGTTGACAAAACTACAACATAACAAGGGATGAGTTGATAAAACTACAACATAACAAGGGGTGATTTGACAAAACTATAATATAACAAGGGGTGAGTTGACAAAACTACAACATAACAAGGGATGAGTTGATAAAACTACAACATAACAAGGGATGATTTGACAAAACTATAATATAACAAGGGGTGAGTTGACAAAACTACAAAATATAAGAAGTAAAAATAAAGTAATGAGCTCCCGTCACGCCAAGTGACGTATAGGGAATATGGTGTTAGTGACCATAAATTTTACAGACCTTCAGCACATGATTTTTGGGGTAATGTGGTCGGTATTACGTTTGTGCCGCGATAGCTCAATGGTTAGTGAACTGGACTACAAAGGACAAGGGGTAGGGTTCCATCCCAACCAACGGCTTCCAGGTTCACCCAGCCTTAAATGGGTACCGGATTTTTTCTGAGTATAGTGGCATGGGTGTAATACTGACTACATTACCCCAAAAATCATGTGCTGAAGGTCTGTAAAATTGATGGTCACTAACACCATATTCCCTATACGCCACTTGGTGTGACGGGAGCTCTTTACTTTACTTTTTACCTGTTTTAATGTCGTTCCACTTGTCTATACTGTGCATTGCGGTGATGTCTTTTTCTTTGTTAACATTACTTCTGTCTTTTTGCTATTGAGGCATAGTCCTTTATTTTTGCTTTCCTTCACTATAATGTCTAACATTTCTTGTAACTCATTTTCACTCTTAGCGATAGAGGGATTGGTTGGTCTCGAGGCAAGACGCTTCGAGACAGAGAGGTTGTGGGTTAAAATCCCGGCTACACCAGTTGGGATTTTTATTTATCTCTCTGTGGCAACCACACCTGGTCTCAGCAGCAAGGCCCAGCTTGAAACGTCAATTACTCATTGACGGAAAAAATATCTGACTGTGCGGCGAGGGACCCCTGTGCACACGGCTGCCAGGGAAAAATGGATTAACACGCAAAATTCAGTTCCTAGTCTCTACGAACTTCATCAGAGGTAAAAGCTGGCAAACGAAAAAAAAAACAAAAAAACTCTTAGCAATTAGGACTGTTATCATCAGCATACATTATATTATTTATATTATGACCTCCGATTGTTATTACAGGCATGCACCTTATGGATCTTAAAATAATCTCACTATAAAAATTAAACAAATCTGGTGACAGCACACGACCTTGTCTAACACCCTGTTTTATTTGTTGAAACATTCCCAACTGATTCTCAGTTCTTAAGACTGCTTTTTGTTGCCAGTACAAGTTCTTTATTATTCTTAGATCTTTGATGTCTACGTTTACACCTTCTAAAAGTGTGATTATTTCTTGGTGCTTTCCTTTGTCAATTGCTTTGGTATAATCTATGAAACATAGGTATAGATCTGTTTTCACCTCTATGGCTCTTTCTACTAAAGATCTTATGATGTATGTGGCATCATTTTACCTCACAGAAAACAATACTGACAAGCTGTGCATTCATGATAAGACAAGATGGAGACAGACTGTCCATTCCTACCTGTTTGTTGAGTCGATTGTTGAGGGCTACACTAGTCATGTCTGTGCCATACTTGGATGAGCTGTAAGGGTTTATCCTGGCATGAAGAACAAGAACAAATGATCATTTCCCAGCCAAACAGAACATAGCAGCAAGATAAAAGGTAGCACCCATGGAGGCTCCAGTCAGGTGTGTCCATGAGAAAGCACATGGTATTGATGAACATGCTACTGACATGTAGACCCAGCAGTTACTTACCAAGGAAACTCACATACCAATATGTTGTTTTTTGGAAGAGGGTTGAATAGCAAGCTGAACAAATCCATAGTGTTGGATAATGTGGATCATGGACATAAGGGGGACATGACAGCAGTCACAGGAAGAGACAATTTCAAGTAACTGGAATGTTAGAGAAAAGTGTGTCACTTCTAGAGATAAGTGGCAATAAGTTGATAATGTAACAATTACCAAGAAGAATGATAAACTCATGACAATAACCAGTACAATGGCACAAGTAGCAAGAAAGTTGAGCAACAAGCAGAAATATATAGGCAGAGATGATAGTAAATAGCTGCACAGACAGGGCTGACTACTATGGTAAGACTGCTACAAATGAACAATATTAAAAGAAACCCTAGTTAGAGAAGCTAGTCCATATCTTGGCAGTCCCAACTTGACCTGAGAGCACCAAGGCACATGAGAGCACCAAGACACATGAGAGCAGCAAGACACATGAGAGAAACAAGACACATGAGAGCAGCAAGGCACATGAGAGAAACAAGGCACATGAGAGAAACAAGACACATGAGAGCACCAAGGCACATGAGAGCACCAAGACACATGAGAGCAGCAAGACACATGAGAGCAGCAAGGCACATGAGAGCAGCAAGGCACATGAGAGAAACAAGACACATGAGAGCAGCAAGACACATGAGAGCAGCAAGACACATGAGAGCAGCAAGACACATGAGAGAAACAAGGCACATGAGAGAAACAAGACACATGAGAGCAGCAAGGCACATGAGAGAAACAAGGCACATGAGAGAAACAAGACACATGAGAGCAGCAAGGCACATGAGAGAAACAAGGCACATGAGAGCAGCAAGGCACATGAGAGCAGCAAGACACATGAGAGAAGCAAGGCACATGAGAGCCGCAAGGCACATGAGAGCAGTAAGGCACATGAGAGCAGCAAGGCACATGAGAGAAACAAGGCACATGAGAGAAACAAGACACATGAGAGCAGCAAGGCACATGAGAGAAACAAGGCACATGAGAGCCGCAAGGCACATGAGAGCAGCAAGACACATGAGAGCAGCAAGACACATGAGAGCAGCAAGACACATGAGAGAAACAAGGCACATGAGAGCCGCAAGGCACATGAGAGCAGCAAGACACATGAGAGAAACAAGACACATGAGAGAAACAAGGCACATGAGAGCAGCAAGACACATGAGAGCAGCAAGACACATGAGAGCAGCAAGACACATGAGAGCAGCAAGACACATGAGAGAAACAAGGCACATGAGAGCAGCAAGACACATGAGAGCACCAAGACACATGAGAGCAGCAAGACACATGAGAGAAACAAGGCACATGAGAGCAGCAAGACACATGAGAGAAACAAGGCACATGAGAGAAACAAGACACATGAGAGCACCAGGACACATGAGAGCAGCAAGACACATGAGAGAAACAAGGCACATGAGAGAAACAAGACACATGAGAGCACCAGGACACATGAGAGCAACAAGACACATGAGAGAAACAAGGCACATGAGAGCAGCAAGACACATGAGAGAAACAAGGCACATGAGAGAAACAAGACACATGAGAGCACCAGGACACATGAGAGCAGCAAGACACATGAGAGAAACAAGGCACATGAGAGAAACAAGACACATGAGAGCACCAGGACACATGAGAGCAACAAGACACATGAGAGAAACAAGGCACATGAGAGAAACAAGACACATGAGAGCACCAGGACACATGAGAGCAACAAGACACATGAGAGAAACAAGGCACATGAGAGAAACAAGACACATGAGAGAAACAAGGCACATGAGAGCAGCAAGACACATGAGAGAAACAAGGCACATGAGAGCAGCAAGACACATGAGAGAAACAAGGCACATGAGAGAAACAAGACACATGAGAGCACCAGGACACATGAGAGCAGCAAGACACATGAGAGCAGCAAGACACATGAGAGCAGCAAGACACATGAGAGCAGCAAGGCACATGAGAGCAGCAAGGCACATGAGAGCAGCAAGACACATGAGAGCAGCAAGACACATGAGAGCAGCAATGCACATGAGAGCACCAGGACACATGAGAGCACCAAGACACATGAGAGCACCAGGACACATGAGAGCACCAAGACACATGAGAGCAGCAAGACACATGAGAGCAGCAAGACACATGAGAGCAGCAAGACACATGAGAGCAGCAAGACTCATGAGAGCACCAAGACACATGAGAGCAGCAAGACACATGAGAGCACCAGGACACATGAGAGCAGCAAGACACATGAGAGCAGCAAGACACATGAGAGCACCAAGACACATGAGAGCACCAAGACACATGAGAGCACCAGGACACATGAGAGCAGCAAGACACATGAGAGCACCAGGACACATGAGAGCAGCAAGACTCATGAGAGCACCAAGACTCATGAGAGCACCAAGACACATGAGAGCACCAGGACACATGAGAGCAGCAAGACACATGAGAGCACCAAGACTCATGAGAGCAGCAAGACACATGAGAGCACCAAGACACATGAGAGCACCAAGACACATGAGAGCCGCAAGACACATGAGAGCACCAAGACACATGAGAGCAGCAAGACACATGAGAGCACCAAGACACATGAGAGCACCAAGACACATGAGAGCAGCAAGACACATGAGAGCAGCAAGGCACATGAGAGCAGCAAGACTCATGAGAGCAGCAAGACACATGAGAGCACCAGGACACATGAGAGCACCAAGACACATGAGAGCAGCAAGACACATGAGAGCAGCAAGACACATGAGAGCACCAAGACAAATGAGAGCAGCAAGACACATGAGAGCACCAGGACACATGAGAGCACCAAGACTCATGAGAGCAGCAAGACACATGAGAGCAGCAAGACACATGAGAGCACCAAGACACATGAGAGCACCAAGACACATGTGACCACAAAGACAATCTGACAATGAGAAGAAATTTCCTTGTGCTGTCAGCCAAGAGTACTTGACTGTGATCAGGGTCTGAGTTGGGTTGATGGTGGATCTCATTACCTAGAGACTGGGTAAAGCTTGGTAGAAATCACAAATTAAAAGAGGAAAACCATCTGACTTTGGTCCCACCACATCTCTAGTATAGTTCTGGACCCAAGCCATCTGACTTTGGACCCACTATAGCTCTAGTATAGTTCTGGACCCAAGCCATCTGACTTTGGACCCACTATAGCTCTAGTATAGTTCTGGACCCAAGCCATCTGACTTTGGACCCACTATAGCTCTAGTATAGTTCTGGACCCAAGCCATCTGACTTTGGACACACTATAGCTCTAGTATAGTTCTGGACCCAAGCCATCTGACTTTGGACCCACTATAGCTCTAGTATAGTTCTGGACCCAAGCCATCTGACTTTGGACACACTATAGCTCTAGTATAGTTCTGGACCCAAGCCATCTGACTTTGGACACACTATAGCTCTAGTATAGTTCTGGACCCAAGCCATCTGACTTTGGTCCCACTATAGCTCTAGTATAGTTCTGGACCCAAGCCATCTGACTTTGGACCCACTATAGCTTTAGTATAGTTCTGGATCCAAGCCATCTGACTTTGGTCCCACTATAGCTCTAGTATAGTTCTGGATCCAAGCCATCTGACTTTGGTCCCACTATGAAATAGAGTGAGGAAGAAAGAGAGAGAGAAGAGGAAGACAGAGGCGGACAAATAAAATAAGGGGACAGAACTTAAGGAAATGAGGGGAGAGAATTAGGTTGGGTAGGCTGACTGAAGACAACAATAGAGAGAGTGACAAGAAAGCGTGAAAAGCGTGAAAGTGTAAAAACTCAGAGAGATAAGTGTTACACGGAGAATGTGTGTCACGCGAGGGAGATAGACAGGAGAAAGTGAGACAAAGAGATAGGTTAGTTACGAACTAGCGGGAGACGCGAACAGTCGTTTTCCGTGGGGTGTTAGCCCGTGAGGGTTGGCAGCCCTTAAATTTGTGAATAATTAGTGTAAGTTTGAGTGTCTTTATGTAGTGAATAGTTAGTGTCAGTTTGAGTGTCTTTATGTAGTGAATAGTTAGTGTCAGTTTGAGTGACTTTATGTAGTGAATAGTTAGTACCAGTTTGAGTGACTTTCATCATCATTGAGTGCAGTCTCCGCAACGAAGGTTGGCAACCATGGAGCGCCATTTTGCTCTATCTCTTGCTTTGATGGTGCAGGTTGTCATCGGTTGATTTGTCCATCGTTTGATGTTACTCGTCCATGTTAATCTTGGTCTGCCTCTGCCTCTTTTACCTTGTATTTTCCCCTCCAGGATCACTTTCAGTAGGCTGTTGTGTCTTTTAACATGGCCTAAGAATCGCATTTGTCTTGTTCTAATTGTGTTCAGAAGTTCTCTTTTCATTTTTAGTTGTTTTAAGACTTTATCGTTTGTTTTCTTTTCCTTCCATCCAATTCTACCTATTCTTCTATATATCCACATTTCAAAGGCTTCAATTCTCTGTTCTGTTTTCTTGTCTAATGTCCATGTTTCAGCACCATATAGGAATATTGAGAAGATGTAACATTTTGCTATTCTTAGTTTTAGCTCTGGTGTTATTTGTTTTGATGTTAGTATGTCCTTCATGACATTAAAATTACTTTTTGCCATTCCTATTCTTTTGTTTATTTCAGTTGTACATTTTCCATCACTGGTTATAGTATGTCCAAGGTAGTTATAGTTCTGAACTGTCTCAAGGTCTATTCCTTCAATTTTGATATCCACTTGTGGGTTTTGAGTATTTTCTTTGTTTATGATCATAGTTTTAGTCTTTTTGATATTCATATCTAGTCCATATTTTTTGCTTGTCGTGTTTATTTCATTAAGTAATTGTTGTAGGTCTTTAGGATTTTCTGCTAGTAGAACAGTATCGTCAGCATATCTTAGGTTAATGATTATCTTCCCATTAATTTGTAGGCCTGGCATCTCTATGATGTTTTTAAAGATTTGCTCAGTGTATAGATTGAACAAGCTTGGTGATAGAATGCATCCTTGTCTTACTCCTCTTTTTATATCAATGGGTGTAGAGTTCTCTTTGTTATATTTTATTATTGCTGTTTGCTCCCAGTATAGATTACATATTAGTCGTATATCCATGTCATCTAGATGTATCTCTTTTAGGCATTCTATAAGTTGTTTGTGGTGTACTCTATCAAAAGCTTTGGTGTAGTCTATGAAGCAGGCATATATTGGTTTGTTTACTTCTGTGTATTTTTCGATTAATGTTCTCATGCAGAATATGGCTTCTTTTGTCCCGCTATTTTTCCTAAATCCAAATTGCTGCTCATCTAATTCAGTATTGATTTTATTCTGAACCCTTCCTTGTATAACTTTTAGCAAGATTTTTGTAACATGGCTCATTAGGCTTATTGTTCTAAAGTCACTGCATTCAACTGCACCATTCTTTTTAGGCAATGCAATGAAAGTTGATGTTTTTAGTTCATTTGGTAAGTATCCTGTGTGGTATATGTCGTTGCATATGTCTGTAATCACTTCAATGCCAAAATCTTCAAGTGCCTGTATCATCTCTATCTGTATGCTTTCAGGTCCTGCTGCTTTTCCCCTTTTCATTGTTTTTATAGCTTTTTCCACCTCAGATTTTAAGATTTTATAGCCTGATGTACATTTTATAACTGGTTTCTTGTCCCTTTGATCATGAAATAGTTCTGTTATATATTCCTGCCATCTATCTATGATATCCTTATTGTCTGTTAGCATTTTTCCTTTTTTGTCTGCAATGCATCCACCTTCTGTGGCTTTTTTATTTTTATTAGTCATTCCCTTTATTTCTGTGTGCATTCCTCTTAGGTCTTGTTTGCTTTCCATAGTTTCTATTTCTCTACATTTTTGGCTGAGCCAGTCTTCTTTTGCCTTTTTGCACATTTTGCGTATCTCATTATCTATTTTATTGTATTGGGCAGTGTTCTTCGCTTGTCTCCTTTCTTCCATTTTTTCTAAGATGGTGTTAGTTATCCATTTTTGTTTTTTGTTCTTTTCTCTTTTGGGTAAGGTGTCGCAGGCCTTTTGTATGCTTTTCTTTATGCATTGCCATTTGGTTGTTACTTTTTCATCAGGATTTTCTCTTCTGTATTGTTCAATTCCTTCCTCTAGCAGCTTCTGGTATGTGTTCTTTACTTGTATTGTATAGGTATCTTTAATATCTTTTTGATTTAAAGCTGTTATGTCGAGTGGGCTTGTTGATGAATCAGATTTTTGCTTGTTTCTCTTTAGTTTGATTTTCATTTTAATCATTACAGGATTGTGATCAGAATTAATATCTGCTCCTGGTAGGTTTTGGCTTTCTTTACGCTGTTACGGAACCTTTCTTTTATCATTATGTAATCTATTTGATTCCTCTTCCTATCTCCAGGGCTTTTCCATGTGTATAGTTTCCTTTTCTCTTGCTCAAAGTAGGTGTTACATATTATCAGCCTGTTTTCTTCACAGAATTGTATTAATCTTTCTCCTCTGTCATTTCTTTTTCCTAAACCATGATTTCCTATAATTGTCTTATATCTACCTTTTCCTACTTTAGCGTTCATGTCACCCATTACAATCAAGATGTCTGAAGATTTCACTTGCTTCATAACTTTATTTAGGTCTTCATAGTATGCCTCTATTTGTTCATCTGTGTAGTCTTGAGTAGGTGCATATGTCTGTATTATTGCTATGTCGAATGGTTTTGCTTTCAACTTGAGTAGTATAATCCTATCACTGTATGTCCAGTGGGTACTTATATATTTTTGTAGCTCTCTTTTTATCAGTATTCCTACCCCCCTTTGATGTTCTGTTGTGTTTCCTGAGTATATAAATGTGTAATTTTCATCTTCAATGTACCCACATTTCTTCCATCTAGTCTCTGATATGCCTAAAATATCTATATTTATTCGTTCTGCTTCTTGAATTAGATTTTCCAATTTCCCTTGTTGATATAGAGTCCTAACATTCCAAGTACTTATTTTAAGATCTTTCCTCCGACATAAGTTCGAATTTCTCCGACTCTCCATGGCTTCCTCTGGACTAGTACGTGATGAGGCTCCAATCTCTTTCACAGTGGTCAGCCATGTTCGTCTTTCGTGTTCTGAACATGCCTCTTGTGTACCACACACTTTGCTGTTTTCGCTTTCTGGGCCGTTGATCATTCTTGATTCCTCCGCCTCCATCCACCGTCACAGACTTTTCACAAAAGGGTTGAACATACCCGTTTTTCCGTTGACATTTTTGTCAAACCATGTGCTTGCCTATCGAACCGCGAACACACAACACAAAGAAGAATAAATCATATTCCACTTAAATATCGGCAATCACAGTCCATCCCCACATTAGAAGTAAAACATACACCAAACGGGAGAATAGCAACACATAATTTCACAACTAGACTGTCGCGTAAATCATTTAAATATATCAGCAAGAGCCGAATTATAAAAATCGACTACACGAAGCCGCCATGACACCGGAAGTTTACTCTTTGTGACTTTATGTAGTGAATAGTTAGTGTCAGTTTGAGTGTCTTTATGTAGTGAATAGTTAGTGTCAGTTTGAGTGACTTTATGTAGTGAATAGTTAGTGTAAGTTTGAGTGACTTTATGTAGTGAATAGTTAGTGTCAGTTTGAGTGACTTTATGTAGTGAATAGTTAGTGTAAGTTTGAGTGACTTTATGTAGTGAATAGTTAGTGTCAGTTTGAGTGACTTTATGTAGTGAATAGTTAGTGTCAGTTTGAGTGACTTTATGTAGTGAATAGTTAGTGTCAGTTTGAGTGTCTTTATGTAGTGAATAGTTAGTGTCAGTTTGAGTGTCTTTATGTAGTGAATAGTTAGTGTCAGTTTGAGTGTCTTTATGTAGTGAATAGTTAGTGTCAGTTTGAGTGTCTTTATGTAGTGAATAGTTAGTGTCAGTTTGAGTGTCTTTATGTAGTGAATAATTAGTGTCAGTTTGAATGACTTTATGTAGTGAATAGTTAGTGTCAGTTTGAGTGACTTTATGTAGTGAATAGTTAGTGTAAGTTTGAGTGTCTTTATGTAGTGAATAGTTAGTGTAAATTTGAGTGTCTTTATGTAGTGAATAGTTAGTGTCAGTTTGAGTGTCTTTATGTAGTGAATAGTTAGTGTCAGTTTGAGTGTCTTTATGTAGTGAATAATTAGTGTCAGTTTGAGTGACTTTATGTAGTGAATAATTAGTGTCAGTTTGAGTGACTTTATGTAGTGAATAATTAGTGTCAGTTTGAGTGACTTTATGTAGTGAATAGTTAGTGTCAGTTTGAGTGTCTTTATGTAGTGAATAGTTAGTGTCAGTTTGAGTGTCTTTATGTAGTGAATAGTTAGTGTCAGTTTGAGTGTCTTTATGTAGTGAATAAGTGAGTAGTGCGCGAGAGCTAGAGCGGGACGGACGTTCCCGCTGGGCCGTAGAGATCAAGTCTTATTTTAAGTTAGTGACTAGATAGAGTCTAAGTATTAATGGCCTACAAATAAGGCAGTGCTAGATCAGCTTCATGAGTATTCTAGAATAGTAGGACGCACAAATGTGTAGAAGTCTGATAATTCAGTGTGGTTCTGATGTCGGACACAGAGTGTGAATTCTCCATTGGTGAGTAGAACACTCTAACTTTATCAAAGTATGTCAGAGATTGGTCAATTATGATCGCAGAGTTGGCGAGCAGAGTTCTGCTGAATGCAAGGTTCAAGAAGGGGTCTTGTCGTCAATTATTTTCACAGATTTGGCAGAGTTCTGTTGAATGCAAGGCTCAAGAGAAGGGCTTGCCGTCAATTATTCTCATAGATTTGGCAGACGGAGTTCTGCTGAATGCAAGGCTCAAGAGAAGGGTCTTGCCGTCAATAATTCTCACAAATTTGGCTGTCAAAGGGCTGCTGCAAGGTCCCACCACTCCTTTATCATGTCTCTTGGAAACCCCAACTATCTCACTTACATACAGCATATGCTCCACACAGACCCCAACCATCACACTTACATACAGCATATGCTCCACACAGACCCCAACCATCACACTTACATACAGCCTATGCTCCACAAAGACCTCAACCATCACACTTACATACATCATATGCTCCACACAGACCCCAACCATCACACTTACATACAGCATATGCTCTACACAGACCCCAACCATCACACTTACATACATCATATGCTCTATACAGACCCCAACCATCACACTTACATACATCATATGCTCTATACAGACCCCAACCATCACACGTACATGCATCATATGTTCCACACAGACCCCAACCATCACACTTACATACATCATATGCTCTATACAGACCCCAACCATCACACTTACATACATCATATGCTCTATACAGACCCCAACCATCACACTTACATACAGCATATGCTCCACACAGACCACAACCATCACACTTACATACACTGTATGCTCCACACAGACCCCAACCATCACACTTACATACACCGTATGCTACACACAGACCCCAACCATCACAATTACATACAGCATATGCTCCACACAGACCTCAACCATCACACTAACATACAGCATATGCTCCATACAGACCCCAACCATCACACTTACATACATCATATGCTCCATACAGACCCCAACCATCAAACTTACATACATCATATGCTCCATACAGACCCCAACCATCACACTTACATACACCGTATGCTCCATACAGACCCCAACCATCACACTTACATACACTGTATGCTCCACACAGACCACAACCATCACACTTACATACAGCATATAGTTCACACAAACACCAACCATCACACTTACATACATCATATGCTCTATACAGACCCCAACCATCACACTTACATACAGCATATGCTCCACACAGACCCCAACCATCACACTTACATACATCATATGCTCCACACAGACAACACAATCTCACCCCTTCTTGTGCTGGAAATCTTCCAGACTAAAATGATGCTCTAATGAAGCAGATGAGGATGTCCACAGTAACTGAGAGAAGGCCTCACCATGGCCAGATCCACTTCCTAGCCTGTCCTCCAACTCTTTAATCTGTAAGAATATTATCAGCACTATATCAGACCTAGATGCAGAGATTAGTGTTCATGTGAAGACACAGAAGACCTCCAACTGTCTCTTCATTCCCATCATTTTCCTGCTGTAGATGACAAAAGCCATCAGACAAAGTCTGAGGTTGGTACCAACTCTGTCACAGACACCTCATCTCTGGAAGTGCTGCAGAGAACACATCAGCGTCCTCACTGTCTCAGTTCCTGACCCACAAAAGTGAACACATCAGTGTCCTCACTGTCTCAGTTCCTGACCAACAAAAGTGAACACATCAATGTCCTCACTGTCTCGGGTCTCAGTTCCTGACCAACAAAAGTGAACACATCAATGTCCTCACTGTCTCAGTTCCTGACCAACAAAAGTGAACACATCAATGTCCTCACTGTCTCAGTTCCAGACCAACAAAAGTGAAAACATCAATGTCCTAACTGTCTCAGTTCCTGGCCCACAAAAGTGAACACATCAGTGTCCTCACTGTCTCAGTTCCTGACCCACAAAAGTGAACACATCAGTGTCCTCACTGTCTCAGTTCCTGACCAACAAAAGTGAACACATCAATGACCTCACTGTCTCAGTTCCTGACCCACAAAAGTGAACACATCAATATCCTCACTGTCTCAGTTCCTGACCAACAAAAGTGAACACATCAATGTCCTCACTGTCTCAGTTCCTGACCCACAAAAGTGAACACATCAATGTCCTCACTGTCTCAGTTCCTGACCAACAAAAGTGAACACATCAGTGCCCTCACTGTCTCAGTTCCTGACCCACAAAAGTGAACACATCAGTGTCCTCACTGTCTCAGTTCCTGACCCACAAAAGTGAACACATCAGTATCCTCACTGTCTCAGGTCTCAGTTCCTGACCAACAAAAGTGAACACATCAATGTCCTCACTGTCTCGGGTCTCAGTTCCTGACCCACAAAAGTGAACACATCAATGTCCTCACTGTCTCGGGTCTCAGTTCCTGACCCACAAAAGTGAACACATCAATGTCCTCACTGTCTCGGGTCTCAGTTCCTGACCCAAAAAAGTGAACACATCAATGTCCTCACTGTCTCGGGTCTCAGTTCCTGACCAACAAAAGTGAACACATCAATGTCCTCACTGTCTCGGGTCTCAGTTCCTGACCCACAAAAGTGAACACATCAATGTCCTCACTGTCTCAGTTCCTGACCCACAAAGTGAACACTTCAGTGTCCTCACTGTCTCAGTTCCTGACCCAAAAAAGTGAACACATCAATGTCCTCACTGTCTCGGGTCTCAGTTCCTGACCCACAAAAGTGAACACATCAATGTCCTCACTGTCTCAGTTCCTGACCAACAAAAGTGAACACATCAGTGTCCTCACTGTCTCAGTTCCTGACCAACAAAAGTGAACACATCAGTGTCCTAACTGTCTCAGTTCCTGACCCACAAAAGTGAACACATCAATGTCCTCACTGTCTCGGGTCTCAGTTCCTGACCAACAAAAGTGAACACATCAATGTCCTCACTGTCTCAGTTCCTGACCCACAAAAGTGAACACATCAATGTCCTCACTGTCTCAGTTCCTGACCAACAAAAGTGAACACATCAATGTCCTCACTGTCTCAGTTCCTGACCAACAAAAGTGAACACATCAATGTCCTCACTGTCTCAGTTCCTGACCCACAAAAGTGAACACATCAATGTCCTCACTGTCTCAGTTCCTGACCCACAAATGTGAACACATCAGTGTCCTCACTGTCTCAGTTCCTGACCAACAAAAGTTAACACATCAGTGTCCTCACTGTCTCAGTTCCTGACCAACAAAAGTGAACACATCAATGTCCTAACTGTCTCAGTTCCTGACCAACAAAAGTGAACACATCAATGTCCTCACTGTCTCAGTTCCTGACCCACAAAAGTGAACACATCAATGTCCTCACTGTCTCAGTTCCTGACCAACAAAAGTGAACACATCAATGTCCTCACTGTCTCGGGTCTCAGTTCCTGACCAACAAAAGTGAACACATCAATGTCCTCACTGTCTCAGTTCCTGACCAACAAAAGTGAACACATCAATGTCCTCACTGTCTCAGTTCCTGACCAACTAAAGTGAACACATCAGTGTCCTCACTGTCTCAGTTCCTGACCAACTAAAGTGAACACATCAATGTCCTCACTGTCTCAGTTCCTGACCAACAAAAGTGAACACATCAATGCCCTCACTGTCTCGGGTCTCAGTTCCTGACCAACAAAAGTGAACACATCAATGTCCTCACTGTCTCAGTTCCTGACCAACAAAAGTGAACACATCAATGTCCTCACTGTCTCAGTTCCTGACCAACTAAAGTGAACACATCAATGTCCTCACTGTCTCAGTTCCTGACCAACAAAAGTGAACACATCAATGCCCTCACTGTCTCAGTTCCTGACCAACTAAAGTGAACACATCAATGTCCTCACTGTCTCAGTTCCTGACCAACAAAAGTGAACACATCAATGCCCTCACTGTCTCGGGTCTCAGTTCCTGACCAACAAAAGTGAACACATCAATGTCCTCACTGTCTCAGTTCCTGACCAACAAAAGTGAACACATCAATGTCCTCACTGTCTCAGTTCCTGACCAACAAAAGTGAACACATCAATGTCCTCACTGTCTCAGTTCCTGACCAACAATAGTGAATACATCAATGTCCTCACTGTCTCAGTTCCTGACCAACTAAAGTGAACACATCAATGTCCTCACTGTCTCAGTTCCTGACCAACTAAAGTGAACACATCAATGTTCTCACTGTCTTGGGTCCTGACCAACAATAGTGAATACATCAGTGTCAACCAATCAAAACCTGCTACATGTGAGCCATCTCTGTCTAATGTCTTTGTTCATGATGAGAGTTCTGCAAAAGAAGTGGGAGACAACTCCACAATCTGCTGTTATCTGTGCCAGCTTTCAGTGATGACTCAAGTCTGCCTTCAATATAGCATTGGATTATTCATAGAGGATGTCATGTTAAGTCTATTACAGAAGTACAGTTTTCTCTGATTAATCTATTATAGCAGTCCAGTTTTCTCTGTTTAATCTATAAGAGCATTCTCTGTCTACTCTATAAGAGAGGTCAAGCTTTCTCTGTCTAATCTATAAGAGAAGTCCAGCTTTCTCTGTCTAATCTATAAGAGAAGTCCAGCTTTCTCTGTCTAATCTATAAGAGAAGTCCAGCTTTCTCTGTCTAATCTATAAGAGAAGTCCAGCTTTCTCTGTCTAATCTATAAGAGAGGTCCAGCTTTCTCTGTCTAATCTATAAGAGAGGTCCGGCTTTCTCTGTCTAATCTATAAGAGAGGTCCGGCTTTCTCTGTCTAATCTATAAGAGAAGTCCAGCTTCCTCTGTCTAATCTTTAAGAGAAGTCCTGCTTTCTCTGTCTAATCTATAAGAGAAGTCCAGCTTTCTCTGTCTAATCTATAAGAGAAGTCCAGCTTTCTCTGTCTAATCTATAAGAGAAGTCCACTTGTCTTAGTCTAATCTATTAGAGCAGTCTAGCTTTCTCAGCCTAATCTATCAATTGTATGCTGTACTTTCATTAATGTGTTCATAGAAACTAAACAACAATTTCACTTCATGGACAAGAAAATATCATCTCAGTTCACATGTCCTGTCGACACAAAAATCCTCCTGACTAGTCCTGCCAATCCAATATTAGATATTTCTCTCACCAAGACATAGTGTCCAAAAACATTGGTCTCAAACACCCTCTGGAGTCCATCTTGAGTGACACCATCCTCATGCAGGAGTAGTCCTTCCCCAGTTGTGAACATATAAAAGATCCGCCTGAGGAGAGAGAAAGTGAGAGCCAGCAGTGTTCAAATATACACAATCCACTCGAACATAATAACAAAACAAATAAAACGGCTCAGATATCTTTCTATAATTCTTCCCAGACCATTATATTGGATCACTAACAAAACCTTCCCGAACCATTATTCAATATATTAGATCACTAACGAAACCTTACCAAACCATTATCTAATATATACTGGATCACTAACGAAACCTTACTGTATTTTCATCTATTATATTGGATCACTAACAAAACATAACAGGACCACTATCAGATAATCTAGATCTGGTAGGTACTTTAAATTTTTTGTTTCGTGAAATGGTGATTTGGATTTTTAGTATTAACATTAACAGATGTGCACAAAAAATATAGACATATGCATTTATGAATGTATGCATTTGTGCATATCCATATTTGTAGATATACATAGATTTATATACACATAGGTGACAGGCTAAAAAGAGGCAAATCATGGGTGGGCCGAGCAGAAGATGTCATCAAACAGGTCTGTGGGCTTACCAATATCAGCTTTGGTGAGGAGTGGATACCGGTGCCTACGTCATTCAAGGGGACTTTCTCGTGTATTGTCACACTCGACAGGAAAAGTAGGGAACAGAACCCGGTCGTGGTTAATACTGAGGTCAACGGTCTCATCTGCGATAACACCAATGAGAAAGATGCAGTCATCTATACAGATGGATCTGTAAGACGACACCAAAGAAGTGCATGGGCATTTACAGCACGCTCGGCAGGCAGAATAGTCTACGAAGACAGTGGTGCATACGTCGTGACCACGAGTAGCATGACAATGGAGGCGATGGCAGTGACCAAGGCATTCAAATGGTTAGAGTCACAAGACTACACCCACGCATGTATACTAAGTGATTCAATGAGCATGATAAAAAAGTGGAGGCGGGCTCTGTACACATGCAATGGGTAGAGTCATTGTAGAAATCCAAAATACGTAAGGTCACCTTTGTCCATGTCCCTGGACATGCGGTAGTACGGGGAAATGAAAGGGCGGACAGGTTGGCTCGCTGTGCTGTCGTTGAGGACGGGCAACCAATGGATCGGGCGGACATCATCAATGCCCTCCGAGATGTGGGAAGAGCACAGGACTTCGACAAACACAGATCCACGTCACTTCTTCGGATGATGGAAATGGGAGTTAAGTTGGGCACAGCCAGAAATGAGACACTTAGTGGCCGTGTAAGAAGACTTATCAACCAACATAGAACTGGAGTCGTCAGTCGCTGGACACTGAGGGAATTGCTGAGGAGGGGATCTGAGCACCTATGGACATGTTCGGAGTGCAATGATGATGACCCGCAAATAACTCAATAATAGATTTATGTGTTTGTTTGGGTACGTAGTATCATTTTCCATGTGGATAAACTTATTAGGAATCAACCGGTGTCTACCCTATCAGCTCGCCAAATCAATTTCAGTCCAGTCGGTGCCTGACCAAGCTCTTGACCACAGAGAAGTGACTTTTTTTCCTTTTAAGATAGTCTAGCATATTATCGCCATTTGGAAACCCGTCTAGAAGATGGGAAACTTTGACCACAAAACCCTCCACTACCTAGTGGACTAGATTCTAGTTAGAATCGAAGGTTATGGGAGTACACCCAGAGTAAAAATCCGGAGGGAGAGACCCTAAGGCAGTAGACGGCATTAACCGTCTTTCTGGCATCCCCTGCATCTTCCTTCAATTCTGAAAGTATGGACTCTGTCCCTTCTTCGGAAATCCTTGAAACGAAGTTGAGAGGGGGATAGTGCGACTGGGTAAAGAATTATCTCCATATTCCGTACTCAGGCAGAGTAGGCAAAGTGAAATGAGGAAGAAAGCACCAATGTTTAAACTCGGCACATGGAACGTAAGGACCTTGTGCCCAGGACTTGCTAAAGCAAACACACTGAAAGAAGGGCAATTTAGAACAACAGCCCTCATAGATAAAGAACTAAATAGGCTACATCTCAATATATTGCCGCCCTACAAGAAACAAGACTCTCAGACTGTGGCTCTGTAAAGGAAGAACATTATACTTTTTTCTGGCGGGGTCTAAGTGTCAAAAAGCCACGTCTACATGGAGTAGGCTTCACTGTACATAACAAACATATAAACTCCATAATTACACCAAAAGGAGTGTCCGAACGCTCAATGATACTTCAGCTGCATACAAAGAGTGGATTAATAAATATCATTAGTGCCTATGCACCAACGTTGGCTACATCAGACGAAGAGAAAGACAACTTCTACCAACAACTTCAACTGATCATTGACCCACTTCCAAAAGATGAGCTGTTATATATACTCGGTGATTTCAACGTACGCACAGGATCTGATCAACAATCTTGGCCAACATGCCTAGGTCATCATGGCATTGGAAAAATCAACGAAAATGGTCAGAGACTCCTAGAATTCTGTTCAGATAATCATCTATGTGTAACTAATACCTACTTTAATGTGAAACACAAACATAAAGTAACATGGCGTCATGCTAGAAGTGGTCACTGGCACCAACTAGACCTAGTTCTAACACGTAGGCAGTCTTTAAATAACATCAGAATAACACGAACATATCACAGTGCAGACTGCAATACAGACCACGCTCTCATCATCAGTAAGATCAAAGCTAGAAGTAGTCGTATTTACAAATCAAGAGAGCTTCCGCAGCCAAGATCAACATCACAGCGACTAAAATCTCATCAAAATAAAGACATTTTTAGATCCAAGTTTGATGAACTGGTAGAAGAGTCTGAAGATTCATCAAGTGTAGATGACAACTGGCACTCTCTGAAAACACACATCTATAATTGTGCTCTATCTACCTACGGCCAAAAAAGGTTCTCAAAGATCGACTGGGTCGAAGAAAATGTAGCAAGACTAGACCCACTAGCTAATAATAAAAAGGCGCTACTGAACTTCAAAAATAACCCCAATCAAATCACCAAGGATCACCTTAAACATGCACAAGCCACTCTACAATGTGAAGCAAGAAGATGCGCAAATGAATACTGGAACAATCTATGCTCTGAAATACAGAAAGCCTCAGACAGGGGCGACTCAAAAACCATGCATGACAATATAAAAAAGGCCTTTGGACCAAAAATAACCAAATTAGCCCCCCTAAAAACCAAGTTTGGAGAACCTAATACTGACATGGGACAACAAATGGAAAGATGGGTTGAACACTACTCCAACCTATACCATGATGACAGACCAGCAAACACACTTCTAGCCCAGTCAATACCTAAGTATCCTACAATGTCTGAGCTGGACGCTGAACCTACTATGATGACAGACCAGCAAACACACTTCTAACCCAGTCAATATCTAAATATCCTACAATGTCTGAGTTGTACGTTGAGCCTACTATGATGACAGACCAACAGGCACACTTCTAGCCCAGTCATTGCCTAAATATCCTACAATGTCTGAGCTGGACACTGAGCCTACTATGATGACAGACCAGCAAACACACTTCTAACCCAGTCAATATCTAAATATCCTACAATGTCTGAGTTGTACGTTGAGCCTACTATGATGACAGACCAGCAAACACACTTCTAGCCCAGTCAATACCTAAATATCCTACAATGTCTGAGCTGGACGTTGAGCCTACTATGATGACAGACCAACAAACACACTTCTAGCCCAGTCAATACCTAAATATCCTACAATGTCTGAGCTGTACGTTCAGCCTACTATGATGACAGACCAACAAACACACTTCTAGCCCAGTCAATACCTAAATATCCTACAATGTCTGAGCTGGACACTGAGCCTACTATGATGACAGACCAGCAAACACACTTCTAGCCCTGTCAGTACCTAAATATCCTACAATGTCTGAGCTGGACACTGAGCCTACTATGATGACAGACCAGCAAACACACTTCTAGCCCTGTCAGTACCTAAATATCCTACAATGTCTGAGCTGGACACTGAGCCTACTATGATGACAGACCAGCAAACACACTTCTAGCCCAGTCAATATCTAAATATCCTACAATGTCTGAGCTGGACACTGAGCCTACTATGATGACAGACCAGCAAACACACTTCTAACCCAGTCAATATCTAAATATCCTACAATGTCTGAGCTGGACACTGAGCCTACTATGATGACAGACCAACAAACACACTTCTAACCCAGTCAATACCTAAATATCCTACAATGTCTGAGCTGGACACTGAGCCTACTATGATGACAGACCAGCAAACACACTTCTAACCCAGTCAATACCTAAATATCCTACAATGTCTGAGTTGTACGTTGAGCCTACTATGATGACAGACCAACAAACACACTTCTAGCCCAGTCAATACCTAAATATCCTACAATGTCTGAGCTGTACGTTGAGCCTACTATGATGACAGACCAACAAACACACTTCTAGCCCAGTCAATACCTAAATATCCTACAATGTCTGAGCTGGACACTGAGCCTACTGTGATGACAGACCAGCAAACACACTTCTAGCCCTGTCAGTACCTAAATATCCTACAATGTCTGAGCTGGACACTGAGCCTACTATGATGACAGACCAGCAAACATACTTCTAGCCCTGTCAGTACCTAAATATCCTACAATGTCTGAGCTGGACACTGAGCCTACTATGATGACAGACCAACAAACACACTTCTAGCCCAGTCAATACCTAAATATCCTACAATGTCTGAGCTGGACACTGAGCCTACTATGATGACAGACCAGCAAACACACTTCTAACCCAGTCAATATCTAAATATCCTACAATGTCTGAGCTGGACACTGAGCCTACTATGATGACAGACCAACAAACACACTTCTAACCCAGTCAATACCTAAATATCCTACAATGTCTGAGCTGGACACTGAGCCTACTATGATGACAGACCAACAAACACACTTCTAACCCAGTCAATACCTAAATATCCTACAATGTCTGAGTTGTACGTTGAGCCTACTATGATGACAGACCAACAAACACACTTCTAGCCCTGTCAGTACCTAAATATCCTACAATGTCTGAGCTGGACGTTGAGCCTACTATGACAGACCAACAAACACACTTCTAGCCCTGTCAGTACCTAAATATCCTATAATGTCTGAGCTGGACGTTGAGCCTACTATGATGACAGACCAGCAAACACACTTCTAGCCCTGTCAGTACCTAAATATCCTACAATGTATGAGCCGGACGCTGAGCCTACTATGATGACAGACCAACAACTTCTAGCTCAGTCAATATCTAAATATCCTACAATATCAGAGCTGGACGTTGAGCCTACTATGATGACAGACCAACAACTTCTAGCTCAGTCAATATCTAAATATCCTACAATATCTGAGCTGGACATTGAGCCTACTATGATGACAGACCATGATTACTTAAGCTGATCATGTCCTTACATGAAGACATGAATGGTAAAATCTACTTTGATGGGAGTTCATCAGAGTTTTAAAGTCAATCAACGGAGTGAAACAGGGATGTGTCCTCGCCCCCATCCTTTTTGGTATATTTTTTGCTGACCTCCTAAATTACACCTTCGAAAACAGCTCAGGAGATATTTGCATTCGCACAAGATCAGATGGCTCACTATTCAACTTAGCACGACTAAGGGCGAAAACAAAACAAATGTTGCCCTACTTAAAAAACTTTTATTTGCAGACGATGCAGCCCTAGTCACTCATAGTGAAGCCACCCTACAATCCCTGATCAATAACCTGGACAAAGCATGCAACCTTTTTTCACTGTCAATTAATGTTCAGAAGACAGTAATACTAAGTCAAGGCGACATCAAACCTCTATTTCTTACTCTAAAAGATTGTCCACTAGAATCAGTTCAGAAATTTACATATCTTGGATCCACAATTACGCAAACCACTTCTCTTGATAATGAAATAAACAGCCGAATTGGTAAGGTAATTACGACTTTCGGCAAACTCACAGAAAGGGCCTGGAACAACACAAAACTAACACTGAAGACTAAACTCTTAATATATCAAACTTGTGTGCTTAGCACACTATTATATGGATCTGAAACCTGGACAACATACTCAAACCAGGAAAAAAAGACTAAATGTCTTCCACATGCGATGTCTCCATAAAATAATGCACATCAAATGGCAGGACAAAATAACCAACTTAACTGTCCTGCGACATGCTAAGACCAAACAATCATGTCGATGCTCAGATGTCAAAGACTAAGATGGCTGGGGCATGTCCAACGAATGGAAGAAAAGCGCATTCCTAGGCAAATAATATATGGTGAACTAATACACGGAAAAAGACAAATCGGCAGACCTAAACTACGATATAGAGATATCTGCAAATCATCTCTGAAAGACTTCTCCATCTGTGAAAATGACTGGGAACATCTGGAAAGTAATCGCACATCATGGAGAGCATGTATAAGTAGCGGTATAACATCCTTTGAGGACTGTGCTCATGAAAAAGGATGGAAAACCCTGTGGATCAGTGTGCCTGACTTGTTCATTATGTGACCGCATGTGTTTGTCAAAAATGGTAGAATTAGCCACGAGAGAAGCTGTTCGACAAAAACAAAACCTCAAAATAATACACAATAGCCTCCACTAGACCGTCTGACAAGACGAAAAGGGTCATATAGTTAGATTTCTGTGTATATCTTGACATATTTGTGTGGTGTTGTTTAGAAAAGGGCCATATAGTTAGATTTCTGTGTATATCTTGACATATTTGTGTGGTGTTGTTTATTGCTCCAGCTGAAAGCCTACTTGGCCGAAACCTTGGCTGCTACCAAACCACTTTTTCCCTTTTTTCTTAAATTTCATTATTATCAGCTTTACATTTCTTTGCATCTTGATCTTTACCCCGTTGCTCTACTGTAGTGGTCATTTAGAAGTTGAAGCAATGAAAAAACTGATCAGAACAAACTAGTGACACACATAGTGCAGCACAGAACACTGACACATAACTAGTGCCAATAAAATACTAGGACATCACACGTCAGTACACAAAGAGATGACATACAACACAAAAGCTAACATTGACCTGAGTATGCCTACCATGAAAAAAAACCCTTCCAAAAATGAGTCCAGTTAACACCGGTCACCTTCATCATTCCTGCATTGAGGTACAGCAGATCTATGTGCTCAAACCTGGCCAAGAGAAAATAATTTACACATCAGTCATCTTCTATACAACCCACACATCAGTCATGCTCTGTACAACCCACACATCAGTCATGCTCTGTACAACCCACACATCAGTCATGCTCTGTACAACCCACACATCAGTCATGTACTATACAACCCACACATCAGTCATGCTCTGTACAACCCACACATCAGTCATGCTCTGTACAACCCACACAACAGTCATGCTCTGTACAAACATAGTACAGTGACAACAATCAACAACAGCTCTCAATATGAAGCCTTGAGATTGGTAATTTAGTTGTTTCCCTTGTTTGAGCATGGTAAGGTAGCACATGAATGATAAACACAACAATGACATCATCATTATACACTTAGCAAAATATGCTTCCTAAATGTTTCATTAAAATATATCTTCTACAAGCACTTACAACTGAATGTGATATTAATTTGACAATTTTATGTTAGAAATGCCAACACAATGGTAGAAGTACATGCCTATTTATCAATGTTTAAAATATATTCATCAACAAACCTAGCCCTGAGATCCTTTGCTGCTAAATACACAGACTGGACACTGGAGGTGTCCAATATAACTGTACTGATCTCTGCATCTTTACTCAGGGTTCTCAAGCTAGCTGCTGCATCTTCAGCTCTCTCCTTGTTTCTGCAGGCCAGGCATAGCCTTATATTGGGGTAGGCAGTCACCAGCCTCTCTGCAAGGGTATACCCAATCCCACTGGCAAAACATGTGATATGCATTAGATTTGATAACAATTACTCATATATCTTGGTGTGATAACAAATACTCATATAACTTGGTGTGATAACAAATACTCATATATCTTGGTTTGATAACAAATACTCATATAACTTCTTGGTTTGATAACAAATACTCATATAACTTCTTGGTTTGATAACAAATACTCATATTTCTTGTTGGTTTTGATAACAAACACTCATATAACTTGGTTTGATAACAAATACTCTTATGTCTTGTTGGTTTGATAACAAATACTCTTATGTCTTGTTGGTTTGATAACAAATACTCATATAACTTGGTTTGATAACAAATACTCTTATGTCTTGTTGGTTTGATAACAAATACTCATATAACTTGTTGGTTTGATAACAAATACTCATATAACTTGTTGGTTTGATAACAAATACTCTTTTTTTATTATTATTATTATTTTTTTTTTGCATTCACCAGCTTTCACCTCTGGCAAAGTCCCTATAGTCTAGGAACTCCATGTTAATCCGTTTTTCCCTGGTAGTTATGTGCACAAGGGTCCCTCACCGCATAGGTAGATAACGCTGACTTTGGAGATACTATTTTTTCCGTCATTGAGTAATTGACGTTTCAAGCCAGGTCTCACTGAGACCAGTGGTAGTTGCTGCAGAGAGAAATCACAAATAAAAATCCCAACTGGTACAGCCGAGATTTGGACTCACAACCTGTTTCGAGACCGGCATCTTACCTTGAGACCAACCAGTCCCCAAAATACTCAAACAACTCGCAGATTTGATAACAAATACTCAAATGTCTTGTTGGTTTGATAACAATATGTAACAGTGGAAGCAGGAATGTAGGGAAATAATGGATTTGGGGACATTGTAAGGAGAACTGAGAGAATCATCGTATGTTTAGGGAAAGTGACATTCAAGGGATAGTTATGAGCTTGTTGTTTAGATGAGTGGAGATAGGAAAATCTTGTGATTATGAGAAAAGGTTAGAATTACAAAGGGGTGATTACAGTTAAGGGATGAGTTAAGTGTAAGATAGAGACTAAGACATGGCAAGATTTCATTGGCTGGGGAAATGACGTGGGTAGTTTTCCATTGGTTGAGGCATGAGATACTTAAGAGCCTGCGCAGATAGAAAGGACAAGAGAGATGGCATATAAGCTAAGTAGGTAGGAAGACACAGTTGATCTAAGTTAGTAGAGAAGTGGATATATTTGAGTGGTAACAGGGTGAATGCCCATATCAGCTAGGCCGTGTGCAGGGACAACCATAAGGTGGACATTTCGTTTACGTAATTGAATGTAGTTAAAGGAACGAGTGAGACTGAACCCTTTAGTATAGGAAGCTGGACGTTCTGTAATCATACTGTGGAATGAATGTGAGCAGACTAGTGAGGAAGTGTCTGTAATGAGATGTTCCATGAGATGGATTTATGACGTGGACATTACGTTGGTTGTTAAGTTCTGTACACTTTTCAGGGAATGTGGACAGAGATAAGTGATGTCAATGTGTGAGCCCTGAGATTAATGACAAGAATTTGGAGGTAACTGGAACCTCCTTAGCATTGACTTTGATACCCGAGCGGTAATCAACGCCGCTGGGCTGTTTATACTGATAACCTCTGTTGTGTGGATATGTAAATAAAGTATTGCTATTCTTTTGTACAAGAGACGTGTGTGTGTGTGTGTGCGGTCAATTTCATGTAGACGGGTGTGACGCATTGCGACCCAACAGATGAACCAGATCACAACGTGAAGTACCAAGATTGACAGTTTGCACCTAACAACTGAGCACACACATTTAAGAGAGGAATGAGCAGCCATGGTTCAAATAACCCCCAAGGCACTTACTGCACAAATAAAACTCATATTATTTATTGATATGATATTAAATACTCATATAACTTGTTGATTTTATATTAAATACCCATATAACTTGCTGATTTGATATCAAATACTCATATAATATGCCGTAACACATTTTGCGGAACTTCCTGTCAATATGTCAGATAGGCGACAGGGAACCATTGAGTCATTGTCTGAAATATGTCTTCCACTGGTTTGTTTTCCATGTATATTTTATCGTCTGTTGGAATTAAGCTTTTCATGACTTTAGTCTTTTCATGATTGATCTCAAGCCCAATTTTGCTGGCTATTGATGATAGTTCATTTGTGTTTTTCCTGCATCGTTTTTATCTGACTGCTGATGAGAACTATGTCATCAGCAAAGTTGAGGTCCTCCAAATGGTCTCCTTGAATCCATTCGATGCCTTTATTACCAGTGCAGCATTTCTTCATTATGAAGTCCATAACAACTCCAAATAACAAGTGCGATAAAATACATCCTTGTTTAACCCGTTTCTATTGGGAAACATTCGCTCAGTCCTTCCTCTGTTCGAACTGCACACGTTCGACATACATGTCTTTAATAATATTTATGATTTTTTTATGGTAAGCCATATTGCTTCAGAATTTTCCACAAAGAATCTCGATGAATACTGTCAAATGCTTTTTTGAAGTCGATGAAGTTAAGTACAAAAGATTTATATATATTATATCTGTAGCAATACCAACAGTGAGTGACCTACCGTCCAACAACCTACAATGCTACTATGATGGTGATGATCAAAGTACATATATTATATCTGTAGCAATATCAAACCATTAGTGACCTACTGTCCAACAACCTAGAAGACTACTATGATGATGATGATCAAAGTACATATATTATATCTGTAGCAATATCAAACCATTAGTGACCTACTGTCCAACAACCTAGAAGACTACTATGATGATGATGATCAAAGTACATATATTATATCTGTAGCAATATCAAACCATTAGTGACCTACTGTCCAACAACCTACAAGACTACTATAATGATGATCAAAGTACATATATTATATCTGTAGCAATATCAAACCATTAGTGACCTACCGTCCAACAACCTACAAGACTACTATTATGATGATTAAAGTACATATATTATATCTGTAGCAATATCAAACAGCAATAGCCAGCAAAATTGGGCTTGAGATCAATCATGAAAAGACTAAAGTCATGAAAAGCTTAATTCCAACAGACGACAAAATATACACGGAAAACAAACCAGTGGAAGAGATCGATCACTTTATCAATCTTGGAAGTCACATTGATCGAGAAGGGGATACAAACAAAGAAATTAGAATCAGAATAGCTAAAGCAGCAATGTCTTTCAGAAGCCTTGAAAAGTTGTGGAAATCAAAACTTATCAGCACAAACACAAAACTTAGATTATTCAAATCAAATGTACTATCAACCCTTATGTATGTGTGTGAAAGCTGAAAAACAACAAGAGATATAGAAACAAAGTTAAACGCATTCGAAAATAAATGTCTAAGGAAAATACTTGGTATAGCGTGGAATGAATTCAAAACAAACGAGGAAATTAGAGAAATCGCCAATCAACCACTAATATCTTCAGTAATAAAGAAAAGACGATGGTCATATGTTGGACATGTGATGAGAAGAGATAATAACCGAATAGCAAGCAAGCCCTCATGTGGGAAACAACAGGAAAGAGAAAAAGAGGAAGACCCAGGGAGACACTGAGAAGAACATTGATGAGAGAGGCAAGAGCAGCAGGAATCGGCTCCCTCAATGAGATAGAGCTGCTTGCACAGAACAGAGACAAATGGCGAGATTTGATAAAATATCTTTAAAAGAATTTAAAACTGCTAGAACAAAATTCAGATAAGAGAAGGAGTATCTTGGTCTACGCCCTATGGGCCGGCTACGGCTAGAAAGGTCAATAGACTGATAGATAGAATATCAAACAGCGAGTGACCTACTGTCCAACAACCTACAAGACTACTATGATGATGACAATGTATACAGTTTCATTTTGCCAGCATTTCCCAAAGGTAAAGAATGAATCATTATCATGTACCATACAGGCTGGCGTAGGTGATCTTGTCCCTCCACAATCTTCTATCTACAGTGCATCATATCAGTTCTGTTGTTGACTGTTTTCCATGCCATGACACCAAGCTATTCAGTATTTTCTCTCTTTGTCATCTGTGATCTCTCTTTCCTTTTATTTTGCCAGTTGTAACCAAGTATTCCAACTTTCCTCTTCTCATGATGTACCCCAAAAAAATGTTGATTGTTTCTTTCTGGTGTTTTTTAGGAGTTCCCTTTTTGTGTTGGCCTTTTTGAGAATTTTCTCATTGGTCTTTTAGCTGCCCAGGGAACTTTCAACATTCTTCTGAGAAATCTCATCTCTGTGACCTCTAATCGTCTTTCCATTTGTTTGTCTACTGTCCATGATTTGCTTCCATAGGTGAGAATTGGTTTTATAGAGCCCCAATGACTCTTTCTCACCTCTATTGACACAGATTTGTTGCATAAGATATTTTTCATTTTCTGAAATGCTATTTTGGCCTGACCTGAGATATTCTGCTTTTTATTTCTGTGGTTCATCTTCCATCTGATGATATTATTGTGTCCAAGTGTTTGATGCATTGCACTTGTTTCAGATTTCTTCTGTTTATTTTTATGCTGCATGATGGTGATGATTGTTTCTTCGATATGACCATTACTTCTGTTTTCTTACTATTCAGACTGAGACCATTTTTTTTGTTGCTCTTTTATTATTATGTCTATAATTTCTTGTAGTTCATTCTTTGTCTCTGCTATTAAGACTGTGTCATCCGCATATCGCAAATTATTTATGTTGTGACCATTGACTTAAATTCCTTTATTGTCTACTATTGATCTCATAATATGTTCGCTGTAAAGTGAAAACAAATCCGGCAACAGAACACGGCCTTGTCTGACTCCTTGTTTTATATATTGCAATTGTCCTGTTTGGTTGTTAATTTGTATAGCTGCTGTTTATTGCCAATACATGTCTTTATGATTCGCAGATCCTTGCCATCAATGTTTAATCTCTCCAGCATATTGATTATTTCCACATGCTTTACTTTGTCAAATGCTTTTGTGTAGTCTATAAAGCACATATACAGATCTTTCTATCATGTTCTTAAGATGTATATTGCATTATTGCTGTCCTTTCCTTCCACAAATCCACATTGTTCCCCACTTATTTCTGGTTTTATTTTGTTTGTTACACGTCTCATGATGATTAAATGAATGCAATCAAATAATCTATTTATCAAATCCATAGTATTGCCAGCATCTGCTATAGACAGACAGATTATAGTGGATAGAGTCAAAGTTGTATTTTCTAAACTAACGACTACTCATCATTCATCATACTTATACTATACTATTTCTATTTCATTCATTTCGCTGATAATTTCTCTAATATAGTATAGAATCTTGACTATTTTTTTTATTAAGAGGCTAGGCTACACTGTGTAGTACACAAACAACCATCAACCACACACCGACGAATTCATTTAATTGATTATGAAAAGAAATGATCGATTCAATCACTTCTTCATCAATCATCATGTGTTCAATCAACGCACTCTATGCCCTGCCGCCCTGTTCAGTTTCATGAGAACAGACTCCGAACAGAGACAGGACAGAAGCAAAGAAGAGCGCGTGTGTATGTATTTGTATTGACATTGTTGTAAACTATACTCATGTAGTTAGAACGCGGTTATGAGAGTGCGGACAATATCAGACCTGATTCAACCACAATTGTCGGTTGTCACATTCATAGTTCTCTCTCTACTTACTTACGAATTGGCTCCAGTAATCACAGCAACTTTCTGCCGGCCTATCTCTGCCATGGCTGGCCCGCGACTGCTCGTCCGATGTCGGCTGTTGGCGAGAGTTGTTTCCCTTAGGCTGGCTCCAGCTATCTCATCGTAACCTCTCACTGGCTTCTTGTATTGTAAGGTGTGCTAGGGGGTTGGTTTAATGTGGCAGGGTGGGGTTAGTGTGGCAGGGTGAGGTTAATGTGGCAGGTGTGCTAAATGTGGCAGTGTGTGAGGTGCAGGGTGGTGCTAGGGGGTTGGTTTAATGTGGCAGGGTGGGGTTAGTGTGGCAGGGTGGGGTGGGAGGGTTAATGTGGCAGGGTGGGGTTAGTGTGGCAGGGTGGTGCTAGGGGTTGGTTTAATGTGGCAGGGTGGGGTTAATGTGGCAGGGTGGGGTTAGTGTGGCAGGGTGGTGCTAGGGGGTTGGTTTAATGTGGCAGGGTGGGGTTAGTGTGGCAGGGTGGGGTGGGAGGGTTAATGTGGCAGGGTGGGGTTAGTGTGGCAGGGTGGGGTGGGAGGGTTAATGTGGCAGGGTGGGGTTAGTGTGGCAGGGTGAGGTGGGAGGGTTAATGTGGCAGGGTGGTGCTAGGGGGTTGGTTTAATGTGGCAGGGTGGGGTTAGTGTGGCAGGGTGGGGGGAGGGTTAATGTGGCAGGGTGGTGCTAGGGGTTGGTTTAATGTGGCAGGGTGGTGCTAGGGGGTTGGTTTAATGTGGCAGGGTGGGGTTAGTGTGGCAGGGTGGGGTGGGAGGGTTAATGTGGCAGGTGGGGTTAGTGTGGCAGGGTGAGGTGGGAGGGTTAATGTGGCAGGGTGGGGTTAGTGTGGCAGGGTGAGGTGGGAGGGTTAATGTGGCAGGGTGGTGCTAGGGGGTTGGTTTAATGTGGCAGGGTGGGGTTAGTGTGGCAGGGTGGGGTGGGAGGGTTAATGTGGCAGGGTGGTGCTAGGGGTTTGGTTTAATGTGGCAGGGTGGGGTGGGAGGTTTAATGTGGCAGGGTGGTGCTAGGGGTTGGTTTAATGTGGCAGGGTGGTGCTAGGGGTTGGTTTAATGTGGCAGGGTGGGGTTAGTGTGGCAGGGTGGGGTGGGAGGGTTAATGTGGCAGGGTGGTGCTAGGGGTTGGTTTAATGTGGCAGGGTGGGGTTAGTGTGGCAGGGTGAGGTGGGAGGGTTAATGTGGCAGGGTGGTGCTAGGGGGTTGGTTTAATGTGGCAGGGTGGGGTTAGTGTGGCAGGGTGGGGTGGGAGGGTTAATGTGGCAGGGTGGTGCTAGGGGTTGGTTTAATGTGGCAGGGTGGGGTGGGAGGGTTAATGTGGCAGGGTGGTGCTAGGGGGTTGGTTTAATGTGGCAGGGTGGTGCTAGGGGGTTGGTTTAATGTGGCAGGGTGGGGTTAGTGTGGCAGGGTGGGGTGGGAGGGTTAATGTGGCAGGGTGGTGGTAGGGGGTCGGGGTTGGGGTGGGGGGGGGAGATTTAATGTGGCAGGGTGGGGTTAGTGTGGCAGGGTGGTGCTAGGGGGTTGGTTTAATGTGGCAGGGTGGGGTTAGTGTGGCAGGGTGGTGCTAGGGGGTTGGTTTAATGTGGCAGGGTGGGGTTAGTGTGGCAGGGTGAGGTGGAGGGTTAATGTGGCAGGGTGGTGGTAGGGGTCGGGGTTGGGGGTTGGGGGGGAGATTTAATGTGGCAGGGTGGGGTGGGAGGGTTAATGTGGCAGGGTGGTGCTAGGGGTTGGTTTAATGTGGCAGGGTGGGGTGGGAGGGTTAATGTGGCAGGGTGGGGTGGGAGGGTTAATGTGGCAGGGTGGTGCTAGGGGTTGGTTTAATGTGGCAGGGTGGGGTTAGTGTGGCAGGGTGGGGTGGGAGGATTAATGTGGCAGGGTGGTGGTAGGGGTTGGTTTTAATGTGGCAGGGTGGGGTGGGAGGGTTAATGTGGCAGGTGGTGGTAGGGGGGGTTAGTGTGGCAGGGTGTGTGGTAGGGTTGGGGTTGGGGGGGATTTAATGTGGCAGGGTGGGGTAGGGGGGTTAGTGTGGCAGGGTGGTGGTAGGGGGTTGGTTTAATGTGGCAGGGTGGGGTAGGGGGTTAGTGTGGCAGGGTGGGGTGGGAGGGTTATGTGGCAGGGTGGTGGTAGGGGTTGGGGGTTGGGGGGGATTTAATGTGGCAGGGTGGGGTAGGGGGGTTAGTGTGGCAGGGTGGTGGTAGGGTTGGGGGTTGGGGGGATTTAATATGGCAGGGTGGGGTAGGGGGGTTAGTGTGGCAGGGTGGTGGTAGGGGTTGGTTTAATGTGGCAGGGTGGGGTAGGGGGGTTAGTGTGGCAGGGTGGGGTGGGAGGGTTAATGTGGCAGGGTGGTGGTAGGGGTTGGGGTTGGGGGATTTAATGTGGCAGGGTGGGGTAGGGGGGGTTAGTGTGGCAGGGTGGTGGTAGGGGTTGGTTTAATGTGGCAGGTGGGGTAGGGGGGTTAGTGTGGCAGGGTGGGGTGGGAGGGTTAATGTGGCAGGGTGGTGGTAGGGGTTGGGGGTTGGGGGGGATTTAATGTGGCAGGGTGGGGTAGGGGGGGTTAGTGTGGCAGGTGGTGGTAGGGGGTTGGTTTAATGTGGCAGGGTGGGGTAGGGGGTTAGTGTGGCAGGGTGGGGTGGGAGGGTTAATGTGGCAGGGTGGGGTTGGGGGTTGGGGGGGATTTAATGTGGCAGGGTGGGGTAAAGGGGTTAGTGTGGCAGGGTCGGGTGGGAGGGTTAATGTGGCAGGGTGGTGGTAGGGTGGTTAATGTGGCAGGGTGGGGTAGGGGGGTAAATGTGGCAGGGTGGGGTGGGAGGGTTAATGTGGCAGGGTGGTGGTAGCCGACAATCAGGATCGAACCCTACCTCTGTAGCCCAGTTCACTAACCACTGAGCTATGTAGCAGGGTGGTGGGGGGTTCATACCAGTAGGGTGGGGGGTCATACCAGCAGGGTGGTGGTGGGGGTGGTACCAGCAGGGTGGTGAGGGATTCATACCAGCAGGGTGGTGGGGGGTTCATACCAGTAGGGTGGTTGGGGTTAATACCAGCAGGGTGGTTGGGGGTTAATACCAGCAGGGTGGTTGGGGGTTAATACCAGCAGGGTGGTTGGGGGTTAATACCAGCAGGTGGTTGGAGGTTAATACCAGCAGGGTGGTTGGGGGTTAATACCAGCAGGGTGGCGGAATGCCTTAAGTGTACACTACAGTACAGATTATTGATCCTCATTTAAGAGTGGTCTTATACTAACAGAACTGTAACTATATAATAATTGGATATAACACATTAAAAGTTTAACATAGAGCTAAGTAATTGTTATACAGCACTCGGTGAAATAGACTTAGATATCAATGAATGTGGAACTCACAGAGCAAAATACTAATGACAGCAGCAGAATCAAGTGCCGGACTGAAGAAAATGGAAAAACGAGCTTGGATTTCTGACACCACATGGAAATACATCAAAGAAAGAAGAGAAGCGAAGAGAGCCATGACTAATGTAAAGACAGATCTTGGAAAGGTCTTGGCAAAAGCAACATACAAAGAATTAGACAACAAAGTGAAAAGTTCAGCAAGAAGAGATACAAGAGCTTATATAGACAATTTGGTAGAGAAAGCAGAGACAGCTGCAATTACAGGAGACAGCAGAACTCTTTATACTGTACAAAGATGCTGACAAACACCTATACATCCAGTGGAACACCAATTCCAGACACATCTGGATTAATGCTAACAACAAGCGCAGACATAAAAGCTCGTTGGGCGGAACACTTCAAAGAAATTCTTGACCATCCACTACCCCACAGTTTAATAGATTTTGAAGCTGAAACACCAGCAGCAGAATTAGATGTAAATTTAGATGACTTCACTTGAGCGAAATAGAAACCACCTTAAAGCATATGACCAAGACCAATAACAAGGCTGCTGGAGAGGATAGGTTAATAGCTGAGATCCTCAAGGCAATTGATAGCCATAATCTAATACATCTCCAGAAAATGTTCAACATCATTTGTAAAGCAGAGAAGACGCCTCATAAATGGAAAAAAGGAATCATTGTTAAGATTCCAAAAAAGGGCAATCTTAGAGATTGTAACAACTGGAGAGGCGTGACACTTTTGTCAGTTGCCTCAAAGTTATTCTGTAAAATCATCCTAAATAGAATAAAGGATTCAATAGATACAGTAATGCGTGAAGAACAGGCTGGGTTTAGAAAAGGGAGAAGCTGCTTGACCACATTTTTACTCTACGACTTATATTGGAGGAACACATTGAAAGCAAAACCTTTTGTACTTAACTTCATCGACTTCAAAAAAGCATTTGATAGTATTCATAGAGATTCTTTGTGGAAATTCTGAAGCAATATGGCTTACCATCAAAAATCATAAATATTATCAAAGACATGTATGATGGTTACACATGTGCAGTTCGAACAGAGGAAGGACTGAGCGAATGTTTCCCATAGAGACTGGGGATAAGGATGTATTTTATCGCCCTTGTTATTTGGAATTGTTATGGACTTCATAATGAAGAAATGCTGCACTGGTAATAAAGGCATAGAATGGACACAAGGAGACCATTTGGAGGATCTCGACTTTGCTGATGACATAGTTCTCATCAGCAGTCAGATAAAAACGATGCAGGAAAACACAAATGAACTATCATCAATAGCCAGCAAAATTGGGCTTGAGATCAATCATGAAAAGACTAAAGTCATGAAAAGTTTAATTCCAACAAGTGACAAAATATACATGGAAAACAAACAGTGGAAGAGATCGATCACTTTATCTATCTTGGAAGTCACATTGATCGAGAAGGGGATACGAGTAAAGAAATTAGAATCAGAATAGCTAAAGCAGCAATGTCTTTCAGAAGCCTTGAAAAGTTGTAGAAATAAAAACTTATCAGCACAAACACAAAACTTAAGCTATTCAAATCAGATGTACTATCAACCCAGACTATATTCAAATCAAATGTACTATCAACCCTTACGTATGCGTGTGAAAGCTGGAAAACAACAAGAGATATAGAACAAAGTTGAACGCATTCGAAAATAAATGTCTAAGGAAAATACTTGGTATAGCATGGAACGAATTCAAAACAAACGAGGAAATTAGAGAAATCGCCAATCAACCACTAATATCTTCAGTAATAAAGAAAAGACGATGGTCATATGTTGGACATGTGATGAGAGAGATAATAATCGAATAGCAAAGCAAGTCCTCATATGGGAAACAACAGGTAAGAGAAAAGAGGAAGACCCAGAGAGACACTCCAGATCAGATGATACGTTCCTGCATGACAAGAGCGGTAACTCTACGTTAGATGTTACCATCCTGCCAGACATGAGCAGTACTCCACTTCGTATGAAGAAGTCATCGTTTGCCAGCACTCACGTCGTAGCCATCAGTTTTGTGACTTTCATTGCCAACGCTTGTCATCTGGAAGCACTACTGCCCTGCCTGTGGAGTACCAGACAACCACATGAAGCTGCAGCCATCTCGTCAGGTGGCCATGCAGGGACTTCTTCAATCTGTTGCTCGTATCATGACCATGACATTTCCATGATAACGTCCACAGTGTTGTCAGCAAGGGCGGCTTGTAGCCATTACAAGCATGTAGATTTTAGCTGCATCATTAGTATCCTTCTGTATGCCAGCGAATCATGGATATTCTCTCTCTCTCTCTCTCTCTCTTAATTTTCTCCAATACCCTGTCAGATGTCGAGGGAGATACAAAGTTCTAGATCTCGCCCTCGTGGCAGCCTCAACCCTTGACAATTGAAGTTGTTGTAGCGTTTCTCAGATGTTGTCAGTCCATCGTACACTGGGTCTACTACAGGTTCCTCTTTCATCTCCTCTGTTAATGTATGTTTTGTTCGGTCCAGAATCTCTTGGCATTCTATCGAGATCGGCAAGCCATTACATTTGTTGTCTCTGTATGTAGTTTAGAATTGATTCGATGGCCAATCTCTCACTTACGACATCATTTCTGGTTCTCTCTCTTCTGGTCACTCCAAGTGATGTTCTCAAACATCTCATTTGATGTTCTCAAACATCTCATTTGATGTTCTCAAACATCTCATTTCTGTGCTGACTCGCTTCCTTTCATGTTTATTCAAGAGCGACCATGTTTGGCACTGATAACACAAGATGGGAGCGAATATACTCTGTATAAGATGTTTTTTTTCTGTGTGTGACTATATGTACTGCCTTGTGCTGAAATATAGGTGCTAAAAAAAGTAAGTAAAGTACCCCCGTCACGCCAAGTGGCGTATAGGGAAATATGGTGTTAGTGACCCTATATTTACAGACCTTCAGCACATGATTTTTGAGGTAATGTGGTCGGTATTACGCCCGTGCTGCTTTACTTTTCCCTAAAAAAAAATCCGGTGCCCATTTAAGGCTGGGTGAAACCGAAAGCCGTCGGTTGGGACCGAACCTTACTCCTTGTCCTTTGTGAAATATAGGTGCTAGCTGTCCCAATATTTGGTTTGCTTTGTTACATCGGCTATCTATTTCTTGAATTATGTTACCATCTTCACAGAATGTTCCTAGATATTTGAAGTCTGTCACTTCCTCTATAGCGTGTTGTTTTACAGCTATGTTTAGCATCCCATTTGGCCGCTCTGTTGTCACTATTTTTGTTTTTATCAGCGCTTTTTGTCATGTTATTAATTGTCCATACTTTATTCATCGACAGCAGATGTTGCTGACGTGATGTTTCCTTGTAAGCATAATCAGCAATGACAAACTCACTGTACCATCAATGATCAAAGTTCACAACTGGTATTTTTGTGAACCTTGTTTTACATTTCAACAAATATCACTTTTCTTAGTCCATGAAAGGTCGATTAAAAAACATAACTATCATTTTACTGAGACCATGCATGTTAATGAAAGATCAATGAGAGATCTTTCAAGATCAAACATTTACTTTGATAGATCATCCACGGGAAAAATATTGTTTTGACCAAATCAAAAATGCATTTAGTATCGCTGGCATCGATTTCCATTTTCATCATCGTAGGTCAAGCGCCACGACAAAAATGAGCATCGTATCAAGGACTGGTACAGCATCTTATCAAGGACTGGTACAGCATCGTATCAAGGACTGGTACAGCATCGTATCAAGGACTGGTACAGCATCGTATCAGGGACTGGTACAGAATCACATCTATGACTGGTACAGAATCGTATCAAGGACTGGTACAGCATCGTATCAAGGACTGGTACAGCATCGTATCAAGGACTGGTACAGCATCGTATCAAGGACTGGTACAGAATCACATCTATGACTGGTACAGAATCGTATCAATGATTGGTACAGCATCACATCAATGACTGGTACGGAAACAGGACATGATCCATGGTGATATCATTTATCAGAGAGAGGAAATATTAGACACAAAAATCATCATCAACTCTCTAAAGATAATCATCAAATCCACAAAGATCACGGTTAACTCTACAAAGATCATCATTAATTGTACAAAGATCGTCATCAACAACCCCATAAATATCACCATCAACTCTACAAAGATCATCATCATCAAAAGATCATTATCCTCACAACGATCATCAGTAACTCCACAGAGAAAATAATCAAGAAATCAACAAAGACAATCATCATCAAAAGGTCATCATCATCAACAACTCTACAAAGATCATCATCAACAACTCTACAAAGATCATCATCAACAACTCTACAAAGATCATCAACACTCTACAAAGATCATCACCAGTACCACAAAGATCATCAACAAAAACTCTACAAAGATCACCATCAACAACTCTACAAAGATCATCACCAGTACCATAAAGATCATCATCAACAACTCTACAAAGATCATCATCAACAACTCTACAAAGATCATCATCAACAACTCTACAAAGATCATCACCGGTACCACAAAGATCATCATCAACAACTCTACAAAGATCATCATCAACAACTCTACAAAGATCATCACCAGTACCACAAAGATCATCATCAACAACTCTACAAAGATCATCATCAACAACCCTACAAAGATCATCATCAACAAATCCACAAAGATCATCACCAGTACCACAAAGATCATCATCAACAACTCTACAAAGATCATCACCAGTACCACAAAGATCATCAACAACTCTACAAAGATCATCATCAACAAATCCACAAAGATCATCACCAGTACCACAAAGGTCATCATCAACAACTCTACAAAGATCATCACCAGTACCACAAAGATCATCATCAACAACTCTACAAAGATCATCACCAGTACCACAAAGATCATCATCAACAACTCTACAAAGATCACCATCAACAACTCTACAAGATCATCACCAGTACCACAAAGATCATCATCAACAACTCTACAAAGATCATCATCAACAACTCTACAAAGATCATCATCAACAACTCTACAAAGATCATCACCAGTACCACAAAGATCATCATCAACAACTCTACAAAGATCATCATCAACAACCCTACAAAGATCATCATCAACAAATCCACAAAGATCATCACCAGTACCACAAAGATCATCATCAACAACTCTACAAGGATCATCACCAGTACCACAAAGATCATCATCAACAACTCTACAAAGATCATCACCAGTACCACAAAGATCATCATCAACAACTCTACAAAGATCATCATCAACAAATCCACAAAGATCATCACCAGTACCACAAAGATCATCATCAACAACTCTATAAAGATCATCACCAGTACCACAAAGATCATCATCAACAACTCTACAAAGATCATCACCAGTACCACAAAGATCATCATCAACAACTCTACAAAGATCATCATCAACAAATCCACAAAGATCATCACCAGTACCACAAAGATCATCGTCAACAAATCCACAAAGATCATCATCAGCAACACCACAAAGATCATCATCAACAACTCCACAAAGATCATCATCAGCAACACCACAAAGATCATCATCAACAACTCTACAAAGATCATCATCAACAACTCTACAAAGATCAGCATCAACAACTCTACAAAGATCATCATCAGCAACACCACAAAGATCATCATCATCAACACCACAAAGATCATGATCAACAACTCCACAAAGATCATCATCAACAACTCTACAAAGATCATCATCAATAACACCACAAAGATCATCATCAACAACTCCACAAAGATCATCATCAACAACACCACAAAGATCACCATCAGCAAGACCACAAAGATCATCATCAACAACACCACAAAGATCATCATCAACAACTCTACAAAGATCATCATCAACAAATCCACAAAGATCATCACCAGTACCACAAAGGTCATCATCAACAACTCTACAAAGATCATCACCAGTACCACAAAGATCATCATCAACAACTCTACAAAGATCATCACCAGTACCACAAAGATCATCATCAACAACTCTACAAAGATCACCATCAACAACTCTACAAAGATCATCACCAGTACCACAAAGATCATCATCAACACTCTACAAAGATCATCATCAACAACTCTACAAAGATCATCATCAACAACTCTACAAAGATCATCACCAGTACCACAAAGATCATCATCAACAACTCTACAAAGATCATCATCAACAACCCTACAAAGATCATCATCAACAAATCCACAAAGATCATCACCAGTACCACAAAGATCATCATCAACAACTCTACAAGGATCATCACCAGTACCACAAAGATCATCATCAACAACTCTACAAAGATCATCACCAGTACCACAAAGATCATCATCAACAACTCTACAAAGATCATCATCAACAAATCCACAAAGATCATCACCAGTACCACAAAGATCATCATCAACAACTCTACAAAGATCATCACCAGTACCACAAAGTTCATCATCAACAACTCTACAAAGATCATCACCAGTACCACAAAGATCATCATCAACAACTCTACAAAGATCATCATCAACAAATTCACAAAGATCATCACCAGTACCACAAAGATCATCATCAACAACTCTACAAAGATCATCATCAACAACTCTACAAAGATCAGCATCAACAACTCTACAAAGATCACCATCAACAACACCACAAAGATCACCATCAGCAAGACCACAAAGATCATCATCAACAACACCACAAAGATCATCATCAGCAACACCACAAAGATCATCATCAGCAAGACCACAAAGATCATCATCAAAAACTCCACAGAGATCATCACCAGCAACACCACAAAGATCATCACCAGTACCATAAAGATCATCATCAACAACACCACAAAGATCATCATAAAAAACTCCACAAAGATCATCATTAGCAATACCACAATGATCATCATTAACAACACCACAAAGATCATCATCAAAAACTCCACAAAGATCATCACCAGCAATACCACAAAGATCATCATCAACAACTCCACAGAGATCATCACCAGCAACACCACAAAGATCGTCATCAAAAACTCCACAGAGATCATCATCTACACCACAAAGATCATCATCAGCAACACCACAAAGATCATCATCAAAAACTCCACAAAGATCATCATCAAAACTCCACGACGATCATCATCAAAAACTCCACAGAGATCATCACCAGCAACACCACAAAGATCATCATCAAAACTCCACAGAGATCATCATCAACACCACAAAGATCATCACCAGCAACACCACAAAGATCATCATCAACAACACCACAAAGATCATCATCAGCAACACCACAAAGATCATCATCAGCAACACCACAAAGATCATCATCAACAACACACAAAGATCATCATCAGCAACACCACAGAGATCATAATCAACACCACAAAGATCATCATCAGCAACACCACAAAGATCATCATCAGCAAAACCACAAAGATCATCAACAACACCACAGAGATCATCATCAACAACACCACAAAGATCATCATCAGCAACACCACAAAGATCATCATAAAAAACTCCACAAAGATCATCATTAGCAATACCACAAAGATCATCATCAACAACACCACAAAGATCATCATCAGCAAGACCACAAAGATCATCATCAACAACACCACAAAGATCATCATCAGCAAGACCACAAAGATCATCAACAACACCACAGAGATCATCATCAACAACACCACAAAGATCATCATCAGCAACACCACAAAGATCATCATTAGCAATACCACAAAGATCATCATCAAAAACTCCACAATGATCATCATTAACAACACCACAAAGATCATCATCAAAAACTCCACAAAGATCATCACCAGCAATACCACAAAGATCATCATCAACAACTCCACAGAGATCATCACCAGCAACACCACAAAGATCGTCATCAAAACTCCACAGAGATCATCATCAACACCACAAAGATCATCATCAGCAACACCACAAGATCATCATCAAAAACTCCACAAAGATCATCATCAAAAACTCCACGACGATCATCATCAAAAACTCCACAGAGATCATCACCAGCAACACCACAAAGATCATCATCAAAAACTCCACAGAGATCATCATCAACACCACAAAGATCATCACCAGCAACACCACAAAGATCATCATCAACAACACCACAAAGATCATCATCAGCAACACCACAAAGATCATCATCAGCAACACCACAAAGATCATCATCAGCAAAACCACAAAGATCATCATCAGCAACACCACAGAGATCATCATCAACAACACCACAAAGATCATCATCAGCACACCACAGAGATCATAATCAACACCACAAAGATCATCATCAGCAACACCACAAAGATCATCATCAGCAACACCACAAAGATCACCATCATCAACACCACAAAGATCATCATCAGCAACACCACAGAGATCATCATTAACAACACCACAAAGATCATCATAAAAAATTCCACAGAGATCATCACCAGCAACACCACAAAAATCATCATCAAAAACTCCACAAAGATCATCACCAGCAACACCACAAAGATCATCATCAGCAACACCACAAAGATCATCATCAACAACTCCACAAAGATCATCATAAAAACTCCACAAAGATCATCATCAACAACTCCACAAAGATCATCATCAAAACTCCACAAAGATCATCATACACAATGACATTGTAATCAACACAAGATCACATATTGTAATTAGAACATCTTCATTACTCTTTAGAACACTTCCATTACTATTTTAGAACACCTCATTACTCTTTTAGAACACCCCAATCAATCTTTTAGAACACCCCCATTACAATTTTAGAACACCCCAATCACTCTTTTAGAACACCTCATTACTCTTTTAGAACACCTCATTACTCTTTTAGAACATCCCCATTACTCTTTTAGAACACCTCATCACTCGTTTAGAACATCCCCATTACTCTTTTAGAACACCCCCATTATTCGTATAGAACACCCCCATTATTCGTTTAGAATATCCTCATTACTCTGTTAGAATATTCTCATTACTCTCTTAGAATATCCTCATTACTCTGTTAGAATATCCTCATTACTCTTTGTAACTGTCCTTGGTACTCTCAACATTCTTCTGTAAAACAACATTTCTCTAGAGTGCTGTGATTTTCTTCTCTGTTATCATATTGTCATTAATTCAGCCCCATACCTCGAGACTGGCTCCACATAAGAACTAAATAACCCAGTATCTAATTTTCATTGACAATGATTTGCGCAATATATGTCTCATTATTTGAAATGTCTCCTTTACCAAAGCAATTCTACTTCTTATCGCTGTTTACATCTACCTTCAGAAGTCCAGTTTATTTGTTCCCTCTATGTATCCAGTTTGTTTGTTCCCTCTATGTGTCCAGTTTATTTGTTCCCTCTATGTGCCTGGTTTGTTTGTTCCATATGTGCCCAGTTTGTTTGTTCCCTCGATGTGTCCAGTTTATTTGTTCCCTCTATGTATCCAGTTTGTTTGTTCCATCTATGGCCTGGTTTGTTTGTTCCCTCTATGTGCCTGGTTTGTTCCCTCTATGGGCCTGGTTTGTTTGTTACCTCTATGTTTCCAGTTTGTTTGTTCCCTCTATGTGCCTGGTTTGTTTGTTCCCTCTATGTGTCCAGTTTGTTTGTTCCCTCAATGTGTCCAGTTATTTGTTCCCTCTATGTGCCTGGTTTGTTTGTTCCCTCTATGTGCCCAGTTTGTTTGTTCCCTCAATGTGTCCAGTTTATTTGTTCCATCAATGTGTCCAGTTTATTTGTTCCCTCTATGTGCCTGGTTTATTTGTTCTCTCTATGTGCCTGGCTTATTTATTCCCTCGATGTGCCTGGCTTGTTTGTTCCCTCGATGTGTCCAGTTTGTTTGTTTCCTCTATGTGTCCAGTTTGTTTGTTCCCTCTATATGCCTGGTTTGTTTGTTCCCTCTATGTGACTGGCTTGTTTGTTCCCTCGATGTGTCCAGTTTGTTTGTTCCCTCTATGTGCCTGGTTTATTTGTTCCCTCTATGGGCCTGGTTTGTTTGTTCCCTCTATGTGCCCAGTTTGTTTGTTCCCTCTATGTGCCTGGTTTGTTTGTTCCCTCTATGTATCCAGTTTGTTTGTTCCCTCTATGTATCCAGTTTGTTTGTTCCCTCTATGTGCCCAGTTTGTTTGTTCCCTCTAAGTGCATGGTTTTTTTGTTCTCTCTATGTGCCTGGTTTCTTTGTTCCCTCTATGGGACTGGTTTGTTTGTTCCCTCTATGTATCCAGTTTGTTTGTTCACGCTATGTACCTGGTTTGTTTGTTCCCTCTATGTGCCTGGTTTGTTTGTTCCCTCTATGTATCCAGTTTGTTTGTTCCCTCAATGTGTCCAGTTTATTTGTTCCCTCTATGTGCCCAGTTTTGTTTGTTCTCTCTATGTGCCTGGTTTGTTTGTTCTCTCTATGTGTCCAGTTTGTTTGTTCCCTCTATGTGCCTGGTTTGTTTGTTCCCTCTATGTATCCAGTTTGTTTGTTCCCTCTATGTGCCTGGTTTGTTTGTTCCCTCTATGTATCCAGTTTGTTTGTTCCTTCTATGTGCCTGGTTTGTTTGTTCCCTCTATGTATCCAGTTTGTTTGTTCCCTCTATGTGCCCAGTTTGTTTGTTCCCTCTATGGGACTGGTTTGTTTGTTCCCTCTATGTGTCCAGTTTGTTTGTTCCCTCTATGTATCCAGTTTGTTTGTTCCCTCTATGTGTCCAGTTTGTTTGTTCCCTCTATGTGCTCAGTTTGTTTGTTCCCTCTATGTGTCCATTTTGTTTGTTCCCTCTATGTGCCCAGTTTGTTTGTTCCCTCTATGTGTCCAGTTTGTTTGTTCCCTCTATTGCCTGGTTTGTTTGTTCCCTCTATGTGTCCAGTTTGTTTGTTCCCTCTATGGGACTGGTTTGTTTGTTCCCTCTATGTATCCAGTTTGTTTGTTCACGCTATGTGCCTGGTTTGTTTGTTCCCTCTATGTACCTGGTTTGTTTGTCCCCTCTATGTTTCCAGTTTGTTTGTTCCATCTATGTGCCCAGTTTGTTTGTTCCCTCTATGTGCCCAGTTTGTTTGTTCCCTCTATGGGCCTGGTTTGTTTGTTCCCTCTATGTGTCCAGTTTGTTTGTTCCATCTATGTTTCCAGTTTGTTTGTTCCCTCTATGTGCCCAGTTTGTTTGTTCCCTCTATGTGTCCAATTGTTTGTTCCCTCTATGTGCCCAGTTTGTTTGTTCCCTCAATGTTTCCAGTTTGTTTGTTCCCTCTATGTACCTGGTTTGTTTGTTCCCTCTATGTGTCCAGTTTGTTTGTTCCCTCTATGTTTCCAGTTTGTTTGTTCCATCTATGTGCCCAGTTTGTTTGTTCCCTCTATGTGCCCAGTTTGTTTGTTCCCTCTATGTGCCCGGTTTGTTTGTTCCCTCTATGTGCCCAGTTTGTTTGTTCCATCTATGTATCCAGTTTGTTTATTCACGCTAGTAGTATGGGTGGCTGTTCACCTTACTAAAGTGCACGCACATGCACCGAAATTGCACCAAAGACAATGGATTTTGCACCGTGCAATGGTGCAAAAAAAATGTTTTTATATTCACTATTTTTCCGAAATTGACTATTATTTTGGGGGTAATTTTTTTTTGGTTCGTCAGTTTGTCGAAACGGTCCACTGCGTCTGAGAGATTAACTCAGGTAAATTGTAAAGATCGTGTCTCGGTGGTAATCGGCTTATCGTGTGGTGCCGTGCGGGTCGTGATCGGCTCTCGCGGTGTGTTAGATGAAAATATTTGTGAAAGAGTATTTTAAAAGAGTATATTTGTGAAAGTAAAAATTCAGAATTATAAAAAAAAATATGTATTTGTGAAAGTAAAAAAAACTCAGAATTATTAAAAATAAAAAAAATAGTCTCCCACCAGGATTCGAACACGGGTCTACTGCGTGACAGGCCAGGCACTTAGCACACGGTCCACTTCGTCACTTTGTCGAACGGTCCACTGCGTCTGACAGGTAAATTGAAAAGATCGTCCGTCAAACAGTCGGTTGCGTCTCAGGATATTTCAATTAACCAACTCAGGTAAAACCCGATTGAAAAGAAAACGGACTTATGTTAAAAATAATAAAATATAATGATAAAAAATCAATATTTTAAAAAACTTAAAATGAAGGGAAATTTAAAATATAGGCGATCTCGTAACTGATTGGGTCGCGGATCTCGCACTACATTTTTTAGTGATAATGTGCCGCCCTCAACACCATCATCAACCTTCATGTCCTATCATCACCAACATACCACACAAAGTATCAAACCGATTATTATTCGGCGGCGGTCGGCATGTGAGGTGGAGGGGGGGGGGGGTATTAGGCGACAGGAGGCGACATGTAAAAAAATGCTGACAAGCAATGACGTTGAAGGGGTATTGTTAGGAAAAGGATTAGGTAAATACGACTATCTCTCGGGCGGGAACGGGTTGGTCGGCACAGGGTGTATTATTGTAGTATCGCTAACATCATGTGCCAGGATAGCGGTTCTTGGGGAAAGATTATTGGTTGTGTGTGTTATCGCTACCAACATCATCATGTGTCGTGTAGTAAGGTGTGCTAATATTAAATAGTGACGCTCGCTCTTTCTCATTCAATGTAAAGCAAAACAAAATTCTATATTTCACAACTTTATTAATACAACAAATATACACCATATATATATATATATATATTACTGTCCGGTTGCTGATAATTTTAAGCGTCTGGGTTTCCTACACAACCGCCCTCCATTTTGACAAAACCTTGATCAAAGCTGGAATAGGTAATCGGTGACTCTGCTGAAACATCCGGGCATCCATATTGGCTGCCGGATCTGTCGTCTGATTAACAAGAGTGAGGTTCCCTTGGTTAACAAAAGGGGGTGTGTAGTTGATCTGGTTAACAACAGGTGGCGTGTAGTTGAGGTTAGCATAAGCGGTTAAAATTTCCTCTTGCATCTCGACTAACGTGATAAATTCCTCTCTCGATAGTGTTATCCCAGTTCTGGTAGGAAACTTCAAAAAACTATCACCGCTATATGTCCTTATATTTATCAATGGTCTGTTACGAAAAACACAAACCGAGACTGCCTTAACGCCATCTTTAGACAATGGAACTACCCCCTCTGCCTTCATGTCCTATCATCATCATGTGCCACCCTCAACAACATCATCAACCCTTCATGGCCTATCATCATCATCATGTGCCACCCTCAACACCATCATCATCCCTTCATGTCCTATCATCATCATCATGTGCCACCCTCAACACCATCATCATCCCTTCATGTCCTATCATCATCATCATCATCATCATCATCATCATCATCAAGCCACACAAAGTATCAAACCGATTATTAGTGACACATCATCAACTTGTGCCACCCTCAACACCATCATCAACCCTTCATGTCCTATCATCATCATCATCATGTGCCACCCTCAACAACATCATCAACCCTTCATGTCCTATCATCATCATACCACACAAAGTATCAAACCGATTATTAGTGACACATCATCATCATGTGCCACCCTCAACACCATTCTCATCCTTCATGTCCTATCATCAAGCCACACAAAGTATCAACCAGCGAAATTCTCTCTCTCTCTCTCTCTGTCTCTCTCTCACATTCATGGTAAAGCAAAACAAAATAGGCTCATACTCAAAAAGTCGACCTCAAAACCATAAAAATCTACTCACATAGTCATACTAGTTAGACACAACGAGCAGGAAGTTATATTCAAGGTCCAAAATGTTAGACCAAATCACTAAGATTTTACCACCAGAACACACAAATTTAGGCTCATATTCAAAAAGTCGACCTTAAAACTCTACAAATCTACTCCCATACTCATACAAGTTAGACTCTCTCTCTCGCTCCCTCTCCATCTCTGTCTCTTTCGCTCTCTCACTCGCCCTCGCCATCTCTCTCCCTCGCTATCCCTCTCTCTCGCTCTCTCTCTCTCTCTCTCTCTCTCGCCTTTCCATCTCTGTCTCTTTCGCTATCGCTATCTCTCGCCATCGCTGTCTCTAGCTCTCGCTAATATCTCTCCCTCTCCATCTCTCTCTCTCTCTCTCTCTCGCTCCCTCTCCAGCTCTGTCTTTTTTCGTTCTCGCTCTCTCTCCCTTTCCATCTCTGTCTCTTTCGCTCTCACTATCTCTCTCGCTATCTCTCACTCTCCATCACTGTCTCTTTCTCGCTCGCTCGTTTTCCTCCATCGCTCTCTCTCGCGCTCCCTCTCCAGCTCTGTCTTTTTCATTCTCTCTCTCTCTCTCTCTCTCCCTTTCCATCTCTGTCTCTTTCGCTCTCGCTATCTCGCTTGCTATCTCTCACTCTCCATCGCTGTCTCTTTCGCGCTCGCTCGTTCTCTCTCTCTCCCGCCCCATCTCTCTCTCTCTCTCGCTATCCCTCTCTCTCCCTCTCCATCGCTGTCTCTTTCGCGCTCGCTCGTTCTCTCCATCTCTCTCTCTCTCTCTCTCTCTCTCTCTCTCGCGCCCTCGCCATCTCTCTCTCTCTCGCTATCCCTCTCTCTCTCTCCCTCTCCATCGCTGTCTCTTTCGCGCTCGCTCGTTCTCTCTCTCGCCCTCGCCATCTCTCTCTCTCGCTATCCCTCTCTGTCTCTCCCTCTCCATCGCTGTCTCTTTTGCGCTCGCTCGTTCTCTCTCTCGCCCTCGCCATCTCTCTCTCTCTCACTATCCCTCTCCAGCTCTGTCTTTTTTCGCTCTCTCTCCCTTTCCATCTCTGTCTCTTTCGCTCTCGCTATCTCTCTTCCTCACCAGCGCTGTCTCTATCTCTCCATCACTCTCTCAGTAATAGTGGTTCGCTATCGCTCTCTCTCTCTCGCTCCCTCTCCAGCTCTGTCTCTTTCGTTCTCTCTCTCTCTCTCCCTCCTTTCCATCTCTGTCTCTTTTGCTCTCTCTCTCTTTCTCTCCCTCCTTTCCATCTCTGTCTCTTTTGCTCTCTCTCTCTCTCTCTCCCTCCTTTCCATCTCTGTCTCTTTTGCTCTCTCTCTCTCTCTCCCTCCTTTCCATCTCTGTCTCTTTTGCTCTCTCTCTCTCTCTCTCTCTCTCCCTCCTTTCCATCTCTGTCTCCTTCGCTCTCGCTATCGCTTTCGCTATCTTTCTCTCTCTCTCCCTTTCCATCTGTCTCTTTCGCTCTCGCTATCGCTTTCGCTATCTTTCTCTCTCCCTCTCCATCGCTGTCTCTTTCGCGCTCTCTCTCTCTCTCTCTCTCTCTCTCCCACAAGGTAGTCGTGTTATTGTATGACGGTCCTGAAAACAATGTAACTAAAGAGGGCTTCACTGTAACACCTCTGCTAAAGCACAACATGTCCTTTGTCAAATTGTGAGTATGTATCTAAGATTTTGTTTTACTTTGCGTCTAACAATTTTTGACTATGGAACTTAAAATCAATTTCTTTGTCTATCAAGATTCGAAACTTCATATGTTAGATTTTTATTTGTCGTTCTTAGATAAATGTGTAGCCATGTTCATTTCAGTTATGTGAAACAGATACCGATAGGGTGACATCTCCATACAGCTTGTCCTGGTATGGTACCTGTGATGGCCACAAGAGCCTTCTCTGGTCATAATACTTTGGGGACATGTTTGTAGCAGATGTCCCACAGACACATCCATCAGAGGTTCCTTTCCTTAATTTTGCGTCAAAATCAATATACCAGAGCATTCGAGATATTACTCCACTCCTTTGCGGTGCCTCCCCCCCCAAAAAAAATAAATTTAAAAAAAATAAAAAAAACAGGCTAACCACCTTTTCTTCTTTTTTCTTTCCTCATCTGCCTTCAGCGTCGAGGAGAGATATAATTTGCGGTCACTTGCTCTTCTGTTCGCCTCTGCTGCTGGTATGTTTCCTAGCGCTTCTAATTGTACATCGACCCATCCTTTTCGTGGTCGACAGTTGGGTCTGGTGTTCTCACAACATTTGCTGAAGGCTCGTTGTGTTTTGATCTGTCTGCCCTGTCACCTAGCCAAACTATTTTATCTGTTGTTTCCTTATATATTCTACGATGGGGGCTATTCCTAGCTTTCTTCTCAGTTCTTCATTTCTGAGCTTATCTCTCAGACTGTTTCCTGTCATTCGTCTAACACATTTCATCTCTGAGATCACAAAAATTTAGGCACATAGTCAAAAAGGCCTTCGTAAGGGGCGTAGCAATCAGTCTTCGTAAGGGGCATAACAATCATAAAAGTGATTTTTAAGTACATTTTTGGTATGGGGATGTCTATTGGTGCATTGTGCCAAACTGGTGCGCGTGTCAAACTTGTGCATGTTTTTGCACGGTGCAAATCTCTGTGCCCAGTTTGTTTTTGTTCCCTCTATGTGCCCAGTTTGTTTGTTCCCTCTATGTGCCTGGTTTGTTTGTTCTCTCTATGTATCCAGTTTGTTTGTTCCCTCTATGTACCTGGTTTGTTTGTTCCCTCTATGTATCCAGTTTGTTTGTTCTCTCAATGTGTCCAGTTTATTTGTTCCCTCTATATTTCCAGTTTGTTTGTTCCCTCTATGTGCCCAATTTGTTTGTTCCCTCAATGTGTCCAGTTTATTTGTTCCCTCTATGTGCCTGGTTTGTTCGCTCACCAATGTAAGCGTATATCTGGAGATAATTAATAATAAAAGCATATTATTATGGAGGCAAACTTCTGAGGCGATAGATCGGCCAACTATTTCAGTATATAAATATTTAGAATTTATTCCCGAGTTGTGATCATAACCCTATGTTATTGTCATGAGAACACATACGTGAAAGACATCGCCAATGATAGCTAATTTTTTAGGTAGCTTAGTTGACCATGTGCTCTATCGTTTGTTTCTCGTGGCAAGGCGCTGTGTCGAGGAGTACGGGTTCGATCCTGCATCGGGCTCCCTATTGTTCTGTATTTTTTTTCGGTTGATTAATTGTGATTGTTTTGTCCCGAGTGCTGTAAACACAGCCCTTCCCCTGATTCTGTGCCCAGCGATGTGCCACGGAGAGTTACCTGCCAAGCCAGCGGAAGTGAATGATGGCCCCTGGACACACACCAACCTCTGCTGCTTCTCAAGTCAACTCCAGTGTTTGTTTTCTTAGACCGATCCCCACTTCTCTCAATGTCCTGATCCTGTCGGCTCTCATCATGGAGTTTAGAGACAAGGGGAACAGATTGTGGCCTGAGACAAACACACCACGTACTTGAATATTCAGTGACAGAGAGATTTCAGTGTTATTTTACTTTTCATTCCACGTAAGTTGGCATCCAATCATTTAAAAAGGGAAAACTAAACAAAATACAAAATAATTATAATTTTATCTCATTTATCAATCAATGATCGATCTTTCAGTTAATTAAATTAAAGTTTACAGTGAAACATTAATTAATTGTTGATCTGCCACGTTATAGTTTTTGTTTAACTAACTTAGTCTAGTAGTAAATGTTGTATTTTATTAATAACAAAAGTAATAGTAAAATAGTAAGTTGGCTCCATTGTTTAATGTTTAGCTGGTACCAAAAGTGGAACTATCCGAGTAGCATGAGTCAGTATCGTGCTCTGAGTATGTGTCACTGTGACAGTCACATTTTGTGTAGTGTGTGATATGACGAACCTACCAACGCAAATCATCGGCCATACCGGTTGTTGGTCTGTGCGATCATATCCTTCCACAATATCTTCTATCTACATTACATTCGTACTAATTTATTAATTCTGTTGTTGACTCACTTCAGACTGTTTTCCATGCCATGACACCAAGCTATCCATTTTCTCTCTTTGTCGTCTGCGATCTCTCTTTCCCTGTATTTTGCCAGTTGTAACCAAGTATTCCAACTTTCCTCATCTCGTGATGATGATATCAATTATCATATGCTCACAAAATCTTGTTTCTTTCTGCTGTTTTTTAAGAGCTCCCTTTTTGTTTTGGCCTTTTGAGAATGCCATTATTGGTCTTTTTAACTATCCAGGGAACTCTCAACATTCTTCTGAGAAATCCTATCTGTGTGGCCTCTAATCATCTTTTCATTTGTTTGTCTACTGTCCATGATTCACTTCCATAGGTCAGAATTAGTTCTATATATATATATATATATATATATATATATATATATATTATATATATATATATATATATAATATATATAATATAGCACAGATAAACTCTCATTCTCAATTTTATTGTCATAGACTTGTGTTGCATAAGATGTTTTTCATTTTCTGAAATGCTATTCTGACCTGAGTTATTCTACTTTTTATTTCTGTGCATCTTCCATCTGATGTTATTATTGTGCCCAAGTATTTGACGCGCTGCACTTATTTCAGATTTGTCCTGTTTATTTTCATGCTGTATGATCATGATGATTGTTTCTTCAATATCCATTACTTCTGTTTTCTTACTAACTATTGAGACAAATCTTTCTTGTCAATGCCAAAATTAAATTAAATATTCAGTTTGTGTTTGACAAAGTTACTGTAAATGGGTGCCAATGTCAGAGAGAACTTTAGTTACAGTCAATGACTCACGTGAGTCGTTATTAGAAGGTTTCCTGGACTGCAAAGTGTACACCTCATCCACTGAATTGTGTACACCTCATCCACTGAATTGTGTACACCTCATCCACTGAATTGTGTACACCTCATCCACTGAATTGTGTACACCTCAACCACTGAATTGTGTACACCTCATCCACTGAATTGTGTACACCTCAACCACTGATTTACTAATTATTTCTTGGCAATAGAAAGTCACTCTTAATGATGCTAAAATAGATGTGCCATCATATGTTTATTGAACTCAAACACTATATTATCTGTGCATTATCAGCTCTAAAAACCTCTATCATAATGAGTTGATTCATACATAAATCATTATATGAGGTAACTTATAACATATTTTTAAAAAATGATATTCGCAATTAAAACAAATCTGAGATACAGACTAGATTCTGTTTTAAATGTATAACAACTGTTTAGCATTTTTACACACACCAATAGTCTCAAGTCTGTGTAAATATCAGGCTTGTAAGAAATACAATGTCCTGATTTGTAGACTCATAAAGGGATGTGACCAAGAACTTGTAATATAAATATCTTTGTTTGATCAGTGTAGCCCCATCTTGTTAAAAGCTGGCTTACTGTTATAGGTTCTTTAACAGGATTGTTTTTATAACACCTGGTCTGTAGTTTACAAGATTGTTTTCATGGCACCTGGTCTGTAGTTTGCAAGATTGTTTTCATGGCACCTGGTCTGTAGTTTGCAAGATTGTTTTCATGGCACCTGGTCTGTAGTTTGCAAGATTGTTTTCATGGTACCTGGTCTGTAGTTTGCAAGATTGTTTTCATGGTACCTGGTCTGTAGTTTACAAGATTGTTTTCATGGTACCTGGTCTGTAGTTTACAAGATTGTTTTCATGGTACCTGGTCTGTAGTTTGCAAGATTGTTTTCATGGTACCTGGTCTGTAGTTTACAAGATTGTTTTCATGGTACCTGGTCTGTAGTTTACAAGATTGTTTTCATGGTACCTGGTCTGTAGTTTACAAGATTGTTTTCATGGCACCTGGTCTGTAGTTTACAAGATTGTTTTCATGGTACCTGGTCTGTAGTTTACAAGATTGTTTTCATGGTACCTGGTCTGTAGTTTACAAGATTGTTTTCATGGTACCTGGTCTGTAGTTTACAAGATTGTTTTCATGGCACCTGGTCTGTAGTTTACAAGATTGTTTTCATGGTACCTGGTCTGTAGTTTACAAGATTGTTTTCATGGTACCTGGTCTGTAGTTTGCAAGATTGTTTTCATGGTACCTGGTCTGTAGTTTGCAAGATTGTTTTCATGGTACCTGGTCTGTAGTTTGCAAGATTGTTTTCATGGCACCTGGTCTGTAGTTTGCAAGATTGTTTTCATGGCACCTGGTCTGTAGTTTACAAGATTGTTTTCATGGTACCTGGTCTGTAGTTTACAAGATTGTTTTCATGGTACCTGGTCTGTAGTTTGCAAGATTGTTTTCATGGTACCTGGTCTGTAGTTTGCAAGATTGTTTTCATGGTACCTGGTATGTAGTTTGCAAGATTGTTTTCATGGTACCTGGTCTGTAGTTTGCAAGATTGTTTTCATGGTACCTGGTCTGTAGTTTGCAAGATTGTTTTCATGGTACCTGGTCTGTAGTTTGCAAGATTGTTTTCATGGTACCTGGTCTGTAGTTTGCAAGATTGTTTTCATGGTACCTGGTCTGTAGTTTGCAAGATTGTTTTCATGGTACCTGGTCTGTAGTTTACAAGATTGTTTTCATGGTACCTGGTCTGTAGTTTACAAGATTGTTTTCATGGCACCTGGTCTGTAGTTTACAAGATTGTTTTCATGGCACCTGGTCTGTAGTTTGCAAGATTGTTTTCATGGTACCTGGTCTGTAGTCTGTCCAGACTTCTAACCGACAGAAAGAGTTGATGTCCAGCTGGTTTTATTTGTCAGAAAAAGGATACAACATGCTTTGTCCTTGCTTAGCATACCTACCAAACCTCTTAAGGTGGACAGCTGACATAAACGGCAACTATAAAAATTATGCAAGACCTGTCAAGCATATGCCTAATTGTTTATCAATGATTGTGTTTATTAATGTATGAGTGATTTGTGTTTTATTAATGATATGAGTGATTTGTGTTTTATTAATGATATCAATGATTTGTGTTTTATTATGATATGAGTGATTTGTGTTTATTAATGATATGAGTGATTTGTGTTTTATTATGATATGAGTGATTTGTGTTTTATTAATGATATGAGTGATTTGTGTTTTATTAATGATATGAGTGATTTGTGTTTTATTAATGATATGAGTGATTTGTGTTTTATTAATGATATCAATGATTTGTGTTTTTAATGATATGAGTGATTTGTGTTTTATTAATGATATGAGTGATTGTGTTTTATTAATGGTGTGAGTGATTTGTGTTTTATTATGATATGAGTGATTTGTGTTTTATTAATGATGAGTGATTTGTGTTTTTATTAATGATATGAGTGATTTGTGTTTTATTAATGATGTGAGTGATTTGTGTTTTATTAATGATATGAGTGATTTGTGTTTTATTAATGATATGAGTGATTTGTTTTATAATGATATGAGTGATTTGTGTTTTATTAATGATATGAGTGATTTGTGTTTTATTAATGATATGAGTGATTTGTGTTTTATTAATGATATGAGTGATTTGTGTTTTATTAATGATATGAATGATTTGTGTTTTATTAATGATATGAGTGATTTGTGTTTTATTAATGATATGAGTGATTTGTGTTTTATTAATGATATGAGTGATTTGTGTTTTATTAATGATATGAGTGATTTGTGTTTTATTAATGATATGAGTGATTTGTGTTTTATTAATGATATGAGTGATTTGTGTTTTATTAATGATATGAGTGATTTGTGTTTTATTAATGATATGAGTGATTTGTGTTTTATTAATGATATGAGTGATTTGTGTTTTATTAATGATATGAGTGATTTGTGTTTTATTAATGATATGAGTGATTTGTGTTTTATTAATGATATGAGTGATTTGTGTTTTATTAATGATATGAGTGATTTGTGTTTTATTAATGATATGAGTGATTTGTGTTTTATTAATGATATCAATGATTTGTGTTTTATTAATGATATGAGTGATTTGTGTTTATTAATGATATGAGTGATTTGTGTTTTATTAATGATATGAGTGATTTGTGTTTTATTAATGATATGAGTGATTTGTGTTTTATTATTATTTTTGTAATAACATGAGCAGAATCTTGAAAGCTTGACGTTGAGCAAGGATGGGCAACTCTTCATGTGCCAGCGTGGCCAAGTGCTTGTTGGTCTTTGCAGGATTGTGTTACCTGGTGAGTCATTGCCTGTCAATTAATTAAGATTGTACACTTTTTCATATGCGAAGCTGAGCAGCAACACTCCAGAACTGTGAACAACTGTTTAAAAATATATCTTTCTTGTCAGTGCTAGTATACTCATCATCTTCTTTAGTCCCATAACCTCGGTGGCCCTCTTGGAGCACTGTTGACGCTTCCTTCCAACACCTTCCTTCCAACAATCATGGGGCTGCTTTCTGGGGTTGGTGAAGGTTATCCTGTCTGTTCTCTGATGTTGTCTTCCCACATCTTCCCTGTCTGCATTGTGGTACTGTGCCCTGTAGAATGGTGTTTTCAAGGACTTGTAAATCTTGTAAAAAAAGATATAAGATGTCTGTAAGATAAGATGTCTGTAAGATATAAGATCTTTTAAGATATAAGGTATCAGTAAGATAAGATATATGATCTCTGCAATATAAGATGTAAGATCTTTCTTTTTTCTATCACATTTCTAGTTCCTTTTTCTTAGTTCTGCCCATTGAAACTTTAAGAAGTTCTTATAAGACTGAATGTTAACTTGTCTGCACAATAGATTATATGTCACTGCTTGGAGATGCTCTTCAGTTTTACTGTGGTGGGTTTGAGTGATTAATGTGTGTGGAGTGACAGGTTGATAGAAGTAATCATTTGAGTGATTAATGTGTGTGGAGTGACAGGTTGATAGACATAATCATTTGAGTGATTAATGTGTGTGGAGTGACAGGTTGATAGACGTAATCATTTGAGTGATTAATGTGTGTGGAGTGACAGGTTGATAGACATAATCATTTGAGTGATTAATGTGTGTGGAGTGACAGGTTGATAGACATAATCATTTGAGTGATTAATGTGTGTGGAATGACAGGTTGATAGGCGTAATCATTTGAGTGATTAATGTATGTGGAATGACAGGTTGATAGACATAATCATTTGAGTGATTAATGTATGTGGAATGACAGGTTGATAGACATAATCATTTGAGTGATTAATGTGTGTGGAGTGACAGGTTGATAGGCATAATCATTTGAGTGATTAATGTGTGTGGAGTGACAGGTTGATAGACGTAATCATTTGAGTGATTAATGTGTGTGGAGTGACAGGTTGATAGGCGTAATCATTTGAGTGATTAATGTGTGTGGAGTGACAGGTTGATAGGCATAATCATTTGAGCGATTAATGTGTGTGGAGTGACAGGTTGATAGACGTAATCATTTGAGTGATTAATGTGTGTGGAGTGACAGGTTGATAGGCGTAATCATTTGAGTGATTAATGTGTGTGGAGTGACAGGTTGATAGGCGTAATCATTTGAGTGATTAATGTGTGTGGAGTGACAGGTTGATAGGCGTAATCATTTGAGTGATTAATGTGTGTGGAGTGACAGGTTGATAGACATAATCATTTGAGTGATTAATGTGTGTGGAGTGACAGGTTGATAGACGTAATCATTTGAGTGATTAATGTGTGTGGAGTGACAGGTTGATAGACATAATCATTTGAGTGATTAATGTGTGTGGAGTGACAGGTTGATAGACGTAATCATTTGAGTGATTAATGTGTGTGGAGTGACAGGTTGATAGGCATAATCATTTGAGTGATTAATGTGTGTGGAGTGACAGGTTGATAGACATAATCATTTGAGTGATTAATGTGTGTGGAGTGACAGGTTGATAGACGTAATCATTTGAGTGATTAATGTGTGTGGAGTGACAGGTTGATAGACATAATCATTTGAGTGATTAATGTGTGTGGAGTGACAGGTTGATAGACATAATCATTTGAGTGATTAATGTGTGTGGAGTGACAGGTTGATAGACATAATCATTTGAGTGATTAATGTGTGTGGAGTGACAGGTTGATAGACATAATCATTTGAGTGATTAATGTGTGTGGAGTGACAGGTTGATGGATGTAATCATTTGAGTGATTAATGTGTGTGGAGTGACAGGTTGATGGATGTAATCATTTGAGTGATTAATGTGTGTGCAGTGACAGGTTGATCAATGTAATCATTTGAGTTATTAATGTGTGTGCAGTGAAAGGTTGATGAATGTAATCATTTGAGTGATTAATGTGTGTGCAGTGACAGGTTGATGAATGTAATCATTTGAGTGATTAATGTGTGTGCAGTGACAGGTTGATGAATGTAATCATTTGAGTGATTAATGTGTGTGCAGTGAAAGGTTGATCAATGTAATCATTTGAGTGATTAATGTGTGTGCAGTGAAAGGTTGATGAATGTAATCATTTGAGTGATTAATGTGTGTGCAGTGAAAGGTTGATGAATGTAATCATTTGAGTGATTAATGTGTGTGTAGTGACAACTGGTAATGCTGCACTGGCAGTGATATAGACACAACTAAAGCAATATTTGTGTGTTATGACAGAGAGCTAGTGCAAGACATGATCACTTGTGTAGTAGATGTCACCTCTCAGATGAGATCACTTGTGTAGTAGATGTCACCTCTCAGATGAGATCACTTGTGTAGTAGATGTCACCTCTCAGATGAGATCACTTGTGTAGTAGATGCCACCTCTCAGATGAGATCACTTGTGTAGTAGATGTCACCTCTCAGATGAGATCACTTGTGTAGTAGATGTCACCTCTCAGATGAGATCACTTGTGTAGTAGATGTCACCTCTCAGATGAGATCACTTGTGTAGTAGATGTCACCTCTCAGATGAGATCACTTGTGTAGTAGATGTCACCTCTCAGATGAGATCACTTTTAAGAATAAGTTCAGATGTATCCAGCAGCATCATCCTTGCTGTCAGGGATTTGTTTGTCTGAACAAAGGAGAGAGAGAGAGAGGCATCTCAAGCTGACACAGTGACATATATCATTGATCATGTGTTCAAATAATATGAAATAAATGAACTGTTATATACTGGCTGATCAAGTTTTACAAAACAAAAATTGTTTACACTGGTTTAAGTTTCAGTTAACATCCAGTGATAGGGTCACCTAAGTACAAGGGGAGATAATGATTTCATTAATACAAGAGTATGTAGGTCATAGGTTTCTTTCTGAAATAAGGGAGAGAAATCAATTAGAATTGTGTTGTCTTGTACACTGCTTGTGTTGTGTTGTGTGGTACACTACTTGTGTTGTGTTGTCTTGTACACTGCTTGTGTTGTGTTGTCTTGTACACTGCTTGTGTTGTGTTGTCTTGTACACTGCTTGTGTTGTGTTGTCTTGTACACTGCTTGTGTTGTGTTGTCTTGTACACTGCTTGTGTTGTGTGGTACACTACTTGTGTTGTGTTGTGTGGTACACTACTTGTGTTGTGTTGTGTGGTACACTACGTGTGTTGTGTTGTGTGGTACACTACTTGTGTTGTGTTGTGTGGTACACTACGTGTGTTGTGTTGTGTGGTACACTACTTGTGTTGTGTTGTGTGGTACACTACTTGTGTTGTGTTGTGTGGTACACTACTTGTGTTGTGTTGTGTGGTACACTGCTTGTGTTGTGTTGTCTTGTACACTGCTTGTGTTGTGTTGTGTGGTACACTACTTGTGTTGTGTTGTGTGGTACACTACTTGTGCTGTGTGGTACACTACTTGCGTTGTGTTGTCTTGTACACTACTTGTGTTGTGTTGTGTGGTACACTACTTGTGTTGTGTTGTGTGGTACACTACTTGTGTTGTGTTGTGTGGTACACTACTTGTGCTGTGTGGTACACTACTTGCGTTGTGTTGTCTTGTACACTACTTGTGTTGTGTGGTACACTACTTGTGTTGTGTTGTGTGGTACACTACTTGTGTTGTGTGGTACACTACTTGTGTTGTGTGGTACACTACTTGTGTTGTGTTGTGTGGTACACTACTTGTGTTGTGTGGTACACTACTTGTGTTGTGTTGTGTGGTACACTACTTGTGTTGTGTTGTGCTGCACACTACTTCTGTTGTGTGTTGTGGTGCGTGCTCTCTTGTTAATCCTGAAGTTTAACACTTCATTAAAACCTATTGTGAAAATGTTATTTCCATGTCACACTGGGAGATAACTGAAGGACTACCTGGACTAAGGGATTAATGAAAGTTCTAAAGAAGTAGGGCAATATTAATAAAAGGTCTAAAGAAGTGGAACAATATTAATAAAAGTTCTAAAGAAGTGGAACAATAATAATACAAGTTCTAAAGAAGTGGAACAATAATAATAAAAGTTCTAAAGAAGTGGAACAATAATAATAAAAGTTCTAAAGAAGTGGAACAATAATAATACAAGTTCTAAAGAAGTGGAACAATAATAATGAAAGGTCTAAAGAAGTAGAGCAATAATAATGAAAGGTCTAAAGAAGTGAGACAATAATGATGAAAAATAAAGCTAAAGTAGGAGAATGATAGAAATTGAATGACAATTGAGAAGGGAAAGCAGGATGTTCTGTGGCATCATCATCATGTGCCATACCGGTTGGCATAGGCGATCATGTCCTTCCACAATCTTCTATCCACAGTACATCATATTAATTTTGTTGACTGTTTTCCATGCCATGACACCAACCTATCTAGTATCTTCTTTCTTTGTTCTCCATGATGTCTCTTTTGCTGGTTGTAACCCCAACTTTCCTCATCTCATGATGTGTCACAAAATGTTGATTTTTTTTTCTTCTTTTGATGTTTTTTATGAGCTCCATTTTTCTTGTGGTCTGAAAATGTCCTCATTGGTCTTTTTAAGCTGTCCAGGGAACTTTGAACATTCTTCTGAGGAATCCCATCTCTGTGGCCTTTAATCATCTTTTCCTGTTTGTTTACTGTCCATGACTTGCTTCCATAGGTCAGAATTAGCTCTATATAGCACAGATGAACTCCACTTCTCACTTCTATTGAGACATAGACTTGTTGCACAAGATGTTCTAATTTTCTGAAATGTTACTTTGGCCTGAGCTATACTTTTTATTTCTGAGGTGCATCTCCCATCGGATGTTATTAATGTGCCCAAGTATTTGACAGGAGAATGTGATAAGATTGCTCAAATGTCAGATTCTGAAGCATTGGAGTACTTAATGTGTTTGTTAATAGATTTAATGATCAAACTGTTAGACCTGACACTTGGTGATGGTGAGATAACTGTTTCTGTTGAGTCCACTTCTGCTATCATTTTATGTACAACTTTTGTTATCATATTTTGAGTTCAATTGAAATCTATTATTTCTTACTTATAACAGCCTCATCAGGTCGATTTTATTATTTTGAATATAATAGGCTGAAGTGGTGAGAGTATCAACCGAAAATTTCATATGTCAGTCACTGGTAATGTCAAAATGAACACCTCTGTTTCAGGCTTCTGCCGGTGGCTTGTCGTATGCTGGTATCTGGGCTTTCAGCTTCTATGACCATTTTGATGAGATTGCAGATGCCTCAATCACGCTTCTGCCTGCCAGCATCATCCTGGGTGCCAGTGTTTTCATGTGCATCATCGGCATCCTGGCATTTGTTGCAGTCTTCAAGAACAACAAGATGTTGCTTGCTGTGGTATGGATAACATCTGCAGTTTTATCATTTATTATTATTATGTTTTTGCCCGTGCGCTGCCGGGGCCCGAAAGGGGAATAAAGAATAGTGGTGCCGTACCATACCAGGCATGTTCGTAAGAGGTGAGAAAGGAGGGTTGAGCATGGGACTGACTATCCCATACTGAAAAAAAATAAGCCAAAAAAACTTGACAAACATGGACAAGTCAAAGAAAAGAATAAAAGTAAATCCACCATCCAGGAACGATAAAGGCTCTCTGACTAAGAGTCGTATGACGCAAGCCTGAGAAAGCCTGTAAGGAGTCCGGGTTGTCAACTCACCCTTTGTCTACCAGGAAATCCTCCAGAATTGGCACCTGGAATGTTCGTACTCTAAACGAACAAGGAAAAGCTGCTCAGGTAGCAGCAGAAATGACAAACTACAAGATAGATATTCTGGGAATGTGTGAAACAAGATGGCTAGGAACGGGTAAAATAAAACTAAATACAGGAGAGATGATTTTATCATCAGGCCACCAGGAACCTGGAGCACAACATAGTGTAGGGGTAGCTATAATGTTATCAAGGAATGCACAGAAGACACTAGTAGAATGGGAAGCAGTAGGTCCAAGACTAATGAGAGCAACATTTAAAAAAAACAAAATAAAATTACACATTATCCAATGCTATGCACCAACCAACGATAAGGAAGATTTAGTTAAAGATGAATTCTATAAACAGCTACAATGTCAGATGGATGAGAGATGAGCCAAGGATATTATAATCTTGTTGGGAGACCTAAATGTTAAAGTAGTATCAGACAACAGAGGCTTCGAAGAGATTATGGGAAAACATGGACTTGGAGATATAAATAAGAATGGAGAGATATTTGTGAATATATGTGCCCTTAATCAAGTGAGCCTAGGAGGAACAATATTCCAACATTAAAGAATACACAAAGCTACATGGGTGTCACCAGATCATAGAACGGAAAATGAAATTGGTCACATATGTATTAATAATAAGTTTAAGTCATCCTTACAGGATGTAAAAGCATATAGAGGGGCAGATGTAGCTTCAGATCATCATCTTCTGATAGCCAAACTTAAACTTAACTAAAAAGGTATACTACAACGAATAAGGGTAGAAAGTATTTCAATGTAGGGTTTCTTAAGGAACAAGGAATTAAAGATAAATTCGTAGTCACAATATCAAACAAATACCAAGTCCACCAACAACTAGAAAATACAATAAATATAGAAGATCATTGGAAACAGGTAAAAGATATATGGAAAGAGACATGCAAAGAAACACTGGGGAAAAGAGAACGCCAGAATAAGGCATGGATGACAGCAGAGACCCTGGATAAAATTAAAGAAAGTTAGAACAAGAAAGCAGACATAAATAAAAGCAAAATGAGAAGTGATAAAGCCAAGACACAGGAAGCTTACACAGATCAGGGCAGCTCTGAGCTGTATGGAACATGGAGGAAACCAATGTTGGGCCGGTATATTGGACTTGCTATTTAAGGAAGGGTAGTTTTGCTTTCAGTTTAGGCTTAGAGGAGACACACGGAAGATGTTAGAGAGCATTGATTGGGATAGTCATTTAGAACTGAGAGGGCAGATCCAGAGGAGATTATTCAAAAAGATTTGTTTCAAATGAAAATGTTTAATTACGGAACAGGAAAAGTGCCACATAACTCTGGCGATTGCCTAGACACATATACAGAATTTTCACTAATGATATAGTTTTATAGATGTTTAGATGGCCATAGCAACCATTTATGTGTAATGACTGACTTTTATATACAACCATGATATGTATCGAGATGAGTTGTGAAGTGTAACTAAAGATCCTTGCTAATAAATTTGTTGTACGAGATCTAGACGATATCTTGAGTCATCATATGAAGTGTGGAACACAAGTGTTGTTGAGGATATTTGGAGTTGCATGTTCTCTATTGTGTGTGTATTATCAATGTTGATTCATCACTCTTCCAGTCATCAGCAATGCTGCAGCCTTGTTTGTGACCTTTGTTTCAGTTCTTCTGCCTGATCCTGCTGGTGTTTATCCTGGAAGTGCTGGCCAGTCTGGTGGGACTGTTCTACAGAATGGAGGTAAGCTCTTGTGTCCATCTCAGGAGACAGGCCTATTCTCATTCAGATACTTTATGTGTTTTGTCTTGTCTTAGCTCAATGATTTGATTATGCCTTTGATACACAGACAGAAATAGGTAAGCTGGTTTTGTCCTTCTTGCTGCCCCAGCTGGTCAGAGCTCATGGTATTAGGACACCCCCCCCTCCCCTCTCCAAGTTTGTAAAGTTCCTTTCTATTCATCTCCCACTGGTGATGTCCATACCTGGGTTTCTTCTTGTTCCCACCTAGATGCCTGATTACAGCATCATCATTCCCACCATCTCCCACTGGTGATGTCCATACCTGAGTTTCTTCTTGTTCCCACCTAGATGCCTGATTCCACCATCATCATTCACACCATCTCCCAACAAGGCTTTCCTTCTTTTCCACCCCACCAACTCCTGTCAGACTTTCCATCATATCATGTGGCTTGGTATGCCCCTCATCTCTCCTCATTTGCATCCAACTTTCAGTCAGCACTCTGATTGGAGCTCTTGTGATCATTTTCAGGCTGTGTATCATTAATTGATTCCGGTGTCATGGCGGCTTCGTGTAGTCGATTTTTATAATTCGGCTCTTGCTGATATATTTAAATGATTTACGCGACAGTCTAGTTGTGAAATTATGTGTTGCTATTCTCCCGTTTGGTGTATGTTTTACTTCTAACGTGGGGATGGACTGTGATTGCCGATATTTAAGTGGAATATGATTTATTCTTCTTTGTGTTGTGTGTTCGCGGTTCGATAGGCAAGCACATGGTTTGACAAAAATGTCAACGGAAAAACGGGTATGTTCAACCCTTATGTGAAAAATCTGTGACGGTGGATGGAGGCGGAGGAATCAAGAATGATCAACGGCCCAGAAAGCGAAAACAGCAAAGTGTGTGGTACAGAAAAGGCATGTTCAGAACACGAAAGACGAACATGGCTGACCACCGTGAAAGAGATTGGAGCCTCATCACGTACCAGTCCAGAGGAAGCCATGGAGAGTCGGAGAAATTCGAACTTATGTTGGAGGAAAGATCTTAAAATAAATACTTGGAATGTTAGGACTCTATATCAACAAGGGAAATTGGAAAATCTAATTCAAGAAGCAGAACGAATAAATATAGATATTTTAGGCATATCAGAGACTAGATGGAAGGAATGTGGGTACATTGAAGACGAAAAATATACATTTATATACTCAGGAAACACAACAGAACATCAAAGGGGGGTATGAATACTGATAAAAAGAGAGCTACAAAAATATATAAGTACCCACTGGACATACAGTGATAGGATTATACTACTCAAGTTGAAAGCAAAACCATTCGACATAGCAATAATACAGACATATGCACCTACTCAAGTTGAAAGCAAAACCATTCGACATAGCAATAATACAGACATATGCACCTACTCAAGACTACACAGATGAACAAATAGAGGCATACTATGAAGACCTAAATAAAGTTATGAAGCAAGTGAAATCTTCAGACATCTTGATTGTAATGGGTGACATGAACGCTAAAGTAGGAAAAGGTAGATATAAGACAATTATAGGAAATCATGGTTTAGGAAAAAGAAATGACAGAGGAGAAAGATTAATACAATTCTGTGAAGAAAACAGGCTGATAATATGTAACACCTACTTTGAGCAAGAGAAAAGGAAACTATACACATGGAAAAGCCCTGGAGATAGGAAGAGGAATCAAATAGATTACATAATGATAAAAGAAAGGTTCCGTAACAGCGTAAAGAAAGCCAAAACCTACCCAGGAGCAGATATTAATTCTGATCACAATCCTGTAATGATTAAAATGAAAATCAAACTAAAGAGAAACAAGCAAAAATCTGATTCATCAACAAATCCACTCGACATAACAGCTTTAAATCAAAAAGATATTAAAGATACCTATACAATACAAGTAAAGAACACATACCAGAAGCTGCTAGAGGAAGGAATTGAACAATACAGAAGAGAAAATCCTGATGAAAAAGTAACAACCAAATGGCAATGCATAAAGAAAAGCATACAAAAAGCCTGCGACACCTTACCCAAAAGAGAAAAGAACAAAAAACAAAAATGGATAACTAACACCATCTTAGAAAAAATGGAAGAAAGGAGACAAGCGAAGAACACTGCCCAATACAATAAAATAGATAATGAGATACGCAAATGTGCAAAAAGGCAAAAGAAGACTGGCTCAGCCAAAAATGTAGAGAAATAGAAACTATGGAAAGCAAACAAGACCTAAGAGGAATGCACACAGAAATAAAGAGAATGACTAATAAAAATAAAAAAGCCACAGAAGGTGGATGCATTGCAGACAAAAAAGGAAAAATGCTAACAGACAATAAGGATATCATAGATAGATGGCAGGAATATATAACAGAACTATTTCATGATCAAAGGGACAAGAAACCAGTTATAAAATGTACATCAGGCTATAAAATCTTAAAATCTGAGGTGGAAAAAGCTATAAAAACAATGAAAAGGGGAAAAGCAGCAGGACCTGAAAGCATACAGATTGAGATGATACAGGCACTTGAAGATTTTGGCATTGAAGTGATTACAGACATATGCAACGACATATACCACACAGGATACATACCAAATGAACTAAAAACATCAACTTTCATTGCATTGCCTAAAAGAATGGTGCAGTTGAATGCAGTGACTTTAGAACAATAAGCCTAATGAGCCATGTTACAAAAATCTTGCTAAAAGTTATACAAGGAAGGATTCAGAATAAAATCAATACTGAATTAGATGAGCAGCAATTTGGATTTAGGAAAAATAGCGGGACAAAAGAAGCCATATTCTGCATGAGAACATTAATCGAAAAATACACAGAAGTAAACAAACCAATATATGCCTGCTTCATAGACTACACCAAAGCTTTTGATAGAGTACACCACAAACAACTTATAGAATGCCTAAAAGAGATACATCTAGATGACATGGATATACGACTAATATGCAATCTATACTGGGAGCAAACAGCAATAATAAAATATAACAAAGAGTTCTCTACACCCATTGATATAAAAAGAGGAGTAAGACAAGGATGCATCCTATCACCAAGCTTGTTCAATCTATACACTGAGCAAATCTTTAAAAACATCTCAGAGATGCCAGGCCTACAAATTAATGGAAAGATAATCAATAACCTAAGATATGCTGACGATACTGTACTACTAGCAGAAAATCCTAAAGACCTACAACAATTACTTAATGAAATAAACACGACAAGCAAAAAATATGGACTAGATATGAATATCAAAAAGACTAAAACTATGATCATAAACAAAGAAAATACTCAAAACCCACAAGTGGATATCAAAATTGAAGGAATAGACCTGGAGACAGTTCAGAACTATAACTACCTTGGACATACTATAACCAGTGATGGAAAATGTACAACTGAAATTAACAAAAGAATAGGAATGGCAAAAAGTAATTTTAATGTCATGAAGGACATACTAACATCAAAACAAATAACACCAGAGCTAAAACTAAGAATAGCAAAATGTTACATCTTCTCAATATTCCTATATGGTGCTGAAACATGGACATTAGACAAGAAAACAGAACAGAGAATTGAAGCCTTTGAAATGTGGATATATAGAAGAATAGGTAGAATTGGATGGAAGGAAAAGAAAACAAACGACAAAGTCTTAAAACAACTAAAAATGAAAAGAGAACTTCTGAACACAATTAGAACAAGACAAATGCAATTCTTAGGCCATGTTAAAAGACACAACAGCCTACTAAAAGTCATCCTGGAGGGGAAAATACAAGGTAAAAGAGGCAGAGGCAGACCAAGATTAACATGGACGAGTAACATCAAAAGATGGACAAATCAACCGATGACAACCTGCACCATCAAAGCAAGAGATAGAGCAGAATGGCGCTCCATGGTAGCCAACCTTCGTTGCGGAGACGGCACTCAATGATGAATGATGTATCATTAAATTTTGTTAATTAATTATTTTACTTGTAATATAGTATGCTTCCCTTTTGGTTGTCTTCTCATTTCATTTTTTCCCTCCTTGATCTATTAGTTCTGGTCATTTTAGAATGTGCAGCAGAGTTTATCTTCATTGTCTGGTTGTCTTTTCTTCCTTTTGAATTTATCTTAATTTTGTTGTTTGCATTGTTCTTGTTTTCAGAAGAAGGCTGGATGCAGGCCGAAACATTATTTTGTTTTGTCCTTTTTTTTTTCTAAATTTCACCATAGCTTGTAGGAGTGTGGGAGCTGCAATAGCTCAGTGGTTAGTGAACTGGACTACAAGGGGCAGGGTTCGATCCCAACCGACGGCTTCTGGGTTCACCCAGCGTTTAATGGGTACCGGATTTTTTTCTGGGAAAGTGAAGCGGCATGGGCGTAATACCGACCACATTACCCTAAAAAATCATGGTCTGTAAAATTTATGGTCACTAACACCATATTCCCTATACGCCACTGGGCGTGACGGGGGATACTTTACTTTTTTTTTTTTTTGTAGGCGTGTACGTTATACCCCACCATTTGCTCCTTGCTACCAGTTTTGCCGCAGCACTGCAATTATTTGCCTGTTCCCTGAATTGAAATATCATAGATGCTGAGTTGCTGATCAAGAAATCATCCCAACAAATGTGGCTACATTTAATGAGGATGATGGAAGTTGCTGACAGCAGCTAAGAACAATGTTTCGATGAGTTATCTCCAGTTTGTGTCTCCAGGTGGAGGACGTGCTAGCGGGGGACCTTGTTGCTGCTCTCAACAAGTACAACACTACCTGCTACCAGGAGCAGATAGATTACATGCAGACACAGGTGAACATTGCTATGTAACTCTAGTTGTGTGTTCTTCATGTTTTGAAGGGTGACTAGAAGTATCTTAGCACTTAATAGATGTCATGCCACAGAAATAACAATGCTAAGTTGTTACGGACCCATTTCCAACACAAATTTTTACATTCTGCACACATGTAACTATAGATGTACTATTTTCATTGTTCTCTCATGTGTTAGGTATCAAAATGTTCAGGAGTTACAGCCCTTTGTGTTTACATTAGTGTAAGATGTTTGTAGAAAGAAGTTCGCAGGCAAAATGAGCTGAAAAGAGGGAAAAGAAAAAGAAAACAAAATAATAAAAGGGAAGAAAACAAATTGTCTTACTGGTCTCTTGAGAGCAAACCCAATAAATGAATATGCATACGTTTCCATGCATAGTATGTCCATATGTAGACAAATCAGGATATTCTGGGAGGGGACACATGGCAGCACACTGACAGTAAAGTCCAACTCCTGGCCTGCACATGGCAGCACACTGACAGTAAAGTCCAGCTCCTGGCCTGTACATGGCAGCACATTGACAGTAAAGTCCAGCTCCTGGCCTGTACATGGCAGCACACTGACAGTAAAGTCCAGCTCCTGGCCTGTACATGGCAGCACACTGACAGTAAAGTCCAGCTCCTGGCCTGCACATGGCAGCACACTGACAGTAAAGTCCAGCTCCTGGCCAGCACATGGCAGCACACTGACAGTAAAGTCCAGCTCCTGGCCTGTACATGGCAGCACACTGACAGTAAAGTCCAACTCCTGGCCTGCACATGGCAGCACACTGACAGTAAAGTCCAGCTCCTAGCCTGCACATGGCAGCACACTGACAGTAAAGTCCAACTCCTGGCCTGCACATGGCAGCACACTGACAGTAAAGTCCAACTCCTGGCCTGTACATGGCAGTACACTGACAGTAAAGTCCAACTCCTGGCCTGTACATGGCAGCACACTGACAGTATAGTCCAACTCCTGGACTGTTATTTATTTGGTTACGGAAGGCCTCGGTATCACCGCAAACGAATTAAAATCCATAATTGCTCAACCTCCCGTGCAAGTGTAAACATCCGAATTAATATCTCATCTCCCAAGCAAAGAAAGGTAGCTGTAGTCCCCATCATAGTAGTCTCAGCACACGCCAAAAGACATAAGGCGAAACCGTGCAGAAAGTGAACACAGCCAACTGTTCCCTGTCATACGATATCATTCATCGTAAACTATTGGAATATCGAAACATGATCAAAACGGATGAGACACACAGCTCTTAACTCAGTAGCTCCTGCAACAAGCCGGACTTGGAATATGAGGAAACTGCAACAAGGAACACTTTTCATGCATAGCCTTCAATTGTTCCTGCCGCCTATCCACCATATACTGGAAAAATGTTTTGTAACAAAAATTACAGGCCATCCTGGCCTGTACATGGCAGCAATGTTTTTTTAAGCATAAGGAGGAGGCTAGTTTCTGGTGCCTTCAAACCAGATTACTACAGTTGGGTGAGATTGACAGTCTTGGTTGACAGCTCATCTGGGAGGAGAATTCTGACTTATACCTACCTGCTGCCTTGTAGGACAAACCCTGTTTAGGGATCAGTGACCAGTGCAGTCAACTACAGACAGATTCCATGTCAGGCAAAGGGAAACAAGCGTTGTATTTGCTAAGAAAGTGTGATGGAAGTTCTCTGTTTACAAATGATTAGTTCTCTGTTATCAAATGATTGGTTGCCTGATATAAAGTGATTAATTCCCTGTTATCAAATGGTTTGTTCCATTATCACATGATTAGTTCCCTGTTATTAAATGATTGGCTCTGTTATCACATGTTTAGTTCCCTGTTATCACATTAGTTCCATTATCACATAATTAGTTCCCTGTTATTAAATGATTGGTTCTGTTATCACATGATTAGTTCCCTGTTATCACATGATTATTTCCCTGTTATCACATGATTAGTTTTCTGTTATTAAATTATTGGTTCCCTGTAGACAAATAAGTGTAGTACCCTTTCATAAAATGATCAGTTTTACAGTGGATCATTTCATTGACATATTCCTGTTGTCTGGTCTCACTGTTTTGTTGATTGTTCTGTGTTCAGTATGAGTGCTGTGGCGTGTTCAGTGCATCCGACTGGGAACATTCAACATCCTGGACACAGGCTCACACAGACACAGTGCCTACATCCTGCTGCAACACAACCCTCAGTTTGGCCTGCAATGCCACCATTAACTCTGGCAACATTTATGAGAAGGTTAGTCATGCCTGATTCCAGAATTGTTTTTTTCATTTGGAGACATTTGAATTACAACTTTTTTTACCTTATAATGCACGCCTGTTTGGGAGACAATTCTTTAGCTGAAATTATCTAAGTTACGATGATGCAAATGAGACTCTAAAATGATGCAAGTGAAGCCCTTCCCCTGACAACAATTCTGATGTTCTAACCTACATTCGAGATTGCTGTCTACTCAGCTTTCATGATCTTTTTCCGCCTATCTGCTATAAAAATAGTTATTGTTTGTGTAATGCCGTCGACATTGTGGTGTCTGTTTGAGTTCATCTTGAAAATTTGCTAAAATAACACTTGTCCGATTAGCCCAGTGCTTATGACTGTCACTTTTACCGGACACAGAGACCACAAAAAATATAGTTCAACTTTGAAGACAAATTTAATAAAATTGAATGGTCAAAAAATTCCGACTGTCGCTTTTACCGGACGCAGAGACGACAAAAATATAGCTCAACTTCGAAGACAAATTTAACAAGATTGAATGGTCAAAAAATTCCGACTGTCGCTTTTACCGGACGCAGAGACCACAAAAATATAGCTCAACTTCGAAGACAAATTCAACAAGATTGAATGGTCAAAAAATTATGACTTTCACTTTTACTCACATGATTGGTTAATTATATTTTTGTATAAACAAATTTAGGTGCTTCACTGTTAATATGAAAGAGTAAATGTCGTGAATTAAGCGGACCCTAAAATATGATTAAATACCTTATGGTCACTGGCACAGCGAGCACAAAAACATAGACCTACTCCAAATACAAATAAAATAAAAATGAAACAGTCAAAAAAATAATGACTTTCACTTTTCCTCACAGAAATTATGAAACACATAATGCATAAACACATATAGGTGTTCAATGTTAATAAGAGAGATTAAATGTTGTGAATTAGGTGGATCGTAACATAAAATATATAGTCATGGTGTAATTTTTCTGGGAGTGACGGGCTAGATAAACATTCTGGTCAGACTTCGCTGGAGGGAATTCTGTATTTTTGATGTCATGGCAGCATGAAACTAAGATGAGCAGGTGTTCACATGTGGCTGACTAACTGTAGCTGATATTACTGATTATTAACTAATATTCTTGACTTGTTTGTATCACTGATTTGCAATGATAAACTATATGTGATCCTGAGTGTATGGCTATATACACATACTACCTATGTTAATATTATAACTGATAATTTTGTAACTAATATTATGTTTATTATTGACTTTCCCACTCATACTCATTATACCAAAATCTGTAATTATATAATGGCTGAATTTCTTGTTGATATTCATGAGATTCTATTCATTATTATTACTAGTTAATGGTTGACTTTCTTGTTGATATTCATAACTGCAATTCTAGTCAATATTTGTAACTAGTTAATGGTTGACTTTCTTGTTGATATTCATAACTGAAATTCTAGTCAATATTTGTAACTAGTTAATGGTTGACTTTCTTGTTGATATTCATAACTGAGATTCTAGTCAATATTTGTAACTAGTTAATGGTTGACTTTCTTGTTGATATTCATAACTGAGATTCTAGTCAATATTTGTAACTAGTTAATGGTTGACTTTCTCACTGATATTCATGAGATTCTAGTCAATATTTGTAACTAGTTAATGGTTGACTTTCTTGTTGATATTCATGAGATTCTAGTCAATATTTGTAACTAGTTAATGGTTGACTTTCTTGTTGATATTCATGAGATTCTAGTCAATATTTGTAACTAGTTAATGGTTGACTTTCTCACTGATATTCATGAGATTCTAGTCAATATTTGTAACTAGTTAATGGTTGACTTTCTTGTTGATATTCATGAGATTCTAGTCAATATTTGTAACTAGTTAATGATTGACTTTCTCACTGATATTCATGAGATTCTAGTCAATATTTGTAACTAGTTAATGGTTGACTTTCTTGTTGATATTCATGAGATTCTAGTCAATATTTGTAACTAGTTAATGGTTGACTTTCTCACTGATATTCATGTAATTCTAGTCAATATTTGTAACTAGTTAATGGTTGACTTTCTCACTGATATTCATGAGATTCTAGTCAATATTTGTAACTAGTTAATGGTTGACTTTCTTGTTGATATTCATGAGATTCTAGTCAATATTTGTAACTAGTTAATGGTTGACTTTCTTGTTGATATTCATGAGATTCTAGTCAATATTTGTAACTAGTTAATGGTTGACTTTCTTGTTGATATTTAAGAGATTCTAGTCAATATTTGTAACTAGTTAATGGTTGACTTTCTTGTTGATATTCATGAGATTTTAGTCAATATTTGTAACTAGTTAATGGTTGACTTTCTTGTTGATATTCATAACTGAGATTCTAGTCAATATTTGTAACTAGTTAATGGTTGACTTTCTCACTGATATTCATGAGATTCTAGTCAATATTTGTAACTAGTTAATGGTTGACTTTCTTGTTGATATTCATGAGATTCTAGTCAATATTTGTAACTAGTTAATGATTGACTTTCTCACTGATATTCATGAGATTCTAGTCAATATTTGTAACTAGTTAATGGTTGACTTTCTTGTTGATATTCATGAGATTCTAGTCAATATTTGTAACTAGTTAATGGTTGACTTTCTCACTGATATTCATGTAATTCTAGTCAATATTTGTAACTAGTTAATGGTTGACTTTCTCACTGATATTCATGAGATTCTAGTCAATATTTGTAACTAGTTAATGGTTGACTTTCTTGTTGATATTCATGAGATTCTAGTCAATATTTGTAACTAGTTAATGGTTGACTTTCTTGTTGATATTCATGAGATTCTAGTCAATATTTGTAACTAGTTAATGGTTGACTTTCTTGTTGATATTTAAGAGATTCTAGTCAATATTTGTAACTAGTTAATGGTTGACTTTCTTGTTGATATTCATGAGATTTTAGTCAATATTTGTAACTAGTTAATGGTTGACTTTCTTGTTGATATTCATAACTGAGATTCTAGTCAATATTTGTAACTAGTTAATGGTTGACTTTCTCACTGATATTCATGAGATTCTAGTCAATATTTGTAACTAGTTAATGGTTGACTTTCTCAGTAATATTCAAGAGATTCTAGTCAATATTTGTAACTAGTTAATGGTTGACTTTCTTGTTGATAATTATAACTGAAATTCTAGTCAATATTTGTAACTAGTTAATGGTTGACTTTCTTGTTGATATTCATGAGATTCTAGTCAATATTTGTAACTAGTTAATGGTTGACTTTCTTGTTGATATTCATGAGATTCTAGTCAATATTTGTAACTAGTTAATGATTGACTTTCTCACTGATATTCATGAGATTCTAGTCAATATTTGTAACTAGTTAATGGTTGACTTTCTTGTTGATATTCATGAGATTCTAGTCAATATTTGTAACTAGTTAATGGTTGACTTTCTCACTGATATTCGTGTAATTCTATTCAATATTTGTAACTAGTTAATGGTTGACTTTCTCACTGATATTCATGAGATTCTAGTCAATATTTGTAACTAGTTAATGGTTGACTTTCTTGTTGATATTCATGAGATTCTAGTCAATATTTGTAACTAGTTAATGGTTGACTTTCTTGTTGATATTCATGAGATTCTAGTCAATATTTGTAACTAGTTAATGGTTGACTTTCTTGTTGATATTCAAGAGATTCTAGTCAATATTTGTAACTAGTTAATGGTTGACTTTCTTGTTGATATTCATGAGATTCTAGTCAATATTTGTAACTAGTTAATGGTTGACTTTCTTGTTGATATTCATAACTGAGATTCTAGTCAATATTTGTAACTAGTTAATGGTTGACTTTCTCACTGATATTCATGAGATTCTAGTCAATATTTGTAACTAGTTAATGGTTGACTTTCTCACTGATATTCAAGAGATTGTAGTCAATATTTGTAACTAGTTAATGGTTGACTTTCTCACTGATATTCATGGTTTATTTCCGTGACTGATATTTTATTTATGGCTGACTTTCCTGTGTCTATTGACCTTTCGAGCCGTAACCGGCCCATAGGGCGTAGACCAAGATACACCTTCTCCTATATGAATTTTTGTTCTAGCAGTTTTCTTTTAAAGATATTTTATCAAATCTCGCCATCTGTCTCTGTTCTGTGCAAGCAGTTCTATCTCATTGAGGGAGCCGATTCCTGCTGCTCTTGCCTCTCTCATCAATGTTCTTCTCAGTGTCTCCCTGGGTCTTCCTCTTTTTCTTTTACCTGTTGTTTCCCATATGAGGGCTTGCTTTGCTATTCGATTATTATCTCTTCTCATCACATGTCCAACGTATGACCATCGTCTTTTCTTTATTACTGAAGATATTAGTGGTTGATTGGCGATTTCTCTAATTTCCTCATTTGTTTTGAATTCGTTCCATTCTATACCAAGTATTTTCCTTAGACATTTATTTTCGAATGCGTTCAACTTTGTTTCTATATCTCTTGTTGTTTTCCAGCTTTCACACGCATACGTAAGGGTTGATAGTACATTTGATTTGAATAGCCTAAGTTTTGTGTTTGTGCTAATGAGTTTTGATTTCCACAACTTTTCAAGGCTTCTGAAAGACATTGCTGCTTTAGCCAGTCTGATTCTAATTTCTTTGCTCGTATCCCCTTCTCGATCAATGTGACTTCCAAGATAGATGAAGTGATCGATCTCTTCTACTGGTTTGTTTTCCATGTATATTTTGTCACTTGTTGGAATTAAACTTTTCATGACTTTAGTCTTTTCATGATTGACCTCAAGCCCAATTTTGCTGGCTATTGATGATAGTTCATTTGTGTTTTCCTGCATCGTTTTTATCTGATTGCTGATGAGAACTATGTCATCAGCAAAGTCCAGGTCCTCCAAATGGTCTCCTTGTATCCATTCGATGCCTTTATTACCAGTGCAGCATTTCTTCATTATGAAGTCCATAACAATTCCAAATAACAAGGGCGATAAAATACATCCTTGTTTAACCCCAGTTTCTATTGGGAAACATTCGCTCAGTCCTTCCTCTGTTCGAACTGCACATGTGTAACCATCATACATGTCTTTGATAATATTTATGATTTTTGATGGTAAGCCATATTGCTTCAGAATTTTCCACAAAGAATCTCTATGAATACTATCAAATGCTTTTTTGAAGTCGATGAAGTTAAGTACAAAAGGTTTTTGCTTTTCAATGTGTTCCTCCAATATAAGTCGTAGAGTGAAAATGTGGTCAAGACAGCTTCTCCCTTTTCTAAACCCAGCCTGTTCTTCACGCATTACTGTATCTATTGAATCCTTTATTCTATTTAGGATGATTTTACAGAATAATTTTGAGGCAACTGACAAAAGTGTCACGCCTCTCCAATTGTTACAATCTCTAAGATTGCCCTTTTTTGGGATCTTAACAATGATTCCTTTTTTCCATTTATGAGGCGTCTTCTCTGTTTTCCAAATGATGTTGAACATTTTTTGGAGATGTATTAAATTATGGCTATCAATTGCCTTGAGGATCTCAGCTGTTAACTTATCCTCTCCAGCAGCCTTGTTATTGGTCATTAGCTTTAAGGTGGTTTCTATTTCACTCAAGGTGAAGTCATCTAAATTTACATCTAATTCTGCTGCTGGTGTTTCAGCTTCAAAATCTATTAAACTGTGAGGTAGTGGACGGTTAAGAATTTCTTTGAAGTGTTCCGCCCAACGGGCTTTTATGTCTGCGCTTGTTGTTAGCATTAATCCAGATTTGTCTAGAATTGGTGTTCCACTGGATGTATAGGTGTTTGTCAGCATCTTTTGTACAGTATAAAGAGTTCTGCTGTCTCCTGTAATTGCAGCTGTCTCTGCTTTCTCTGCCAAGTTGTCTATATAAGCTCTTGTATCTCTTCTTGCCGAACTTTTCACTTTGTTGTCTAATTCTTTGTATGTTGCTTTTGCCAGAACCTTTCCAAGATCTGTCTTTACATTAGTCATGGCTCTCTTCGCTTCTCTTCTTTCTTTGATGTATTTCCATGTGGTGTCTGAGATCCATGATTTCCTGTGTAATAGTTCAAATATTCTTGCTTTTGATCCCACAGGGTTGCCTGTACCAGATGAGCGATCAGTTCAGCAAGAACCTCATTAACTTGGCCCTTCCAGCCATTTTCTTGATGTGTGTGCAGGTAAAGGCTTCTGTAGCTGCCCTCTGCCTTGTGGGTGTCATTGACTTGTCTTGTTATAAAGTACTAAACCGTGGATTACGATTTTTACCTGAGAACTTGTTATATTTGGTAGTGAAAATTACTACCACAATTGCAACATTAAGACGACAGGCCCTTTTTGGAATCCCTAAGCAAAAAAAAAAGAGGAAACCCAAAATATTCTTGGAGAAGACAGATAGAAGCAGAGATGAAGATGATGGAGAAGACATGGAATGATCTTAAAAGAATGGCAAGGAACAGAACGGCGGCTTGGAAAGTATTTGTTGAAGACCTACACTGTGTGTAATGACTGACCATGATTTATTACATTCTATAATGTGTATCTAGTGTAATGACTGATAATGATTTGTTTTAGTCTATAAGGTGACGTGTGTAATGACTGACCATAATTTGTTACAGTCTATACGGTGAGCCGTGTGTTACCGGGGCCTCATTATGAGGGAGGTAAAGAATAGTGATACTGTGACCTTCCAGGCATGTCGTAAGAGGCGACTAAGGAGGTTAATCGATGGCTTGACAAGCTGTCATTGTAAAAAGTATTGTTATGGAAACAGCGCCATAGATTTTAGAGCAGTGATCTCTGCAATATGTGCCATTTTGGTACGCACGGTTTCTGTTTTTGAGATTGTGGTTCTGCCCTAGGTGCCGTCTTCGCTCGAAAGGACAATAGATAGATAGATAAGGTGACTTGTGTAATGACTGACAATAATTTGTTACAGTCTATAAGGTGACTTGTGTAATGACTGACCATGATTTGTTAGTCTATAAGGTGACGTTTGTAATGACTGACCATGATTTGTTAGTCTATAAGGTGGCTTGTGTAATGACTGTCCATGATTTGTAGGTGAAAGGTGACTTGTGTAATGACCGACCATGATTTGTTACAGTCTATAAGGTCATAACCAGGAGTGAAAATCAGCAGGAACATTGTACCTGGACATGATGACAGATTTCTTTCATGACTGACAGTGTCAGAGATGTAGGTCATCGGGCACCGGTGTTTTCTTGCCATTTTAATAATGGATACATTTTCAATCGCACATTAATTTGTACCATGTTGTGTTATTGTATATAATGCTACATCAAAGTATATCACGTTGTGTCCATGTATATCATCATGTCTATGTATATCATGTTGTGTCCATGTATATCATGCTGTGTCCATGTATATCATGCTGTGTCCATGTATATCAGGTGTAACTGGTTCAAGATATTTCCTTCTTTCAGATCCTGGCTGTCTTCAGTACCTGCATCTTGGTGTGCAGAACTAGGTCAGAGCATCATCACTATGAGTCCTTGATAGAGGAGATTGGTGGAGGCTTGAGAATCTAGAGTCTGACTCAACTGTGGTGTCTATCTGTGGTCTGACTCAAGTGATGTGTCTATCTGTGGTATGACTCAACTGTGGTATCTATCCGAGGCCTGACTCAACTATTGTGTCAAGATCTTAGAGATGGCGAAGGCCATTTCTAGCTCAGTAGTTCTTAGTCTGAATGGACAGTGTTTTTTTTTCTTCATTTTAAAGTTGTGTACATGAGAGATTGAACTGTTGTATAGTTGTGTACATGAGAGATTGAACTGTTGTATAGTGAAGTTGTGTACATGAGATTGAGCTGTTGTATAGTAAAGTTGTGTACATGAGATTGAACTGTTTCCTACATTATCAAGTGATATTATATTCAGATGGTGTGCACACAATCTCACCTACACCCTTGTATTTATATGCATGCACACAAATGGTGGAGCATATCTCTGTGGTATCCGGAACATCCGCATTTGTGTTTTTCTATGGTCATGTGAATGTACTGGGCTTCTATGAGCTTTTGTGATGTGTTTGTATAGTTTGTGGGCAGCCTGTGTTTGTATAGTCAGTTTGTGAGCAGCCTGTGTTTGTATAGTTATTATGAAAAGTTGTACACTTTGGTGGTCCCACAGAGACATGGGCAGCACAAATAATCTGAAATACGGTTTTCTGATGGACAATATGTCTGGTGGTGGCTAATTGTATGTTTGACTTGTTGCCACCACACTCAACCATTGCTCAGATATAACTTCATGAATGTTAATTATTTCAGTTGGAGGGTTTGTGGTCTGGACGTAAGAAGGGGCAGGAAGGTCCTGGGTTCGAATCCAGCCAGGGGAGGTGGACATTTTGTTGTTTGAATCAGTGGATTTTTCTTGACTATACCCTCCCCTAGTCTTTGAGATCAGCTGTCTGATGTAGGCAAATCAATAGGAGGTCCCGTGTGCACATTAGGGAAATATTGACTTTTAATAATTGAAAATAGGGGAGCAAATATGACCATTGCAAGGACAAAAATAGTGAAGAGATAAGAAAATCAACTCAATTACTCCCTCTCTCTCCATTCTCAAGGTTTCCTCCAAATACTTTGTGCAGTAAAGCTGAAACCATTTTTATTAGTCTTGGTAGGGTGCAATGGCACTCTGGAGAGCAGATCTGAGCACTATAAGCTTGTCCGATGATCTGGCGACTTAACTAATATACCGTTTTATTTATAGCATTAGTCATGTTGAAGGCCAATAACTCAGCTGCTACTTTACTAGTTTCTGTTAAAACATATATTGCTGATAGTTGAAGGCCAATAACTCAGCTGCTACTTTACTAGTTTCTGTTAAAACATACATTACTGATAGTCCACCAAATGTTCTACCATATCCTATTAGAACTCATGTACCAGCTTTATTTATAACTTAATTGTCCATGATTGACTTGTGTGTATGATATCTTATATGCATGGTACTTTCAGTGGGAAACCAGATCTGATTTTGTTGGCAGAGTATTTATTGCAAGTTCTGAAATATCATCAGTGTTCAACTTAGTGTTCAACTTAGTCCTGCTCTAGGTCAGTGCACAAACACCAGCCAGCGTGTTGATACCACAGGAAAAGAATTCATCTGGGCTGATGCATAGCAATGCTTGGGTGGCCATTTGCACACTTTGAGGAAGTTCACTTCACCAAAAATATGATGGACTGATCCAACATCAATGTCCAATAGTGATGACACCTCCCTCACTGTGATGGACTGATCCAACATCAATGTCCAATAGTGATGACACCTCCCTCACTGTGATGGACTGATCCAACATCAATGTCCAATAGTGATGTCACCTCCCTCACTGTGATGGACTGATCCAACATCAATGTCCAATAGTGATGTCACCTCCCTCACTGTGATGGACTGATCCAACATCAATGTCCAATAGTGATGTCACCTCCCTCACTGTGATGGACTGATCCAACACTAATGTCCAATAGTGATGACACCTCCCTCACTGTGATGGACTGATCCAACACTAATGTCCAATAGTGATGACACCTCCCTCACTGTGATGGACTGATCCAACACTAATGTCCAATAGTGATGACACCTCCCTCACTGTGATGGACTGATCCAACATCAATGTCCAATAGTGATGTCACCTCCCTCACTGTGATGGACTGATCCAACATCAATGTCCAATAGTGATGTCACCTCCCTCACTGTGATGGACTGATCCAACACTAATGTCCAATAGTGATGACACCTCCCTCACTGTGATGGACTGATCCAACACTAATGTCCAATAGTGATGACACCTCCCTCACTGTGATGGACTGATCCAACACTAATGTCCAATAGTGATGACACCTCCCTCACTGTGATGGACTGATCCAACATCAATGTCCAATAGTGATGACACCTCCCTCACTGTGATGGACTGATCCAACATCAATGTCCAATAGTGATGACACCTCCCTCACTGTGATGGACTGATCCAACATCAATGTCCAATAGTGATGTCACCTCCCTCACTGTGATGGACTGATCCAACATCAATGTCCAATAGTGATGTCACCTCCCTCACTGTGATGGACTGATCCAACATCAATGTCCAATAGTGATGTCAACTCCCTCACTGTGATGGACTGATCCAACATCAATGTCCAATAGTGATGTCAACTCCCTCACTGTGATGGACTGATCCAACACTAATGTCCAATAGTGATGACACCTCCCTCACTGTGATGGACTGATCCAACACTAATGTCCAATAGTGATGACACCTCCCTCACTGTGATGGACTGATCCAACACTAATGTCCAATAGTGATGACACCTCCCTCACTGTGATGGACTGATCCAACATCAATGTCCAATAGTGATGTCACCTCCCTCACTGTGATGGACTGATCCAACATCAATGTCCAATAGTGATGTCACCTCCCTCACTGTGATGGACTGATCCAACACTAATGTTCAATAGTGATGACACCTCCCTCACTGTGATGGACTGATCCAACACTAATGTCCAATAGTGATGACACCTCCCTCACTGTGATGGACTGATCCAACACTAATGTCCAATAGTGATGACACCTCCCTCACTGTGATGGACTGATCCAACATCAATGTCCAATAGTGATGACACCTCCCTCACTGTGATGGACTGATCCAACACTAATGTCCAATAGTGATGACACCTCCCTCACTGTGATGGACTGATCCAACACTAATGTCCAATAGTGATGACACCTCCCTCACTGTGATGGACTGATCCAACACTAATGTCCAATAGTGATGACACCTCCCTCACTGTGATGGACTGATCCAACACTAATGTCCAATAGTGATGTCACCTCCCTCACTGTGATGGACTGATCCAACACTAATGTCCAATAGTGATGACACCTCCCTCACTGTGATGGACTGATCCAACATCAATGTCCAATAGTGATGACACCTCCCTCACTGTGATGGACTGATCCAACACTAATGTCCAATAGTGATGACACCTCCCTCACTGTGATGGACTGATCCAACACTAATGTCCAATAGTGATGTCACCTCCCTCACTGTGATGGACTGATCCAACATCGATGTCCAATAGTGATGTCACCTCCCTCACTGTGATGGACTGATCCAACACTAATGTCCAATAGTGATGACACCTCCCTCACTGTGATGGACTGATCCAACACTAATGTCCAATAGTGATGTCACCTCCCTCACTGTGATGGACTGATCCAACACTAATGTCCAATAGTGATGTCACCTCCCTCACTGTGATGGACTGATCCAACATCAATGTCCAATAGTGATGTCACCTCCCTCACTGTGATGGACTGATCCAACACTAATGTCCAATAGTGATGTCACCTCCCTCACTGTGATGGACTGATCCAACACTAATGTCCAATAGTGATGACACCTCCCTCACTGTGATGGACTGATCCAACACTAATGTCCAATAGTGATGACACCTCCCTCACTGTGATGGACTGATCCAACACTAATGTCCAATAGTGATGACACCTCCCTCACTGTGATGGACTGATCCAACACTAATGTCCAATAGTGATGTCACCTCCCTCACTGTGATGGACTGATCCAACACTAATGTCCAATAGTGATGACACCTCCCTCACTGTGATGGACTGATCCAACATCAATGTCCAATAGTGATGACACCTCCCTCACTGTGATGGACTGATCCAACACTAATGTCCAATAGTGATGACACCTCCCTCACTGTGATGGACTGATCCAACACTAATGTCCAATAGTGATGTCACCTCCCTCACTGTGATGGACTGATCCAACATCGATGTCCAATAGTGATGTCACCTCCCTCACTGTGATGGACTGATCCAACACTAATGTCCAATAGTGATGACACCTCCCTCACTGTGATGGACTGATCCAACACTAATGTCCAATAGTGATGTCACCTCCCTCACTGTGATGGACTGATCCAACACTAATGTCCAATAGTGATGTCACCTCCCTCACTGTGATGGACTGATCCAACATCAATGTCCAATAGTGATGTCACCTCCCTCACTGTGATGGACTGATCCAACACTAATGTCCAATAGTGATGTCACCTCCCTCACTGTGATGGACTGATCCAACACTAATGTCCAATAGTGATGACACCTCCCTCACTGTGATGGACTGATCCAACACTAATGTCCAATAGTGATGACACCTCCCTCACTGTGATGGACTGATCCAACATCAATGTCCAATAGTGATGTCACCTCCCTCACTGTGATGGACTGATCCAACATCAATGTCCAATAGTGATGTCACCTCCCTCACTGTGATGGACTGATCCAACATCAATGTCCAATAGTGATGTCACCTCCCTCACTGTGATGGACTGATCCAACACTAATGTCCAATAGTGATGACACCTCCCTCACTGTGATGGACTGATCCAACACTAATGTCCAATAGTGATGTCACCTCCCTCACTGTGATGGACTGATCCAACACTAATGTCCAATAGTGATGTCACCTCCCTCACTGTGATGGACTGATCCAACATCAATGTCCAATAGTGATGTCACCTCCCTCACTGTGATGGACTGATCCAACACTAATGTCCAATAGTGATGACACCTCCCTCACTGTGATGGACTGATCCAACACTAATGTCCAATAGTGATGACACCTCCCTCACTGTGATGGACTGATCCAACATCAATGTCCAATAGTGATGTCACCTCCCTCACTGTGATGGACTGATCCAACACTAATGTCCAATAGTGATGACACCTCCCTCACTGTGATGGACTGATCCAACACTAATGTCCAATAGTGATGTCACCTCCCTCACTGTGATGGACTGATCCAACATCAATGTCCAATAGTGATGACACCTCCCTCACTGTGATGGACTGATCCAACACTAATGTCCAATAGTGATGACACCTCCCTCACTGTGATGGACTGATCCAACACTAATGTCCAATAGTGATGACACCTCCCTCACTGTGATGGACTGATCCAACATCAATGTCCAATAGTGATGTCACCTCCCTCACTGTGATGGACTGATCCAACATCAATGTCCAATAGTGATGTCACCTCCCTCACTGTGATGGACTGATCCAACATCAATGTCCAATAGTGATGTCACCTCCCTCACTGTGATGGACTGATCCAACACTAATGTCCAATAGTGATGACACCTCCCTCACTGTGATGGACTGATCCAACACTAATGTCCAATAGTGATGTCACCTCCCTCACTGTGATGGACTGATCCAACACTAATGTCCAATAGTGATGTCACCTCCCTCACTGTGATGGACTGATCCAACATCAATGTCCAATAGTGATGTCACCTCCCTCACTGTGATGGACTGATCCAACACTAATGTCCAATAGTGATGACACCTCCCTCACTGTGATGGACTGATCCAACATCAATGTCCAATAGTGATGACACCTCCCTCACTGTGATGGACTGATCCAACATCAATGTCCAATAGTGATGTCACCTCCCTCACTGTGATGGACTGATCCAACACTAATGTCCAATAGTGATGACACCTCCCTCACTGTGATGGACTGATCCAACACTAATGTCCAATAGTGATGTCACCTCCCTCACTGTGATGGACTGATCCAACACTAATGTCCAATAGTGATGTCACCTCCCTCACTGTGATGGACTGATCCAACATCAATGTCCAATAGTGATGTCACCTCCCTCACTGTGATGGACTGATCCAACACTAATGTCCAATAGTGATGACACCTCCCTCACTGTGATGGACTGATCCAACACTAATGTCCAATAGTGATGACACCTCCCTCACTGTGATGGACTGATCCAACATCAATGTCCAATAGTGATGTCACCTCCCTCACTGTGATGGACTGATCCAACATCAATGTCCAATAGTGATGTCACCTCCCTCACTGTGATGGACTGATCCAACATCAATGTCCAATAGTGATGTCACCTCCCTCACTGTGATGGACTGATCCAACACTAATGTCCAATAGTGATGACACCTCCCTCACTGTGATGGACTGATCCAACACTAATGTCCAATAGTGATGTCACCTCCCTCACTGTGATGGACTGATCCAACACTAATGTCCAATAGTGATGTCACCTCCCTCACTGTGATGGACTGATCCAACATCAATGTCCAATAGTGATGTCACCTCCCTCACTGTGATGGACTGATCCAACACTAATGTCCAATAGTGATGACACCTCCCTCACTGTGATGGACTGATCCAACACTAATGTCCAATAGTGATGACACCTCCCTCACTGTGATGGACTGATCCAACATCAATGTCCAATAGTGATGACACCTCCCTCACTGTGATGGACTGATCCAACACTAATGTCCAATAGTGATGACACCTCCCTCACTGTGATGGACTGATCCAACATCAATGTCCAATAGTGATGTCACCTCCCTCACTGTGATGGACTGATCCAACACTAATGTCCAATAGTGATGACACCTCCCTCACTGTGATGGACTGATCCAACATCAATGTCCAATAGTGATGACACCTCCCTCACTGTGATGGACTGATCCAACATCAATGTCCAATAGTGATGTCACCTCCCTCACTGTGATGGACTGATCCAACACTAATGTCCAATAGTGATGACACCTCCCTCACTGTGATGGACTGATCCAACACTAATGTCCAATAGTGATGTCACCTCCCTCACTGTGATGGACTGATCCAACACTAATGTCCAATAGTGATGTCACCTCCCTCACTGTGATGGACTGATCCAACATCAATGTCCAATAGTGATGTCACCTCCCTCACTGTGATGGACTGATCCAACACTAATGTCCAATAGTGATGACACCTCCCTCACTGTGATGGACTGATCCAACACTAATGTCCAATAGTGATGACACCTCCCTCACTGTGATGGACTGATCCAACATCAATGTCCAATAGTGATGTCACCTCCCTCACTGTGATGGACTGATCCAACATCAATGTCCAATAGTGATGTCACCTCCCTCACTGTGATGGACTGATCCAACACTAATGTCCAATAGTGATGACACCTCCCTCACTGTGATGGACTGATCCAACACTAATGTCCAATAGTGATGTCACCTCCCTCACTGTGATGGACTGATCCAACATCAATGTCCAATAGTGATGTCACCTCCCTCACTGTGATGGACTGATCCAACATCAATGTCCAATAGTGATGTCACCTCCCTCACTGTGATGGACTGATCCAACATCAATGTCCAATAGTGATGACACCTCCCTCACTGTGATGGACTGATCCAACACTAATGTCCAATAGTGATGACACCTCCCTCACTGTGATGGACTGATCCAACACTAATGTCCAATAGTGATGACACCTCCCTCACTGTGATGGACTGATCCAACATCAATGTCCAATAGTGATGACACCTCCCTCACTGTGAGGGACTGATCCAACACTAATGTCCAATAGTGATGACACCTCCCTCACTGTGATGGACTGATCCAACATCAATGTCCAATAGTGATGTCACCTCCCTCACTGTGATGGACTGATCCAACACTAATGTCCAATAGTGATGACACCTCCCTCACTGTGATGGACTGATCCAACATCAATGTCCAATAGTGATGACACCTCCCTCACTGTGATGGACTGATCCAACATCAATGTCCAATAGTGATGTCACCTCCCTCACTGTGATACGATGGACTGATCCAACATCAATGTCCAATAGTGATGACATCTCCCTCACTGTGATGGACTGATCCAACTAATACTAATGTCCAATAGTGATGACACCTCCCTCACTGTGATATGATGGACTGGTCCAACCCTAATGTCCAATAAACTGATCATCAGATGATGAATCTCTCCAGGTTTCATGCCTCCACTAAACAAGAATCTCACATTTCACTGCTCTAGCTTGCTAGAGTGCCACTGTCTTGTCAACTCTCTCCCCAGGTGTCTCTCCATGTTGCAGGTTTGTCAGTGCCAACTGTTAACAACTCAAGGAATACCAACAATATCAGTCCCACAGAAGACCCTTGATACAACTTTTCTGGTTTCTCATATAAAATTCCCTTGTCTGTTGCATCCATTACTATGTGTAGTCATCTATGCACAAATTTCTTCACATCTTGTGTGTAATCGTGTGGTGTTGTTCTGTAGCAATAGCTGATATTGTTTATAAGTGTTTTCATTGTCCCAGGTATTGTTCTTGTAAGAGCAATATCACATGTATTACAAATATATTGTAAGACTGACTTAACATTGGAGTTGAACATTTTTATTTTTGTATTTAACCTAATTTCTTTGGACTTCCATATGTTTCCCAGTGCAACAAATGTTCCTCTTGCTTTTGATATCCTTATTTTGGTGTCATTTTCTGTTCCTCCCTCTTTGTCTATATTACTGCCCAGATATATATATAAGATTGTACGTCTAGTAGAGGTATTTCTTTATTGCCAACTGCATTAATTCTCATAATCTCTATTAATTTTTAGTCCCATTTTTTGGGATCTCTCTTCAAGTATGCTCATTTTATCTTGCATCTGTTGATGACTGTGTGATAGGAGAGCTTTATCATCAGCAAAGTCTAACTCATCAAGTTGTTTGGTCAGTGACCACTGGATTCCATTTCTGTTGTTTTAAGTTATTTTCATAATCCAATCTATGGCCAGTAGAAAGAAAAATGGAGATAGAAGGCCTTACTCCTGTTCTTATTTCAAATGCTTCTGTAAGCTATCCTTCATGCACCATACTACATTTCATTCCTTCATACATTGTTTTTATCAGGTTAATAAACTTTATGGGGATTCCGCAATGACTCAACAACTTCCAAAGCATTCCTCTGTTTTGGTAGTTTGTTCATATAACCTTCTGTCCACTCTTTAGGTATCTCCTCCCTCTCCCAAATTTTATCTAATAGATTATGTAGTATCTTGGTAGAGGTGTTAATATCTGCTTTGATGGCTTCCAAAGGAATTTCATCTGGTCCTGTGGCTTTACCATTTTTTAATAGTTTGATGGCTTTCATTATTTCTTCTTTGCTTGGTTTTCCTCAGTTAACGTGTAACTCTTCTTCTGCTGGTAGTATATCTGGAGGATTATTTGAGCTGGGTCTGTTCAATAATACTATTGTTCTGTATTTTCATGAATAAAACTAGATGTTTTGTATATTCCTGAACAAAACTAGAGATATTAAGTTCTTCAACAAAACTGGATAATGTTCTGTAAAGGTAAAAATACAAGACTTGAATCAGCATTTTAACGCGTGGGTTTTTACCCATATGTGCTCAGCCACATATCCAGGAGTGTTCTGAGACTCATGTATAGTGTCACCTCAAGCATCATAACTCACGAGCAAGGCGCCATTCCTCACCTACTCAGAGTGCTACCCTGGTACCCATTTCTGCCAGCTGCTGGGTCGACCACGGGGGTATTTTTTTCAACCACGAGTACAATTCAAACTGCTTCCAGCAGGAATCGAACACAGGTTGCCGATGCCCTCATATATATATATATACTGTTCTGTAAGTTCTTCAACAAAATTAGATATTGTTCTTCAAGTTCTTCAACAAAATTAGATATTGTTCTTCAAGTTCTTCAACAAAATTAGATATTGTTCTTCAAGTTCTTCAACAAAATTAGATATTGTTCTTCAAGTTCTTCAACAAAATTAGATATTGTTCTTCAAGTTCTTCAACAAAATTAGAGATTATTAAGTTCTTCAACAAACTTAGATATTGTTGTGTAAGTTCCTCAAGGATTTTGTTTGAGCTTCTAGACACTGCTCTACTGATGACTGCGTCTGGTTTTAAAATGTTTCTGAGAGCAACTAGACACAGGTCTCTCCAGGCTGGTTTACTCAGCTTCACCCTGGTTCAAGTGACCTGTTGTAAAACCTGAGATTTATTGTTGCTAGGCTGTCCAGTAATTCTCTCATTGATCTTCTTTGCTTGGTCATAAATTCTTTGATTTTGTTTGTGAAAGGTTTTCTTGAGATCTCACCACATCTCTGAGAATGATGTGTCAAAATGTGTAGCAGCAGTCAGTGTTTGTCCCAGCAGTCAGTGTTTGTATCCTGGCAGTCAGTGTTTGTACTAACAGTCAGTGTTTGTATCCTGGCAGTCGATGTTGTATCATCAGTCAGTGTTTGTATCCTGTTCATTACTTAATTGGACAAGCAACTTGTGATGAAGCAGATTCTTCAAGGCGGCTGTGACCTAATTCTTGATATCACATTATTTTGTAGAGCCACCTCTTTATTAAAATAAATTCTAACTGTATTTTGTTGTCTTATTCTAGTCACATTTTGTCATCATATTCTACTCACACTATGTTCTTGTTGTCATATTCTAGTCACATTTTGTCATCATATTCTACTCACACTATGTTCTTGTTGTCATATTCTAGTCACACTATGTTCTTGTTGTCATATTCTACTCACACTATGTTCTTGTTGTCATATTCTAGTCACATTTTGTCATCATATTCTACTCACACTATGTTCTTGTTGTCACATTCTAGTCACATTTTGTCATCATATTCTACTCACACTATGTTCTTGTTGTCATATTCTACTCACACTATGTTCTTGTTGTCATATTCTAGTCCCAATTTGTTATCACATTCTAGTCACATTATGTTGTTACATTCTAAAATATAGTTGTAATTGTGATAAGTGTCTCTCTCATATTTCAGCTGGTAAGTTTACGTTTCGTACTCAATTTTCTGTCATATAAAAACGATACTGATGCCTTTCACGTGGCAGTGAATCATGGACAATTTATGCAAAGCATGAAAAAAGGCTAAATACATTCCAAATGTGATGTCAGCGCCAAATTCTTGGTATCACTTGGAAGGACAAAGTGACAAGTGTGGACACTCACACAGGCCTCCCCAAAATCTACAAGCTGCTTAACATGGGTTATACTGGCTTGGCCATGTACACTGTATGAAAGATGGCCGTATACCAAAAGATATACTTTATGGACAACTAGCAGATGGCAAAAGTATTAGGGGGCGCCCAGAACTTTGATCAATAGACTTGTGTAAACATGACATGAAGACTCTGAACATAAACCCTGAAGCCTGGGAACAGACATCTGCAGACCGCAATCTTTGCAAACACACTCTAATGCTACAACTCAAGCAAGAAGCAGACAAATACTTTGAAAAAGAGAATACACAGAGGAAGGGAAGAACAATTAAAGAAAAAAGAAAGAAATATATTTCCTAAGGGAATAGTACCGGGCCTGCTGGCGTAGGTGATCATGTCTCTCCACAACTTTCAATCTCGGCAGCTATTTATCATTTCTGTTGTTGACCTTCTGCCAGCCATTCTCTTAAGCTGTCGGTTATTTTTTCTCTTTGCTTCCCTCTATCTCTTCATCCCTCAATTTTTCCAGTTGTTACAATATATTCCACTTGTTCTCTTCTCATTATATGGCCAAAAAAATGATGATTGTTTCTTCCTAATATTGGAAATTAGCTCTCTTTTTGCTTTGACCTCTCTCAGAACATCTTCATCACTCTTCTTAGTTGTCCATGGTACTCTCAACATTTTTCTGTAAAATCACATTTCTACAGACTCCAGTGATTTTCTTGTCTGTTGTCCTATTGCCCGTGATTCACATCCATATGTTAAGACTCGCTCTATGTAGCATTTAAGAACTCTTTTTCTTGTTTCTATTGTCAAAAATGGATTGCATAGTATCTTCCTCATTTTTTGGAAAGCTGCTTTTGCCTGAGCCATTCTGCATCTCACCTCTTTTGTACATCTTCCGTCTGAGGTTTACAAAGTTCCCAAATATTTAAATTCATTTACCTGTTTTAATATCGTTCCACTTGTCTTTATTTTGCACTGAGGTGATGTCTTTTTCTTTGTTGTTACCATTACCTCTGTCTTTTGCTATTAAGGCTGAGTCCTTTATTTTTGCTTTCTTTCACTATAATGTCCAACATTTCTTGTAACTCATATTCACTCTTAGCGATTAAGACTGTATCATCAGCATACCTTAGATTATTTATATTATGACCTCCAATTGTTATTCCAGGCATGCCCCTTATTGATCTTAAAATAATCTCACTATAAATATTAAACAAATCTAGTGACAGCACACAACCTTGTCTAGCACCCTGTTTTATTTGTTGAAACATTCCCAATTGGTTTCCAGTTCTTATGGCCGCTGTTTGTTGCCAGTACATGTTCTTTATTATTCTTAGATCTTTGCTGTCTACGTTTATGCTTTCTAAAATGTTGATTATTTCTTGGTGCTTTACTTTGTCAAATGCCTTGGTGTAATCTATGAAACATAGGTATAGATCTGTTTTTCACCTCTATGGCTCTTTCTACTAAAGATCTTATGATACAGATGGCAGACTACTATAGCCAACTATAACTGACGTAGGCTACTATAGTCAACTATGACTGACGTAGACTACTATAGTCAACTACAACTGACGTAGCCTACTATAGTCAACTATGACTGACGTAGCCTACTATAGTCAACTATAACTGACGTAGCCTACTATAGTCAACTATAACTGACGTAGCCTACTAACATCAACTATAACTGACGTAGCCTACTATAGTCAACTATAACTGACGTAGCCTACTAACATCAACTATAACTGACATAGTCTACTAACATCAACTATAACTGACATAGTCTACTAACATCAACTATAACTGATGTAGTCTACTAACATCAACTATAACTGATGTAGTCTACTAACATCAACTATAACTGATGTAGTCTACTAACATCAACTATAACTGATGTAGTCTACTAACATCAACTATAACTGATGTAGCCTACTAACATCAACTATAACTGACATAGTCTACTAACATCAACTATAACTGACGTTGTCTACTAACATCAACTATAACTGACGTTGTCTACTAACATCAACTATAACTGACGTAGTCTACTAACATCAACTATAACTGACGTAGTCTACTAACATCAACTATAACTGACGTAATCTACTATAGCCAACTATAACTGACGTAGTCTACTATCATCAACTATGACTGACGTAATCTACTATAGCCAACTATAACTGACGTAGTCTACTATAGCCAACTATAACTGACGTAGTCTACTATCATCAACTATAACTGACGTAGTCTACTATCATCAACTATAACTGACGTAGTCTACTATCATCAACTATAACTGACGTAGCCTACTATCATCAACTATGACTGACGTAGTCTACTATCATCAACTATGACTGACGTAGTCTACTATCATCAACTATGACTGACGTAGTCTACTATCATCAACTATGACTGACGTAGCCTACTATCATCAACTATGACTGACGTAGTCTACTATCATCAACTATGACTGACGTAGCCTACTATCATCAACTATAACTGGCGTAGTCTACTATAGCCAACTATATCTGGCGTAGTCTACTATAGCCAACTATAACTGACGTAGTCTACTATAGCCAACTATAACTGACGTAGTCTACTATCATCAACTATGACTGATGTAGTCTACTATAGCCAACTATGACTGACGTAGTCTACTATCATCAATTATGACTGACGTAGCCTACTATCATCAACTATGACTGACGTAGTCTACTATCATCAACTATGACTGACGTAGCCTACTATCATCACTATAACTGGCGTAGTCTACTATAGCCAACTATATCTGGCGTAGTCTACTATAGCCAACTATAACTGACGTAGATATCTACCAGAATCTACCTTCTAATGTCTGAATGTCTGTGTTCTGCGACCAGCGGTATCAGACTCCACTAACACAAAGTGACAAACTTATCTCGGTCTTACAACTCTAATTCTGCCTGCAGTGCTAGCTGAATCAACGCTCCGGCATAAAAGCCCTGTGATGGTGGGAAAGTCCACATGTGGAGTGACGAACACAAAAGCCAGAACTGGTAGTTGTATCGGCTACTTTGTTATTCACTTTTATGACGTCAGCAGTAATGTGTTTTCTGGGTAGTCTAGCCCGATGGGGCATGTCGAGATTAGCGGCATGTACAAGCTGCATACACAACAATTGAGTCGTTTGTGAAAGCTGCAGGAACACGGTCACTGGGAGCGGCCACACATATTGTCTGTACAGCACGGTGTAGGGGAGGGCTGGTAGTCGCTGTAGACGTGCTGTAATTCAGTGGAAAGTGCAGGCGCCGACGACTTGTGTGCTTGGCGCAAACAGGGTTCATTCATCAGCAGCGGCATGAATGAAACATGGGCGCTGGAATGTTACGGATTGTAGAGATTTAGTTGTGTGACTGAACTATCAAGAATGAGGGGGGGGGGGGGGGGCTTAACTACGCTCGAGGGAGAAGTCTAACACGGCACTGGGGCTACCGTAGAGAGACCTGACAGTGGGGCGATGTAGATCTGGGTCCACCATTAATGACACAAATAGTCAGGTTTAGGAAGGGTCAATGGCATAGAGGGCCTTAAACTTGAGAGTGGAAGCTTTGTTAGTGGGCGCTGTGGAAGCGTTGTTAGTGGGCGCTGTGGAAGCGTTGTTAGTGGGCGCTGTGGAAGCGTCGTTAGTGGGCGCTGTGGAAGCGTCGTTATGGTACAGGGATTGCACAAAATAAACGGTTTATCACTGTGTAGGACCTGGGCATCCGTGGCTGGATGCAGAACATGGTCCAATCAACACTAGCCAACTTCTCCCTGTCAAACTCTTCCCATCTCTTATATTCACAATCTACCTCTTTGTGTATGTAGACATTCTTGATGTTATAAGGAGACATTCTTGATCGTATATGTAGACATTCTTGATGGCATATGTACACATTCTTGATGTTATAAGGAGACATTCTTGATGGTATATGTAGGTATTCTTGATGTTATATATAGGCATTCTTGATGGTATATGTACATATTCTTGATGTTATATGTAGACATTCTTGATTGTATATGTAGACATTCTTGATGGTATATGTAGACATTCTTGATGTTATATGTAGACATTCTTGATGTTATATGTAGACATTCTTGATGTTATAAGGAGACATTCTTGATGTTATAAGGAGACATTCTTGATGGTATATGTACACATTCTTGATGGTATATGTAGACATTCTTGATGTTATATGTAGACATTCTTGATGGTATATGTAGACATTCTTGATGTTATATGTAGACATTCTTGATGGTATATGGAGACATTTTTGATGGCATATGTAGACATTCTTGATGTTATGTGGAGACATTCCTGATGTTATATAGACACTTTATTGATGGTGTATGAACGTCTTGATGCTATAAAGAGACATTCTTGATGGTATATGTAGACATTCTTGATGTTATAAGGAGACATTCTTGATGGCATTTGGAGACATTCTTGATGGTATATGTAGACATTCTTGATGTTATAAGGAGACATTCTTGATGGTATATGTAGACATTCTTGATGTTATATGTAGACATTCTTGATGTTATAAGGAGACATTCTTGATGTTATAAGGAGACATTCTTGATGGTATATGTAGACATTCTTGATGTTATAATGAGACATTCTTGATGGTATATGTAGACATTCTTGATGTTATAAGGAGACATTCTCATGGTATATGTAGACATTCTTGATGTTGTGTGGAGACATTCCTGATGTTATATAGACACTTTCTTGATGGTGTATGAACGTCTTGATGCTATAAAGAGACATTCTTGATGGCAGATGGAGACATTCTGGATGTTATATGAACACTTTCTTGATGGTGTATGAACGTCTATAACTATACCACGTAACACGATGATGATACCACATAGAACTAGTCTGTGTAGTTTAATCTTATCAATCATTAACTCAGTTATTTTACATTAACATATTACAATTATTACAGTGCTAAAGATGTGTACAAGTGTACACACAGTGCTGTCATCAATAAATCATAAGTTCACACGATACACCTGTTACGTAAACTAGAACAGAGTGAAGCACAATGTTGCCATTTACAAAGCACATAGAATTGGAGGGTTAGACAACTTGGACTCTTGCCATAACAGATGTTGCGATTGTTGTAGGAGAGTCTGGGTCAGATGTTGCGATTGTTGTAGGAGAGTCTGGGTCAGATGTTGCGATTGCTGTAGGAGAGTCCGGGTCAGATGTTGCGATTGTTGTAGGAGAGTCTGGGTCAGATGTTGCGATTGTTGTAGGAGAGTCTGGGTCAGATGTTGCGATTGTTGTAGGAGAGTCTGGGTCAGATGTTGCGATTGTTGTAGGAGAGTCTGGGTCAGATGTTGCGATTGTTGTAGGAGAGTCTGGGTCAGATGTTGCGATTGTTGTAGGAGAGTCTGGGTCAGATGTTGCGATTGTTGTAGGAGAGTCTGGGTCAGATGTTGCGATTGTTGTAGGAGAGTCTGGGTCAGATGTTGCGATTGTTGTAGGAGAGTCTGGGTCAGATGTTGCGATTGTTGTAGGAGAGTCTGGGTCAGATGTTGCGATTGTTGTAGGAGAGTCTGGGTCAGATGTTGCGATTGTTGTAGGAGAGTCTGGGTCAGATGTTGCGATTGTTGTAGGAGAGTCTGGGTCAGATGTTGCGATTGTTGTAGAGAGTCTGGGTCAGATGTTGCGATTGTTGTAGGAGAGTCTGGGTCAGATGTTGCGATTGTTGTAGGAGAGTTTGGGTCAGATGTTGCGATTGTTGTAGGAGAGTCTGGGTCAGATGTTGCGATTGTTGTAGGAGAGTCTGGGTCAGATGTTGCGATTGTTGTAGGAGAGTCTGGGTCAGATGTTGCGATTGTTGTAGGAGAGTCTGGGTCAGATGTTGCGATTGTTGTAGGAGTCTGGGTCAGATGTTGCGATTGTTGTAGGAGAGTCTGGGTCAGATGTTGCGATTGTTGTAGGAGAGTCTGGGTCAGATGTTGCGATTGTTGTAGGAGAGTCTGGGTCAGATGTTGCGATTGTTGTAGGAGAGTCTGGGTCAGATGTTGCGATTGTTGTAGGAGAGTCTGGGTCAGATGTTGCGATTGTTGTAGGAGAGTTTGGGTCAGATGTTGCGATTGTTGTAGGAGAGTCTGGGTCAGATGTTGCGATTGTTGTAGGAGAGTCTGGGTCAGATGTTGCGATTGTTGTAGGAGAGTCTGGGTCAGATGTTGCGATTGTTGTAGGAGAGTCTGGGTCAGATGTTGCGATTGTTGTAGGAGAGTCTGGGTCAGATGTTGCGATTGTTGTAGGAGAGTCTGGGTCAGATGTTGCGATTGTTGTAGGAGAGTCTGGGTCAGATGTTGCGATTGTTGTAGGAGAGTCTGGGTCAGATGTTGCGATTGTTGTAGGAGAGTCTGGGTCAGATGTTGCGATTGTTGTAGGAGAGTCTGGGTCAGATGTTGCGATTGTTGTAGGAGAGTTTGGGTCAGATGTTGCGATTGTTGTAGGAGAGTCTGGGTCAGATGTTGCGATTGTTGTAGGAGAGTCTGGGTCAGATGTTGCGATTGTTGTAGGAGAGTCTGGGTCAGATGTTGCGATTGTTGTAGGAGAGTTTGTGTCAGATGTTGCGATTGTTGCAGGAGAGTCTGGGTCAGATGTTGCGATTGTTGCAGGAGAGTCTGGGTCAGATGTTGCGATTGTTGCAGGAGAGTCTGGGTCAGATGTTGCGATTGTTGCAGGAGAGTCTGGGTCAGATGTTGCGATTGTTGTAGGAGAGTCTGGGTCAGATGTTGCGATTGTTGTAGGAGAGTCTGGGTCAGATGTTGCGATTGTTGTAGGAGAGTCTGGGTCAGATGTTGCGATTGTTGTAGGAGAGTCTGGGTCAGATGTTGCGATTGTTGTAGGAGAGTCTGGGTCAGATGTTGCGATTGTTGTAGGAGAGTCTGGGTCAGATGTTGCGATTGTTGTAGGAGAGTCTGGGTCAGATGTTGCGATTGTTGCAGGAGAGTCTGGGTCAGATGTTTGCGATTGTTGCAGGAGAGTCTGGGTCAGATGTTGCGATTGTTGTAGGAAGTCTGGGTCAGATGTTGCGATTGTTGTAGGAGAGTCTGGGTCAGATGTTGCGATTGTTGTAGGAGAGTCTGGGTCAGATGTTGCGATTGTTGTAGAGAGTCTGGGTCAGATGTTGCGATTGTTGTAGGAGAGTCTGGGTCAGATGTTGCGATTGTTGTAGGAGAGTCTGGGTCAGATGTTGCGATTGTTGTAGGAGTCTGGGTCAGATGTTGCGATTGTTGTAGGAGAGTCTGGGTCAGATGTTGCGATTGTTGTAGGAGAGTCTGGGTCGATGTTGCGATTGTTGTAGGAGAGTTTGGGTCAGATGTTGCGAGTGTTTGTAGGAGAGTCTGGGTCAGATGTTGCGATTGTTGTAGGAGAGTCTGGGTCAGATGTTGCGATTGTTGTAGGAGATTTTGGGTCAGATGTTTCGATTGTTGTAGGAGAGTCTGGGTCAGATGTTGCGATTGTTGTAGGAAGTCTGGGTCAGATGTTGCGATTGTTGCAGGAGAGTCTGGGTCAGATGTTGCGATTGTTGCAGGAGAGTCTGGGTCAGATGTGTTGCGATTGTTGGCAGGAGAGTCTGGGTCAGATGTTGCGATTGTTGTTGGAGATTCTGGGTCAGATGTTGCGATTGTTGTAGGAGAGTCCTGGGTCAGATGTTGCGATTGTTGTAGGAGAGTCTGGGTCAGATGTTGCGATTGTTGTAGGAGAGTCTGGGTCAGATGTTGCGATTGTTGTAGGAGAGTCTGGGTCAGATGTTGCGATTGTTGTAGGAGAGTCTGGGTCAGATGTTGCGATTGTTGTAGGAGAGTCTGGTCAGATGTTGCGATTGTTGTAGGAGAGTTTGTGTCAGATGTTGCGATTGTTGTAGGAGAGTCTGGGTCAGATGTTGCGATTGTTTGCAGGAGAGTCTGGGTCAGATGTTGCGATTGTTGCTGGAGAGTCTGGGTCAGATGTTGCGATTGTTGCAGGAGAGTCTGGTCAGATGTTGCGATTGTTGTAGGAGAGTCTGGTCAGATGTTGCGATTGTTTGTAGGAGAGTCTGGGTCAGATGTTGCGATTGTTGTAGGAGAGTCTGGGTCAGATGTTGCGATTGTTGTAGGAGAGTCTGGGTCAGATGTTGCGATTGTTGTAGGAGAGTCTGGGTCAGATGTTGCGATTGTTGCAGGAGAGTCTGGGTCAGATGTTGCGTTGTTGCAGGAGAGTCTGGGTCAGATGTTGCGATTGTTGTAGGAGAGTCTTGGTCAGATGTTGCGATTGTTGTAGGAGAGTCTGGGTCATGTTGCGATTGTTTGTAGTAGAGTCTGGTCAGATGTTGCGATTGTTGTAGGAGAGTCTGGGTCAGATGTTGCGATTGTTGTAGAGAGAGTCTGGTCAGATGTTGCGATTGTTGTAGGAGAGTCTGGGTCAGATGTTGCGATTGTTGTAGGAGAGTCTGGTCAGATGTTGCGATTGTTGTAGGAGAGTCGGGGTCAGATGTTTGCGATAGTTGTAGGAGAGTCGGGGTCAGATGTTGCGATTGTTGTAGGAGAGTCTTGGTCAGATGTTGCGATTGTTGTAGGAGAGTCTGGGTCAGATGTTGCGATTGTTGTAGTAGAGTCTGGTCAGATGTTGCGATTGTTGTAGGAGAGTCTGGGTCAGATGTTGCGATTGTTTTGTAGGAGAGTCCTGGTCAGATGTTGCGATTGTTGTAGGAGAGTCTGGGTCAGATGTTGCGATTGTTGTAGGAGAGTCTGGTCAGATGTTGCGATTGTTGTAGGAGAGTCTGGGTCAGATGTTGCGATTGTTGTAGGAGAGTCTGGGTCAGATGTTGCGATTGTTGTAGAGAGTCTGGGTCAGATGTTGAGATTGTTGTAGGAGAGTTTGGGTCAGATGTTGCGATTGTTGTAGGAGAGTCTGGGTCAGATGTTGCGATTGTTGTAGGAGAGTCTGGGTCAGATGTTGCGATTGTTGTAGGAGAGTCTGGTCAGATGTTGCGATTGTTGTAGGAGAGTCTGGGTCAGATGTTGCGATAGTTGTAGGAGAGTCTGGGTCAGATGTTGCGATTGTTTGTAGGAGAGTCTGGGTCAGATGTTGCGATTGATGTGGAGAGTCTGGGTCAGGATGTTGCGATTTTTGTAGGAGAGTCTGGGTCAGATGTTGCGATTGTTGTAGGAGAGTCTGGGTCAGATGTTTGCGATTGTTGTAGGAGAGTCTGGGTCAGATGTGCGATTGTTGTAGAGAGTCTGGGTCAGATGTTGCGATTGTTGTAGGAGAGTCTGGGTCAGATGTTGCGATTGTTGTAGGAGAGTCTGGGTCAGATGTTGCGATTGTTGTAGGAGAGTCTGGGTCAGATGTTGCGATTGTTGTAGGAGAGTCTGGGTCAGATGTTGCGATTGTTGCAGAGAGTCTGGGTCAGATGTTGCGATTGTTGTAGGAGAGTCTGGGTCAGATGTTGCGATTGTTGTAGGATAGTCTGGGTCAGATGTTGCGATTGTTGTAAGAGAGTCTGGGTCAGATGTTGCGATTGTTGTAGGAGAGTCTGGGTCAGATGTTGCGATTGTTGTAGGAGAGTCTGGGTCGAATGTTGCGATTGTTGTAGGAGAGTCTGGGTCAGATGTTGCGATTGTTGCAGATAGTCTGGGTCAGATGTTGCGATTGTTGCAGGAGAGTCTGGGTCAGATGTTGCGATTGTTGTAGAGAGTCTGGGTCAGATGTTGCGATTGTTGTAGGAGAGTCTGGTCAGATGTTGCGATTGTTGTAGGAGAGTCTGGGTCAGATGTTGCGATTGTTGTAGGAGAGTCTGGTCAGATGTTGCGATTGTTGTAGGAGAGTCTGGATCAGATGTTGCGATTGTTGTAGTAGAGTCTGGGTCAGATGTTGCGATTGTTGTAGGAGAGTCTGGGTCAGATGTTGCGATTGCTGTAGGAGAGTCTGGTCAGATATTGCGATTGTTGTAGGAGAGTTTGGGTCAGATGTTGCGATTGTTGTAGGAGAGTCTGGTCAGATGTTGCGATTGTTGTAGGAGAGTCTGGGTCAGATGTTGCGATTGTTTGTAGGAGAGTCTGGGTCAGATGTTGCGATTGTTGTAGGAGAGTCTGGTCAGATGTTGCGATCGTTGTAGGAGAGTCTGGGTCAGATGTTGCGATTGTTGTAGGAGAGTCTGGGTCAGATGTTGCGATTGTTGTAGGAGAGTCTGGGTCAGATGTTGCGATTGTTGTAGGAGAGTCTGGGTCAGATGTTGCGATTGTTGTAGGAGAGTCTGGGTCAGATGTTGCGATTGTTGTGGAGAGTCTGGGTCAGATGTTGCGATTGATGTAGGAGAGTC